>JASCIP010000449.1:8117-20492 GCA_034783695.1 Sardinella gibbosa
CACACACACACACACACACACACACACACACACATACACATACACACACACACAGCCGACCAGAATCAGACAAGCAAACGGGAAACAAGAAGGCTGAAATATCTGTCTTTTGAAGAACAAGACATGGACTGTGGATGCTACAATTTTGCGCTCCTTTTCAAACATTTTATACATCAAATTCTATAAAAATAATGACACTGATATGCTTCATATGTAAATGTGTACAGCACAGTGGTAAAAATTCTAGTTATCCCACTACTTGACAGAGATCCTACTAAATAAATAAATAAATACATAAAATACGGTACAATACAATACAATAAAACAATACATTTATTTCATTAAGAATATCTCAATTAACCACTGTGGATGTCAATTTCAATTGGGCTTTGATTCATTGCTCATCCCTAATCCCGATGTCATTCTGTTCTAAGTTCAGACATCGGGACATACAGTATGGACAGTTCTCTCCTCTGCCTCCCTCCCCTTGTACAAGCAGGGCTATCTTGGCTGGCTCGGCCTGGGGGTCAGAGGGGTGACCCAAGTCTCCACACCACAACAGCGTGGCACTTAAAGCACAGAGGTTGCAGCATGGAGGAGAGGCCTTTGGGGAATGTGGCAGAGTGGCCTGGAGAATGCAGAACATGTATTGTCTGCATGCAAGCTGCCGGACTGCACTGTCCCAACTAATCGCAGGGCCCCCCAAAGATGACAGGCAACCGCAATAACGCTATAGCTGTTGCTATGGCACCGCTTTTAGCGCCACACCGCCAAGGCTAAACAACTTGTGTGGCTACTTCCTGCCTCCTCTCGTCACACAACAAGGAGCTTAACACACTTCACATCCATTGGGCTTTGACAATAAATTTATTTGTGGCCTTCAGGCATTTTCACATCAGCTTTCTTGGAACGATCTTTCACGGAATAATGTTATAATGAATAATAAAGTTTTTCAATGACATCAACAGGATTGCAAAACAAGTAAGAGGTTGTGTGCGGGTGGGTGTCTGCCTGAACCTTCATAATAGGTGATCTCTAAAGGGTCAATGTCAGTATTATATCTTTCAAAGTCAACATCAGATTCATAACATGTCTAGTGTGCATGTGCATGTGTATGTACACAAGTGTGAGTGTGTGTGTGTGTGTATGTATGTGAGTGTGAGTGTGAGTGTGTGTGTGTGTGTGTGTGCGCAAGGGCCACAAATGTCAGCACCAACCTCAGATGCAGCTTCTCCAGACTAGCATCTGCCAGGTCATCATTGGCCCTCTGATTGATATCCCTTTGGGTCTCAATCTTGTGGTCGTCAGAAAGGCCGTCCACCTTGTGGATGAACACCTCGAAGTTGATCTCGGGGTTCACCCTGTAGGCTCGTGACACAGTGAGGTGAAGGCGGCCCAGGGCCTCCACATAATCATCCTGTACGGAAGAGCAGAGGAAGACCAACGGTCAGAGCTGAAAGTGCTTAGCACACTATTTTTCTTTAACCCCTCTCCTCCCTGTGGATCTGGCTAAACAGGATACTACTACTACTAATACTACAAAAACTAAAAAAACAAAACAAAAAACATTTCACATGGTCATGCACACAAGTTATTGCTTACTCAACAGAATTTGGGCCAATAGTTTTCCTGTGTTCCTGAATAACTCCCCCACACTGATGTTTACCTGAACAATTTGTTTTAAGAGAGTGATTTAAAACACTATGTGAAACTTGTTGTCAAATACAAGTGTCCCTGATTCCCACTGGTTATAAACTACTTTTCTCAGGCTTATAAAGAATTGGTGTAAGAGTTGGGTTTTAGATTAGCCTCTGACAAACAAACTTCAAACAGAAACAATTTGTTCTCTGACCAAGTGAGTGACAGAGCTGAACCATGTGACAAATGTTTCTTGAACAAAGACCAGTTCTCATAGTTCATTACTGAAACTGATACGCTTGTATTTAAAACCCTTCCTCGTGATGAGGTGCTGCTACAATGTGCAAGTTGTGTCATTCTCCAACATCAGCCTCTCTTACCATACGTACATGTAGGCTAATGAGTGGATAGATCTTTAAAATTGGTGAATAGGTGGCACAATACCTTTAACAGATATTTAGATAAAAACGATGAATTTTGTTGTTTAGACATGATTGTTGTCATAGCAGTAGTAGAAGAAGCACTAGTATTAGTACGAACAATCAGAAGACACATAGCTGGTAAATTTACTGCCGAGGGGTCTAATACGGCTTTAAATTCAAGACACCAGAAACAGCAACCCATTTAACCGCAAACATCCATGTACTGTGATGAATGGCATAATTATGATGTGGCAATGAGGCTAGTTTTGACAGCTCTGACACATTGTAATAGCACTGTGAATTGCCACAGTCTTATGACACTGGTGTAACCTGTTCATAATTCACACTTTGTTTTAGAGTCACGAGGGAATTGATTTCCTGACTATAAAACCCAACTAGCTTAACTAAAAGAACATTGAAAAAGTGTCAATGAGTGCATTTAGTCTTGCTTACAAATCTCTTCTGAGATGGTCCACTTATTGATAAACACATTGTATTTCACCTTGAAGAAAAGCATTTAGGCCAAGTAATGGCGCAGTTGGTGATGCACTTCACTCAACATCTAATGCTTAAGACCAGCCTTTACCTGAGCATCAATGACAAAGATAAGAGCTCCTGTGCCTCTGAAGATCATCTCATAGTCGAAAGTGGGGTCAAAAAAGTCCACCTGCCCAGGAAAGTCCCAGATCTGAAAATTGACGAAGGAGCTACTGGAGATGTCATCCTTGTAGATCTTGTTGGTGCTCTCCAAGAACAAGGTCTCATTAGGAGACATCTTGTGAAACACCACCTGACAAGAGACAAATATATGAGGTCAGAGCTGTCCTAGAGTGCTTTTAAAACGGATGGAAATTAAGGTCAATAGACAAGACAATGTGCAGAGAATGGTCCCAAGCCAGATCTTATATGAGATTACTGCCATCGCTTGAGCAGCCTAGCCCAGATGCTATGCTGTGGTGTGGTATTTTTTTCTCTTTAAAAGACTTTTCTTCTTTAATATATATATTTTTTTCTCTACAGTTATGAAAGATGATCCTCTGAGGACAAACATTTTATGAAACAAGTTTCCATTTTCAGAATAAATTCCCCTGTGCACTCATTCATATTTTATAAAGCACTTTATTGTCATTTACCACACATGAAAAGATCTCTTGCAAAAACCCAAAAGCGTCTATATGTGATAAATTATTCATCTTTAATTCAGCTTTGCCAAGACAAAGTAGCAAGATAAGAGCTTTGCCCATGTCAAAACTGAGATTAAATTCAATCAAATTAAATTAGTCACTCAATCTGTTGGAGGCTGGCCTAATGTGTAAATTGTACTGTTATAACCAGATAGATTTGCTTGAAAGACAAAAGTGGAAGAAAAGTATGCAATATAAGCAATATTTAACTGACATAAAGCAAATTCAAAAGTTATTTCGTTTGATAGAAACCAAATATGACGGACAACAAATTGTTATTATCTAAAAACTAGATGTTTGACATTGGTAGAGAACAATCGTGTAAACATAGATTTGGACATTAAACAAACACTAGCCAGGTAGGCTTGCATGGTCATCATTCCTTTCAGTCACGTGCACTGTCCGTGCCGGATGAGTGCCACTACCGTCGGAGTAGGGAATGACTTGGATTTATGCAGGGGCGAAGCGAAGTTAAAAATTACGCTTCCTAATTGACTACGGAACTAAATGGTCATGTTTTAGAGGAACCGATTTCACCTCATGCCATTACAACATTTACAGATAAACCCTTACTTGTGGCATGATTTAGTCAAGGTCCTAGGGACAGCACACAGGCGAGCATTTGTAATCATGTACATTAACGTTACTCAGCTTGCTAGCCAGGTACAATTTTATGCTGTTGCTGGACTGCAGGTAGCTGAGTGTGATCCCGGCAAGTTAGTATGTTCTCCATTACAGACAATCATTTTTCATCATTGTGGTCACCGTTAGCTGCCTGACACGTCTGGAGATAGCGTTATGTTTGGCTGGTGATACAATCGCCCAAGCAGGCATCAGGAATACAACTCAGATCACATCTAGCTTCAGAGCTAACTTCATGTGCTAATGTTTGCTAGTAAGCAAGTGTTAACGTTACCTTCTGGATCGAGGATTTACCACTCCTTCGCAGTCCCATCAGCAGTATCCTTGGTTTGCTGTCCGAGGGTGCTGGACTGTCTTCGATATCGGCCTCTTCTTCTCCATAACCAAAATCTTTTGGAAACGAGTCCGCTACCCCAAAGCTATCAGCCAGTGGTTCTTCTACATACTGTATCGACATTTTGACCCGACGACGCTCGCTTCCCCGATCCCCCCCTCCCCCTTTTTCATATAATGTGGTCTGTTATATAAAGGTTTCTTATCCTTTGCCTATGCCCATCAATAGCGGTGAGAGGACATAGGTTGTGTCTGGGATGATCTCTAAACAGGAGAGATGAACGATTCCTCGTCTCCTTTAAATCTTCAGGTCCCCAATGTTTCCTCTCCTGAAACGAAACCCTGATCTGGTCCCGCCCCAAAATGCGATTGGATGTGTAGCAGGCAATTTGAGCGACCACGGGTGAAAAGATATGTCAGTCATCTACAGGGAGTTGTTAGGTGGGTCAACCCAAGTCATGTGCCTCCAAATCACCTGACTTGGCCTGTTGGCTGCAAAGTGACTAGTGTAAAGCGTGGTCTTATTTTACTGACCTTTCACCTGGACGAAAGGTACTTTTGCCAAGATTATTCCATCAAGATATCACGTGCAGAATTGTTAATCCAAAACGCAACATGATAAACCTCCAGAACGTAAGAATTTGACTCTGTCAAAGGAAGGGAAAGATAGGCTACATTGTTGCATTAAAAGCCTATGCGCCCTTCCATTTAGGCTACACATAAAAACATTTATTACTTATTAACCTATTCAGTCTTTTGCGGTCCTGGAGCAGTCATTCTACGAGATTATTGCAGTTTGTAAATTCGTCGCTGGGTGGCACAGAAATTCCATTTTAGTTTTTCAGCCTGCCCTAAACTTGCAATCTGCTACATGGTAGTTGTATGGTTAGTTCATTCACTAAGTCACACACAGAGTGTTGGGTGAAACAAAGGCCAGGTATTTTTGGTGTCCTGGACATTTTTCAATGGCCTGATTTCCAAAGTGACATCTAGGCTATTTTTCCTGCATATGTTTCATATGAGAAACCAATGTCCTCACATGGGTTTCGCTTCCTGGCAGAAGTGCCAGGTGGCAGCACAGCTCACAAAACAATAGCCAGAGTATCTCAAGCAAGCGTAGCCCCTGCATCTTTATGGTCACCATGATTTAAAAACGTAGGCCAGAAATATTCAATGAGGGTCTGTCCGCCAAACTGCTTGCCATATTTTCAATTTCTTTCTGTAACAAAAACTATTGAACAAGGATGAGACTTGCATGTTTGCCAGTTTTTACAGTAATGACAAGTACTGGATAGTACGCTGACATACCACGTGTTACCTGGTCTTTCAAAGGGTCTTCTGCATGCATGCCATAATTTAATATGGGGTCCCTCCACCGTATCTTTATAAAATGGGGGGTACTTGGCCTATTATGTCATTGCTCAATGGTGCATTTACCCCTGTGGCAGTGGTTCATGGATTACTGTCTGTACTCAAAAATCTATGTTCAAACTCTGTGAAATCTAGTTCATATTTCTCCTCAAAAAGGCCACCATTTGGCAAGTGTTGCCAAAAGTGCCACTTATGAAAGCTGAATATGCAGAATACATGGAAGGAACGATCTACTACTTTCTACTCATGATTGCACACAAAACTAACAAACATTCTTTGACAAATGTTTCTAAGTGGTGTCTTTTGACAAAGCAATTTGCTGTGTCATGCTGTAAAATTCTCTTTTTTATTATTTTTAAACTTGGTGGCCAATTCCATTCCACTAGCTATTTTGATACAAAATAGGCCTCCATATTAATTTGACAGCCAAAAAGTCATGTAAAATAGAGAAGCTATACACACAGCCATACACTGTTAGAATACGCGTCAGCTTGGTGTTAATATGTTAATACTGTATGTATATGAAATGTTAAGATCTGCCGCAAACTGGAATCTAGGATATAATGAAAACAAAAAAGTCCAATGTTTTTCATTAGTGCTGTGAGGAAGATTTATGGTAGATAATATTTTGTTGCCTATATTTCCTTTCCTTCCATTGTAAAGTATTGTTAGCCACATATTAAACATACCGGTATATTTCCCCTGTGAAAGTGTACAAAGCATTTATATATCATTCTATATATTGCAGAAATGTTTTCAAGATTTTTTTATTGTTTTTTATTAACAAAGCAAACAAACTCCAAATATGGTATCAAACAATTTCATGCCCTTCACAAATATTCAAATTTAATTACGAACTGCAGCTCAATGAGTAAACATCTCTTCAATTTGTCCTACTGGAAGCTCAGCACAAATGAATATGCACAGTATTACTAAAAACTAATGTGTTTGAAAAGCATAGACGTAAACCGCTGTGTAATCACTGAAGCTACATTGCATATGTCTTAAACATGGATTTAACACATTCCTTGATGACTATTTGTATACCACTGTGCAAATTCACTTTCGAATTTAGTCTGATTGGCTCACAGAAATACTGTATTGTAAATGCAGATTTATTTTGCATTGCAGTACTGAGAGGCTTCATAAGAGCTCCAGAGTAGTCAACCAACACAAACCAATCACAAACCTCCACAGAACTTTCTCTTCACAAACAAAAAGCGTTACAAGCATGCAGATTGTCTCTATGTTTTTGTGTGTAGATATCACAGCCATGGCTAGAAAAAGTGTCGGATCAGTGCGCCCAGTTCAAAGGGTTCTCCAAGTGACTGTCCTGCCTCCTTGCAGCAGGGGTGCAGAGTGACGCTGAGAGCCAGCGGCTCATATCTGTAGGTCTGTCGGCGCGGCCCTTCGGCTGCTGGCGCTGCTCGCCACTGATGTGCGGCGGGTCGGAGACGAGATCCTGGGGCTCGCCCTGGACTCTGAGCTTGTCTCCTCGATGGAGTCGGGTGTGCAGGGTCGGCTGGGTCTCTTAGACTTGGAGCCCGAACGGGAACGAACTGTGGCGTAGGGTGCGCCACTGCCCCCTGCGCGGCCCTTGGTGCTCCCGTACGAGTCTGCCTCTGAGGTGTTGCCCTCGACCACCGTGGAGCAGTGCCAGGGCGCGGTGACCTTCCAGGGCTTCTTGACCGCGCTCACGGGCAGCGTGGGGCACGACGAGTGCGAGGAGTCTCTGGGAAGGATGGGCGAGTCGGGGCTCTCCGACTCCCGCTCCTCGTCATGTGGGGGCAGGTGCGCTTGCTCCTCCGCCTCGTCCGGCTTGGGTGGGGTGATGGAGTTGCTGGGTCCCGACCTGGTCTCGCTGCTGGTGTTGTTCGAATTACTATTGTACTCCGTGGGGCTGTGCGCCAACTCTTTATGGGCATCCGTCCCACCTTTGGGGGGCATGTCCCCCTGAACCGGTACAAAGGCAGAGGAGGGGTTGATGAGAGGAGGGTAGGCCGGGCCGTCGGGCGGCTTCTCCATGAGCAGATTGTAGCCGCTCGGCGCGGACGGCAGCGTGGCCTTCCGCCCGGTGGCCATGCCCATTTGAGGCACCACAGAGTCCTTCTTGCACTTGCTGGGGTAGTAGCTGTCGTCCAGGTCATCCCTCAAGTGCGGGTAGATATCCAGTATGCCCTTTTTTAACGTCTTGTAGCCCAGGTGCATGATCTCCAGGATGTTGAGGAAGAGGGAGATGAAGGCGATGCATTGCATGAAAACCATGAAGACGCTCTTCTCGGTGGGCCGAGACACGAAGCAGTCCACCACGTTGGGACAGGGCTCGCGCTCGCACTTGAAGAGTGGGTCCAGCTGGAAGCCGTAGAGGACGTACTGCCCGGTGATGAAGCCCACCTCCACGGCGGAGCGGGTGATGATGTGCGCCACGTAAGTGCGGAGCAGCGAGCCTCGCAAGGGCGCCTTGTTCAGCTTGCCCTGGTCCAGCTGCCGCATCTCCCTCTCGATCCTCCGCCGCGCCTCCGCCTGCTCCACGTCCACCTCCTCCAGCTCGCGCCGCAGCGCTATCTTCTTACGCTGGCGTTCCTTCTCCAGGGCACGCAGGCGGTAGAGCGCGTGGCCCATGTAGACAAGCGAGGGCGACGAGACAAAGATGACCTGCAGCACCCAGTAGCGGATGAGCGAGATTGGGAAGGCCAGGTCGTAGCAGACGTTACGACAACCGGGCTGCTCCGTGTTGCAGATGAAGTCGGCCTGCTCATCATTCCACACGTCCTCGGCCGCCACACCCAGCACCAGCATGCGGAAGATGAAGAGGATGGTCAGCCAGATCTTCCCCACCATGGTGGAGTGGATGTGGACCTCCTCCAAGATCCCCCCGAGGAAGTTCCAATCCCCCATCTTCACGCGTGCATCTTTGTGACTGTCCAGGAAAGGGAGGCATGGGTTAGGGGGGTTTGGTTATACATACACATTAATAAGTCTTATTGTACCAAATGACTTACAAGGGAAGAAGGTCTACAGTGTAGTTTATAAAAAAATAAAACAAAACCAGAGGATTGTAGTGCAGAAGTTTAAGTAGCCAAAAAGATAATAGAAAAAGTGATATATAAGTGCAAGACAATAAAAAAGTGGGAACAGCTCGATATTAATTTCACTATCTTCATTTTTAAAGACAGGATTTATTAGAAATTGTTATTACTTTATAACAACTTCAAACTAAAGTGTAGTAAAAGCAAAGCAACGATTTAAGCTGTAAAAGTTATTAGCTTGTTACAGTTTGAATATTGTGATCTAAAACACGTGAAATTAAAACTGTAACTATACTATCAACTATATAACTTTAAGCTTGAAATTTCAATCACACTGAAGTACAGGCACCATTAAACACCCAAGCAGTTGGTAAACTCTTTTACATAGTGTTAGGTTTAAATTACAAAAAAAGAAACATGTTTAGGCCTACAAACATTTTATAATAGCCTATTCTAGAGGATATTGACTATGCGGTTTACTCATGTTTACGTATGACCAAAAAGTTTGGAGTAATCCTAACTGCAACATGTTTGGTCCTATTTGAATAAAATATAGCAGTCTATAAAAGATGGAATTAGAAGGGAATTAGAAGGAAAAAATAGAAAGCGATATCATCTTACCTTCAGCCAAAATATATATACATGAAACGCAACATAGTGCGAATTAAATCCCAGAATTTTCACATTGTTAAACACTCAGTTGACTGGTTAGCTCATGGGTAGCCTGTCCACACACATTACATTTGCACAAAGCTACATGCTCTTGTATCAGCAACTCCCTTTTATTGCACTCATTAGCCTCTCTTGCCATCTCCAAAAAAAAGAAAAACTCAAAGTTGTTATTCCCACTGACAATACATGTCAGGAATTAATCAATGCACCAGTAGTTGCCAGTTACCTTGCAGCAGTATGGACAGACTGCCGGTGATTTAAATCCCCTCGGGTCATGCAGGCGCGACGAGGCCGCCAAAATGCTTAAAAATCGTTGGTGTCCTGCACATCTGTCCCGGCGCATCACCTGAACTTTTTTGACCTCCCTCGTTCGGTAGGCTACTGCTGGCAGCTAGAGATGGTTTTCCAACTGGGCAGCTCAGCGTGCGTGGGGGTGGGGACATTGGGGTTGGCATGTAGTCCGCAATCAATACGCACTACGGCTGAAATGAGCGCCGAGTTAACATGCACCACCTAATTGATCCAGCGTCCTCTTTGTAGCTGTGATGTTCAGCTTTAACCATTACTAGTGAGGGAATATATATATTTATTTATTTATATATAGTGTCATGGCCACACACAGTCCATACATTTGTTTATTCATACTGTAGATGCACACAGTTGTGCGGTGATGTTGTAAAGGGTGTGGGTATTGAATGCATGGAGTTTGATTATCAATTAACACCTCAAATGTGAGATGTGGTGCAGATCAGTTGCCCTGGAAAACAGTCTATTAGGATTTTCAGAGCAAAATTCACACCCTGTCTTTTTTGAGAAACTGATAACCAAAACAATGGATACTATCCCAACTGACTGTGTGAAGATAATATAGGCTAGTTGTCTCCAACCATGGATAGAATATAGATCAAAATTGAGTCCACTTTTCAGCGCTATACAGCCTTTACAGGCCTATAAAATATATATGTTTCACAAGTTCAGTGTGTGCAGCTGGGATGATTACATAATAAGGTGTTTGGTACCTCCATGGACTTGAACATATTCACCATGGTGGCCTTACTAATCAATGCTGGTTTTTGTGATGTAATCAATCGGTCATGTCCGATTTCATACTCTGCTAGTTCCCATCTGAATGTAATTAAAGTGGTGTCTGCAAGTTGTAGCAAAAATTTATTCCATTTACTGGTGATCAATGGTGCCAACTTGTTTCACTTGCTAAATGTGTAGGTGGATTCCAATCAGCTTGATGCCATTTGAGGGCATTTTGGGCTAGTTCAGAATAGAATAGATAGTTTTTTGTTGTTGTGTGCTCTCCTGTTATGCAATACCATCCTTCAATGTCAAGCTTTAGCAGTTTCAGATTCATCAGTGCAAACTATAGTCTGTGTTTTTATTATCATTATTATAAGTAACCAGATGAACACGCAACAATGTAATTAAATATTTATGATTCAGTACACTAATTAAAGACAAGTGAACCACATTGTTGGACTTTGGAATCAGTGAATGCTCAGAGCATTGCTGTTTATTTGAGAGAGGTTGATGAATTCTGAAACAAAGTGTAGTCTGCTGTTCATGCAGACGGTCAAAAAAGTCTTATCTGTTCTGAATAACGTTTTGATTTGTTCAAGGCCATCTTTAATCCTTTTGAGTAACACAGCTTGCTATGCTCACAAAAGATTGATGATTCTTCTCTTAGGCAGTGACTCTGCAGAACGTCAATGGATAGCATAGGGACTTTTGGGACAGGTTTAATGGTTTTCAACCAAGGATGACACTTACGACAATTGTATCATGCAGGTTAGATCATGTGCTAGCAATAATCCTCTGTTATACCGTACAAGTCTTAAACTCACAATAAGACAAGATAATAAGATAGCCTATCACCCTTCCTGTGCATATGGTGTACAACCATGTCTGATTTAAATAACATCAATAACATCAATTAAGTAACAAAGGTTTGTAATTTAACCTGTGAGATGTGTTCTTTGGCTTTCGGAGACATCTCTGTGCCGTAATGTTTTCGAACTCTGCATCCCATTCCTATTCCATTGTAATGCACCTCGTAATCGTCTCCAATGGGATACAATGATTTCACCTTCAACCAATCCCCAGGCATTCTTTATTCCCATCTTCCATTCAGTTTCTGTTTCAAGTGCAGTTAGGGTAAGCACTGAGGTCATGGTTGATGATGACCAGCTGGCATTCATGACCTCAGAGAATGTCCTTCGTTGAGCATTGTGCTTGATTCACACGACATAGACCCTCTGGAAAGAAAATGTACAAAAAAAAAACCAACAAACAAAAACAAATGAAGAGAATGCCAACAGTTAGAATAAGCTTCTTCCAGCCATTCTTGGCCAACTCCCTAGTGACCAATTCTTGACATGGGTGACCACTTAGATGGAACCAAAGCAAAGGGATGCAGCTGGAGATCGCTCAAGTGAAATGCCCCCACATCACACCTCTCTTCACCTCACCTCACGCCACTGGCTCCTCACGGCTGTCTGCATCAGGTCTCCAGTCCTCAGGGTTAGTGTGCGTCCTCCAGGTAGAACTATATCTTCTGAGGCAATCATGGCTGCTGCTAGCATGTTTACAGCACCCAATCAGTATACATACTGTTATATATACAAACAGTTTAGTTTTAGTTTAGTAGGCTAGTTATACACACTACAGTTGCTGTTTCTGAAATACCATATTGCTTTACTTTATGTCTTTAAGTCTTTACTAAAACGAGGGCTTGTTTTGTACAATAAACTCAATAGACAAATGAGTGTTGGCAGGCCCAGGCTTCGTACAGGTTTTATGCGCTGCATAGTCCAACAGCATACAATTTAGGAAATGCCTTTGCACAGTACTCTCCTGTGCAAAGTTTAAGGTCACACAACATCCTATAAGATCAGTGTGATCAACTGCTTGAGCAATCAACATACGTCAAATAAGATAGGAGATTGACTTTTATACTCTCCTAAGGGTGAAACTCAAATGGCATGCAAACATACAAGCCATGTGACACAAAACAGTTCAAAAACAGGACACAGCAAGCAACAGCAGACAATGACAAAGACCAAACACAAATCCTGA
>JASCIP010000450.1:8114-22253 GCA_034783695.1 Sardinella gibbosa
TACTGATGTAGTTCTGATACCTATCGACAGCACTCGGCAGCCTCAAACAGGGCTTGAGTTTGATTCACTCCGGAGAAATTAACACCAGGAGATTGGCCAGAGGTTTTCCAGAAGTTTAGTTAAAGGAATATTCCACCCAAACATGAAATTAAGTCAGTCTCGATCAGCCCCAGACTTAAAACAATAAAAAAAAACCTGGTTAAAATCCGTCCAGGCGTTGATCTGCTTTGGGAGTAGTGTTTTTTAGCTTTAGCTTAGCACAGTTGCTGTAAACTAAGGGAGCCAGCTTACATGCAAGGTGGCTCCCTTGGTTTACAGCAACTGCGCTAAGGTAAAGCCAAAAAATGCTAGTGTGGTAGAAGGAGGCAATACAGTGTGGGGAAGCATAAGGCAAAGTGGGGTTAAGAGAGCAAGGAAGGGAAGGAACTGGCATAACCACTGATTTCTACAAGACTGTTGCAGCAAGCAGAAATTGCTTCACAAGTGATGTCCTCTTTTGAGATCAGTGGCTCCTCCCAGAATCATAAGCCAGTAACCTTTCTTTGGTATAATAGACCTCTGAACCAAACTGAAAAGAATCCATTTCTGCACTCCAGACAGGAAGAGTGAGCTTTTGTAGAAAATTTACTGGTGTGGTGTGACAGTGTTTTCTTCTGCTTTCGTGTACCCACCTTGACTACAATAGGTGAGCAGATATAACATGAAATATGGCCACTGATGACCTTTGTGATGGAGCATGAATTTAACACAGTTCCACTAAAGGAAACATGATGCTCTTTGACTTAAGCTACGTAAGAGAGTACCCGTTCTCGACATCAACCACATAAGAGTTAAGAGAAAGTCTTATTTAGTGAAAAGCACACAACACTTTTATGTCTGACCACTTCCTTTTCCTAAATTAAATATCTAGCTGTTTGGCAAGGTGCAGCGTTAACATTATTACTTAGTGGGAAGCCACAAAAGAGAGAACTATTGTCTGAAGAACCATTTGATATCCAAACCTGAGACTTGTAAAATCATTATAGTGGTCAGTCTGACTATTGCAGGGTTGGAAACAAAATATGTTTGGAGCAAGAACATAAAATGTTCAAACAAATCAGCTTGGGTCATTTTCATGGTACAGTACTTACATCTTCTCAATGAGCTGCTTCTCATCCAGGGCGCTGGGTAGATCTCTCTTATTCCCGAGCACCAATACCTGCAAACACAGCAGTAATTGAAAGCCAATCAGAGGGCAATCAGATCAGCCCCCTCATTCCCAAGGTTATAATGAGAGGACTGGCATACAATTACTGGCACACATCATGCTTGCGTAGAAGAGCAGTGTGTGACCCATGGGCGTACGTACAGGAATTCCTTGTAACTGAGGCTTGTCTAGAAGATTGTGAAGCTCATTCCGAGATGCTTCCACTTTCTCTTGATCTGCAGCGTCCACCATATACCTGCAGGGCATGGAGCATCAGCTTTAAATTTAATAGCTTTATTTGTGGCATTTAGACATCAGCAGCATTCAACATAAACAGAACCCATCACATATCTTAAGAGTTAATCATACAGTATATACACAATAGATTTATATTTATTTTATTTATTTATTTTAAACACAGCTCTGTTCAGAGGCAGGCAAACTTTTGGTGGCCATCATAAGGACTGGGCTCATCTACTTACACTATTGCATTGACTCCTCTGCAGTACCTTTCCCACATGCTCCGGAAGCGTGGCTGCCCTCCTATGTCCCAGATCTGACGATCACCACAACAAATTAAGTCAAAGCCACATGGTGAGAGCAGATATCTTAGAGATACTCTATGCTTATGCCAGAACCAACACAAAAAGTTGCATATCAACAAAGCATTCATCCTTTTCATTTTCATTATTTCAAAGCCTTGGTGTATAGAATCTGGCGTAAGTTCATTCTCAAAAGCGTTGCTGAAGTTACAGACCTTAATAGTTACATTTCCTTTGGTGACCTTCCTCATGTTGAAGCCAACGGTAGGTATCATGTCTTCACTGAACTGACCTGACTAGAAAAGAAAAGGGAGAAGGAAAGAAAGAAACAAAAAACATTAGCTGCCATGGTTACTGGTTGTCAGAAAGAAAGTGTGAAAACTTTTTTTCACACCTTTTTTCACAAGGTTTTCCGGCCAAAATGTCTAATCTATAGATCAGTTGTGACTATTTATAATGAGAAAATGTGCTAAACACACTGTAGCAGTCGAATGTTGGATACAGCATCAGCTGAAAAAATATTTCAGCTGAAGACAGGGCACAATCTTGATAAAAAGTATATCTTAAAAACAATAGAACACGAGTGGGAGTGAGGTGGTTTGTGGGAGTGGTTCATATCAGTTAAATCAATGGAAAATGCAGAGCGAATAGCTATGAAAAAACAGAGTGATGAGCTGTGAAGAGTCACTCATGGTAGCCTATATCATGGAATCGTTTTACTCTATAGTGATGCGTAGAATGTGTATCGTTCAATCAGAAATTGCTAAATAGTTCGACCGGACCTAACTGTTATATAAAGACAAATCTATTCTGGAAGTTCCAAAGAATGTCTCTTATTTTCCTTATGACAAATAATACTGTGGTATTGTAGTCATCTTGCCTATTGGTCTTGTTGTTGTAAATAAAGGAATGAAAATGAACGAATAAAAATGAAAATGAGTCACCTTGTTTCAACAGATAAAAATTCATAATCACAGTTTCAACACTTCCAATTCTAATTCAAGCACCACCACAAGCACAGAGCTGTTTCACTGCTCCTGCTAGTCTGTCTTTGGAGAAGAAGAGCAGGGAGGCTCAGCACTGCAGATAAAAGCTGGCAAGATGCAACTTATGAAAGGTCATGGGGGGTGTGCTTCCTTTTGTTCAACTCAATAAGGAGCAGAGTGAGTGTGCGAGTGAGCAGGCCTTTGTCTGCCTCCAGACACATGACCCAACGCGTCACCTGACCACGCCAGGCGGCTGAGTGGAAGTGAGTGCTCCAGGTCTTGTGACACTAGCTCAGTGGAAGTCCAAGCTAAATTGGTGCCCTGCCACAAAATTTGCACAATCTGCTGCCCCCTGCGTCTACTGCTATTAGCATCTCCAAGGAGAGTGAGGGTTTGAGTCCCCCACACTGAGTGTAAGAAAAGTGTGCCACAGAACAGAAGTGTGCCAAACGTGCCAGCCCTGGTACAGCATGAAAGTCTGTGTCATTTCACAATCACTATCAATTACTCACGCAGACTCATGAGTCATTCCATCTCTCTCTCACACACACAAATATATCTTGGCAGAAACTGATAAAAACAACAAAACAAAAAACAACAAAACATTGCCTGCTTATTCCAAGATGACCAATGAATGAGACGGACTCCTTAGCCTAACCTCTGCCACAGCACGTATCATTTTTTTCTGAGAAGACCTAATCAATTATGGTTTTAGGAGACGGAATCAATTCATTGCATCTAAATCAACAAATCAAGTATAAATCAATCGTTGTGCAAACTGATCAAGTTTCCTATCTAGGCCGAGGCTTTGGGCTAGGCTATCAATTACAGTCAATGTAGACTTTGGCCTTACTGTATGGATTTCTTCAACAAAACTCACAAACACAAACTCACAGCTGAGTACAACTGATCCAGCCTATGTGTACCTAACTAGCCTACATCTGTTTAAACCTGCAGATACTGATGATTATATATGACATGGCAAAACCAGGAAGAGGCTGGGCGTTGTCCTATCACTGTACGTTTGTTTGTAACTCAATTTATTTTAATGATCCTCAAGAGGTCTGATACTGCATTTTCCAAAAACTGAGGGCCAATTTGAATACCGAGAGCACCTACAGGTTCTCTTGTTGCTGTGTTAGCTTTTCTATGATGGGCAGCAGCCCTCTCAGAGGGTCCATTTTAGCTTCCCCGTCTTACAACAGCTGATTTGCAGTAACAGGCAATTAGGTGACATCAGACAAGCTGAGGAGCTGAGCATCGGATATCACTGAGCGGTGGTCTGTGCAGGATGCTCCCAGGAAGCTAAGGTCTATAGTGACTCCATTATCACTATGAGTCACTACAAACCCCACCTGTGGAAGCTCAAACAAACACATTTTTAAGCTGTCATGTAGCTGCTTTAAAAACGCAGATAAAGTAAGAAACAAAATTACTTGTGTCTGACAAGTTGTCTAGCATGCTGCATGCATGTCAAATCAGGCAATGTTTTCTCACTGAATGACCCTGCATATTCTGCAGGTCTGTTATAGCAAAGATCAAAGCACCAAAGTTGTCTAAGACCTTGAACTATTAATATCTCTACCATCTTGGTTTTTAGTAATCTGTCCATACTCTATTCTTAAGGTATCAATCTGTGGAATATGGTTAGTTGGCAGCCAATATAATGCGCCACATTAAACATGCTTTTTAAGCACAAATGTCTCCCTACACCTATACCATCTAATAACCTTGACAAATGTTCAGTGTTTTGTCTAGGGTCAGGTAAGGTAATACATCATAGAAAGGCACAGCCTAAGCCATAACTGTCTGTTACTTTCCATCAGTTTAAGCCAACTGACAGGTCACATGTTTTAAATTGTTTCTTGTCACTGATCATGGCTATGATTAATCATTCACCTATGACCCCAAAAATCATTTGATTTTAAGACCTTAATGACATCAACCAATCTTTGCCCGAATGCCCAGTGTTCAAGCCATCATTGCATTTGGCTAACGTTAATTACACTATCCAAATAACGGCTGATCTACCACGGCGGTATGTTAAGATGTAACACAGTCCTTAATATCTAGTCAGACCGGTTTGTTTATCATGTGCTTATGAGTATGAAAACAGTTTCAAGTTTCAGATCAAATGATGACGCAAGGAGACGCCTGATCATTTGTGCTAGTCAACATTGACGGCCCAATCTTAGTAAAATATAACAGTGATTTCTTTTCAACACTTTAGAGAGGAGCTTTCAAGTAACGTAAACTCCCAAAATACCACATTAGCAACTCCAGAACTAGCACTGTTTGAGCTGTCTAGCACACATAGCATGACAGTAAAAGTTGGCTAGCTAGCTAGCATGGCTAGCCTAACGTCATCCTATCGAGCTAACGTCAAGACAACAAATTTGGCCAGCAGAAGTGGTAGCCAGTTATCAAGAGTGCTAGCATATGGAAGCTTTGTGCCATTACCTAAGTAAATTAGGTACCAATAAGACTTTCTAAGAAAATATTATCAAGGAGGTCAGTAGTAATCGGATTACGTTATTATATGCAACAGAATCAGGCCATGTTATCGTCAGTTTGCATTGTTATCGCTAGTTCACACTAAGCATCTTAGCACAGCCACTGTCACCAAACGTTACCTAGTGATTAAAGTTACCATACCCTCCTATACGGCAATGTCAACAGACCTTAATCACAGGCAAAATTTCTCTAAGATATGTTCATCATGTTCAAGTGTAATCCAAATTAATGATTTAATTCAGACTACGAAAAATAAGATTACCGTTAGCTGTCAGTCATGTACACGTAGCTATACTCTGCTTTGAGCAGTTAGCTGCTAGGCTTCACAAGTGGCTATCATATAAATGCTAATTTATCTGGCTAATGTTGTCTGGGCCTTGACCAGTTAAACGATAACAAACTCTAAATGCAGAAGCAACACTATTACTGCAAGGATCTTAGTAAGAAGTGACGCCTTGTCACTGTTAAATACATAGGTGGACTGCCGGTTAATGGTCAGAGTAGCTGAATCATAACTTAGTGAGCCACATCACGCTTATGTTAGCCATCTATCTGGTGAAGATAGATAGCTTAGCTTAGCTGACAGCTAACCCAACAGGTCGAGATTAAACTCACAGCAATCACATTGACGAATGTTGTTTTTCCCGAATACTGAAGTCCGACTAAAGTCAACTCCATTTCTTCCTTCCAGAAAAGGGACTTAAACCAGTCCAAAAGACGATTAATTAGAGCCAACATCCTGCAATATTGTTAGCTGACTATCCTGCACTGAGACTGCCAACAGTTTCCTCCAGTAGCGCAATGTGCAGTAAAAGGGAACTGCCTCTTGTCATATGACTCGCGATATGTTTTTATGGCGTGCTGGTTTGCGTCGACGCATAGGCATGGCCAGGGCAGGACAGGTGAGCGCATTTGCTGTTCGTGGTTCTGATGGATGGAATGATTGCTTTAGATAAAACACTCAGCAACTTCACGCCACAAAATATCCGTAAGTAAAGTAGTAAAATAGTAAGAATGAACATGTGGGGAAAAACTGTCTCTGAATTTAATCTCGGGCATACATTTTTAATCAGTTGGATCATATGGATGTACTGTAGGCCTAAAGTATGGAGCCTAAAGATTGGCAGTGGCAGTGGACAATCGTTGTCTTTTAGTGTTTTTATGAACGAAAGTAATTGAGGGACAAAATTGAATGCGTAAAGTTCGTACAGGGCCATTGTAGGCCTACTGATATAAGAATTAGCCTACCAGGCCACACTCGCTGGGCTTGAGTTGCCTGACCTCTTGAGTTTTAATGCTGGTGTTTGGGCTAAACATATAGGCTATTTAAGTGGTAGATTTTTTTTATACAGATTAAGGAGCCACATCCAACCACCCATGTGGTCAGTGTCATTTCCAGGACACTTTGGTTCACTTGGACACCGTGGGCATGTAACGTTAACGTTAGGCCTGGCCTCAGTGGGGTCATAAACGCACTTGGTCCCAACAAAAAAATCTGTCGTTTTTTGAAGAAAACAAATAGTAGGCATACTATTTGATGCCCCACTTGATATATTTGTCTGCCCAGGTGATTGCCTTGTTTGTCTATGCCAGGAACCAGCCCCAAAGACACCAAAACACAGAGTCCCATGAAACTTGATGGGATTTCTGTCTCTGCTAGATGCTGTTATGGGCAGTGCCCCGGATTGTAGGTCTCACAAAGGCACATCAAACAATCCCAAAATCACTCTCTGTGGTGTAAGGCCACTTTGTGAGAGACAGAAATGCAAAAACAAAGCATTGGATTGACAAGAACATGAAATACATTACATTGAAATGTATTGAAATACATTGACATGTAGAATCACTACAGCAATATCCAGGCTGCCAAATTTCTTGGAAATGTGGGGCTTTTGCAATTTAGGAAATTCTGTTCCATAATTTCAACAATTTTCAGTCGTCCGTACCGAGGACACTGAAACACTGGGCCACATGAATTTTGCTGGCACGTAGTAGGTACTTTATGTTTTAATGTAGCCTAGAAATTTTTGGTCTTGTACTCCCGGGGTGTGCTCACCCACTTTTGGGCTTTTGGGACACAAGTTTGTCACACAGGTTTTAGCTATTTTATTCAGTCCTGTTCATAAAGCAGCCATAGCCAGCAGAATGATGTGACCAGCAAAATGGCATACAGGTCAAGTACATTACAATAGCCTACATTATTACACTTTCAGTCAACATTATCATCATTGACAAAGGAAACAAATATTATCTATATCATGGGTATATTTGTACAGTATTTACAGTAGTGATAGGCTATAGCAACTGAAGATCAATAGGTTTTGAGCTCTTACACATACAGTATATTTGCTCTGTAAGAAATGTGAAATGTGGAAAAAAGCAGCTGATTCAGATCCAGATGGTTAGGCAATCCTTTCAGTTTACCATAAACATTTGAAGAGTTCAGATGCAAAACTCTCTAACTCTCTCTCTCATCTTAGTAATCTGCAAAAAAAACCAATAATAATTTCTCTTTCAAAATGCAATTTGAATGTTGAAAAAAGAAAAACAGAGTCACGCCAAAACAATCCAATTGGAGTTGGACTAATAATACATTTATCAAAATTATATAATTATTATTATTTCAGTCAATTCATCACAAAAGGACTTTGCATCTGGGGTTTTGCATCTGAACTCTTCAATTACTAGTTTTCCACTAACCAAATATATCAAAATAACTAAATTAAATCCATGTTTAAACAGGAAATAAATTGGATAATTGTTCTCTTCCCAAAGCCCAACATTCTGTCACCACACTGGTGATGAGCCCCACTGCCGGTTCCGGAGATAACATCAACTTTAGTGGAGTTCCAGAGATTTAGGTCCTCTCTCCTCAACTGAAAATGGCAAGTGGCCTGGCACTCCAATCAGTGTGGACTTGTATTTAGTGCTTTTCCATGCTATCAAGAAGAGAATATAGCTGTTTATGAAACAGGGCAAAATCCACATAGCTGTTCATTTACAGACATATTATTAAAAAAAACACCAAGAAGGAATGCAGATGCTTCCATTCTCACCAGACCAAGATGCTCCACACTTGCAAGTGCATCCAAGCAACAGTATAGAGAGGCAAATTAGACCAGCAAACAGTGATCCAAATATGAATACATTTTCAGCAGTTTTAGGTTCTTCAGACTCTGGATCAATTTGTGCTGTAACAATAATAACAACAATTAGGGCAATAAACAAACACAAAAAAGCTCTCAGCGCTTTGCTTTCATATGACTTTGATTAGCTCTCATTTAAGTGTTCACAGACATTTGGCCATACAGTAAAGCAAAAATAACACTCACATTTTTCACCACATATTACATTGTGTGTTCTGTTGCCAGGGTAAACCACATCCAAACTCAGGTTGTGACAACTTCTCACCACATGTGAAAATAGGATTAGATTGTGGTGAAATTCAGAGCATGACATAGACATTGACACAGGCTAATGCAGTGCTTAATTGACTTACTTGGTGAACGGTGTGCAAGTGCCATTCTCAGTGTTTAAGTATGACGTACTGTTACATGGCTTGCAAATGTATGAAAACCTGAAGTTTCCTGTGAATGTAAAAATGCAGTACTTTTTCATTTGGAGTGGCTAAAACCTGGATAAGATAAAAGTAATGTTATTGATTCATAATTTGAGAGTGATTGGAAAGTGATTTTTCTTGGTCTTGGCTTGGTCTGAAAATGAGTTGTTGGTTTGAGTAGCCTCTCTCTTCAGTCTGACATATTTGGAACATACTTCAAAGGTTTCACTACTGTTTCACCCACTCAGCCTTGGATTCTGCAGAAGCCCGTTTCCACCACTTTGGGAGAAAACAATGGGCGTGTACTAAGACCAAAAAAACTGTGTCAAGTCAATATGTTGAGTTACCGTATTATTACTTTCACTTATTAGGCTATGTCAATAATTAGAGTAAGTAATGATATAAATCAATAATTCTAATATTTCTTCTGATTTAGCAACTGAATCCTGTTCCCCCACCCCTAACATCTCACCCCTCTAAGAGTTCTAGTGGTCATATCATGCTAGTGGCAAGACCTAGCCTGGTGAACCAGAGTCTTCCACTTCTTTTCACTTGACCAGATAGAGAGCCTGGACACTTACTGTATGCTTGTTTACTTTGCGGGTGGGTGTAGGGACACTTCGTTTGAATTTGAAACCTATTGGTTTGGCCGCTACCATGACATCTCTGCCATATAGCACCAATTTTGTTGGTTCAGGGATGAGGGGCTTACAGTCTGAATATGTTGACTTGGTAATATTGACTAAGTGTTTCATTACTTTGCCTTTTTTTCCTAAATGGTGGTGGAAAAGGATTTTCATGGGAGTCTGTGGTAGTAATGGCACATTTCCCACAGTCCACATCCATTGTCATGTGAAAGTGCTCACTCTGCTTGGTATGGTGTTGTGCCAGGGCGTATTAATCCAACATGCGTATAGCGAATGAGTCAGTTCAGTTGGAAGATGACATTTACCTTTGAAATGCCCCATGTTGACAGTTTTTAAATTTCCCCGGCTGTATTTACTCATCCTCTCTAATGGAACCTTTTGGACTTTAACTTAAGGGCTCATACACACAGACAACAGCTACTGTATGACTTTAAATTAGGCTGCTTTGGACTGTGCTTTCATATACAGCATCTCTCTTCTTCTGTGGCCTTGGGATTACTTTTAGTGCATAGCAAAGTGTAGTCCAGTTAGTGTCACAATCATATACAAAAGCTGAGTTTAGAGACTGAGTCTCTTAGTCTTAGTCTCTTAAGTCTGTAATGACATTGTTAACATCTGCTTCAAATGCCATGGTATGTAGATCTTATATAGACACTCTTGCTTGCATAACCTCTCAATCACATATGGATGAAATATTATCTTCCCCTTCATTTTGTGTATTTCCATCATGGCATCATTCTGATGTTCTCTCCAGGTCTCAGGTCTCACCTTGTCTGATGAGCTCTTCACCCTTTCCACAGTCAGGAACCTTCTTGCATTTCTCACAGTGTGTGTCAGCACAACCAAAACCATGTTTACATGAGCATTTTGTATTGGAGCTGGACGTGCAGATTTGGCTGACCACTGTTCAATGGGAGAGAACATGCATTAGCTTTCAGTGGTCCACACGGCTCCTCATGTCAAACACATAACATAAGATATGACATTAATATCACAGAAATAACATTGTATTCAAAGTCCTCAGAATGTCACTTGTGACTGAGCGTGTGTGTACTGTAGTGTGTGTATTTTGAATCTGTAGGGGAAAGTTGGACCCCACATTTATCCCAGTCATGAATCAGTGACATATACACACACACACAGTGAGGTAAAACACACACTAACCAGGAGCAGTGGGCTGCCTGCAACAGCATTACCCAGGGAGCAGTGAGGGGTTAGGTTCCTCGCTCAAGGCATCTTCAGCCGTGGTCTAATGGTCGGGGATCAAACCAGAAACCCTTCGGTTTCAAGCCCAAAACCCTAGTAGACCAGTGGTTTCCAACCTTTTTCCCTTGCTTGTGCTTGTGTGCTTGCTTGTGTCCAAAACAAGCCGGGCTCCCCAACCCCATAACGCCCACATACACACATTAAAAGATATGTGAAATATCTCAACGCGTCCTTTCCAGTCAATTGCTTGTTCAACCAGACCTACTCGTTGTACATAATATGTTTTAATTCAGATTATAGCCCTACAGAGTTGTGATTATCCCATTGGGTGCATTACTGAAATTTTATAAATTTAATGCGCACAAATAATTTTGGCAACCTCAGCATAGACAAAATTATGCACACTGTAATCTCTAGTGTGCCCCACCCCCCTCACCTCAGCGGGTGCCTGGACCCCAGGTTGAGAACCACTGCAGTAGACCATAGCCGTCCCAAGAGATTAAAAACAGGTTATGAAAGCTTAGAAATCCTGCGTGAGAGACATACCGTGTTCACAGATACGACACTTATAGCAGGTTCCAACTGAAGAAAGGTAATGCTTTGGTGGGCAGGACTGGCAATTCTTTGTGCCAGGTACAACATGCTGACCTGAGATAGAGAGAGAGAGAGAGCAAGTGAGAGAGAGAGAGAGACATGACATATGTTGTTTATTTGGGACTCATTTTAGTGTACACAGTTGTTACAAAAGACTGAAGCCTGAAACCACACTCTGTAAACAGAACATGGATGTAGTTTATAAACACTGGAAAGGACTAAAATACAACAATACTACAGATTAAGTAAAATTCAAATATTTGAATCAAATGACAGGAAGAATTGTGAGTGTATTTTATATAATAGTACTAACACCAAATAAATCACAGCAAAGAAATTATAGCAATCGTGTTTTACCTTCTGGGCATTGTGCAGACAGCTCTCCACAAAATAAGAAAATCCAGATACATATTGTCCACACACATTGAGATAGTTTCATCTGTAGTTGTGCACTGTCCATTGCAACTGGCAACTGGCTGACTGTTGTTTCTAATGTTCATTTTGGTTTAAGAAGCTTTCCATGATGACGTGCACGTGTGGTCAATACCACACACTTACTCATACACATGTGCGTGTGCACGTACCCCGCCACACTATCCACACCACTGAGTCGAATAAAGGATGTGAGAAGGCAAATTCACGTTGCTAAGACGAGGCAAAGTGCACCACAGAGTAACTGTTTTAGATGCACCAGCGGTATGTGAAGATCTATAAGGAGATTTAAGAAGCTCTGTGAACAGAGGGTTACTGCCATATTAGAAACTTCAGGCTGTATGCATGGTTATGGCTTTAGTTCAGGTCACTAGGTGGACATTTTTAACCAAAGTAAATTAACGGACAGTAGCAACAGGCTTTATATAAAAGTTGAGTCAAAACAGATCAACAGACAACATTGCAATATTGAATTTTAAAGTTAAATCATAATAGTGCTAGAAGAACCAACAGACTGGAGATTGCATGCATCCACCTACACACAAGCAAAGCACGTCAGATGCCTAGCACTTGGGTTTTTTTGTGTGTGTGTGTGTGTGTGTGTGGATGGTCATGGTGGGCCATGAGTAAAAGCGTGTCTCACAGAAGAAAAAAAAACGTAAGTTGAAAGCTTCGTCAGTGTATCTACTGTACTTGTACAGTACAGTACTAGACAGGTGTCAACATGTAATAGTTCATAAATATTTTACTTTACTTCAATTTATTTGAATTGTAATTGGTATATCATGTAGTTTTTTTAATTACAAATGACCAGATTTTGAATTACAAATACCAGATCTATGTAGGCTATACTAACACTCTCTAGCCTACTTATAATCATCAATCATAGATGAGTTGTTTGACAGTATGCTGTCTAAACTTGTCTTAACTTGACAAGAGGTTGGTCTACTGTAAATGTCTGTTTCTCTCCACTGAAAATGCAACATAAACGTAAAACAAGAACTAATTTTTGTTCAGGGAAAAGGCTTTGTCATGTCTCTGTTGTATTGGTGTCACTAAAAACAAAGAGAGAAGTAACTGCGTTATGCGGTAGGGGTCCCCACCTCCGCTTTTTCAGTCAGACCACAATTTTGTGACGTTGCAGTGCTGACGTCACATCATGTGCATTGTTGGTTCCCACTTAGCAGGTGGGCAAATATTTCAGATAGGCCTATGTGGTGTAGACTTTTGACATTTGCAGTACCTTCATTTTGTGACGAAAACTGGTCTCCTCTTGACAAATGTCACTAAAAACATGCTTGTTTGGGCAGTGGAGGGGGTATTTGGAGAAAGAGAAAGGTAACAACTAGTAATTGATGTTGTAAAATAATAGTTATAATGCATACTCAGATGTATTATAACTCTTATTTAATACATATAATACTATATAATACACCCTATGAGGTTTTTGAGAGGTTGATGCAGATGTTACAGTTTTCTTAGGATAACATGAAAGAATAATAATAATAATAAATTTGATCTGTATAACATTTTTCATGTAGGAGTTGCACCTCAAAGCGCTTTGCAAAGAGCAAGTGAGGCGTTGGGGTTGGAGGGGAAAAAGAGAACACTGGCTACAGTAGATCCAGGGAGGCTGTGAGAGTCGCTACATGTGAATAATCAGCGTACCAGGATCAGGTAACACAGTTGGAATACACATACATACACAAGAACAGCCAACGCCAATAACATATCGACCACCTGTAGTGAAGTTGTTGAACAGAAAAGAAGACAATCCGTTTGATTAGATCTGGGCAGGAAAAACCGAAAAGGTAGATAAGGCATAGGCCTACTAGGAGCCTGCTGGAACACAACAGGCAGTCTGTAATGTCTTTACAAAGAGCTCTTAAGATGGGCAGACTAATATGACAAAGGTACACCTTCTCTCCATATCACATTGCTTCAGGTCTGAGATCTGCCCAGGCATCGAGGAACAGAGTCAACAGCATTGGGCTTGAGATCTGAAGTCTTATTTCTTATAGTCATATTTTATTTGCAATGATATGCATCAAGGGAGATCCACCAGTCACGATTATTAGACAAGGAAATAGTCTGTGTACTGTAGTTTGCAGTTGATAGCAGTTTGCAGGCTCCATATCGAAATCACCTTCAGTTGCTTATTAATCCATGCCCTTCATTTACGCCAATACATTACAAGCTTAGAATAATCGGTCGTAACTTTCCAAATTACTGCTGACTTGCAAGGTGTTTTATACAGTTTTATAAGACTTATACATTTGTTACTTTTGTTTTTTTATAAGGATGTAGGCCTACCAAATATTTGACTGGGGTTGGTTTCTGTCGAACCTCAACACATGAAATAAACAGAATATGACCATGAAGCACAAATGACATCTTCTCACAACCTCCATCTATAAGAAAAGTTTTACTTTTCACTTACTCTGGTGTGTGCTATAAATTTCATTAATAAACC
>JASCIP010000475.1:0-10824 GCA_034783695.1 Sardinella gibbosa
AGTCCTCATATATTATGATGGTTGTGTTGGACAAAAGGTACAAAATGTTAACATAAACAAACATACACTACACATGAACAAATTCAATTTTCTCTGCCCTAGGATTTCAAACTGGTCCACAAACTAGTGAGCATACTTTCACTGACTAAGACAACTGTAAAAAACGTCTATACATCAAACACATGTAGCAATAGGTTTTAGGCTGCACTGTCGAAATAGGGCAAATTATATGTCGACCAGTGTCAATGGAAAGAGTTTTCCTTTTGGGAAGAGCAATACCACCTTTCAGACCTGTTGCCATTCTGTTAACAGACATTGCCCTAATCAAACTTGACTGTTCCCCAATGCCTTTCTCTATGTCCACAAGGACCGAATTATGCACAGGTGTGGGCTACCCATTCTGGTATTAAGCTTGGTTCATCATTGGCTCATCAATCATACAAACAACCAGATTAACTAGTGTCTGCCACAGCAGAGTTTTCATCCACACTGCAATGCCATGTCATGTCATGAGTCTCATGACGACGTGAAAGTATTCTGATTCCATGGCATTGTGATCCTCACCTGTCTGTATTTCTTTTTGTTCTTCTGTTGGTTTGTTTGGTCTGCTGGCAATTTCTGTGATCCTGTCCTGATACCTCTGCTTGTCTCCCCGTAACGTTCCGTATGCCTGGAATGAGACAATAATTAGCCAAGAATCCAAAAAGTTTTATTTAGACATTATTAGAGCATGGACAACAAACAAAAGTTTACTTTCAAATCCAATGCTCAGATATCAAAAACAGTTGGCTCCTCTCTGACACACTTTAGTAGGTGTTCTTTTTACTAGATTGCCTGAATAAAGCTATGGGTGATAAATGCAGGAATATTCCTAATCAATTCTGTCAAATCAACTTGCATTCAACGTTCATAAAACTAAAGCTACAAAACAATGAAAAGGACTGTACTTTAAGGACTATGGCAAGACAAGGTTGGAAAAAAAACTATTAGCTGTTGAACCACTTCCAGAATTCACTGGGAGAAAGAAATTCACACTTACATAGACCGCTCCCCCTAAACACGTAGCTCCAACCAGAATGTAGTATTTGACGTTGTCTGAACCACCACCCCCAGATGGGCCAGTAGACATCTGGGGCTTCTGAAGAACCAGCTTCTGCTCATTTCTCAACACTGCCATGGAAAAGCATTGGGTCAGGCACACTGGGCTAAATGCACCACACGTAGTGAGACCAAAAACATCAGCGTTCCTTTTTCTGTCACATTAAATCTCAAGCTACCCAGCTTTAAAGTGGCTTCATCAGTATTAGCACAAGGACTGAAATCTGAGTTATCAGATGATTTGGACTATTACACTGAACTTAAGTAACTTAAGTAACTTAAGTAGGCCTGCATCATAACATTTTGAATTATATAGAGAAAAGAATGCATGCATTTAAGGGTCAATGCAATTGCCAAATAGGATATGACATGTAAAGACTGGCACGACGTGACATTTTGAGACAGACTGTTTACTCTGGCGACATGTACCCTAAGCCACTCTGATGACAGGCAACATGAGGTCACCTGGAAGTGCTTGTGTTCGTGTTGGGGGATGGACGAGGGTATATGACAGCTGTCATCATGTACAAACTGCGGACACAGCCACAGAAATAAAGTAACTTATAAAGACAGGAAGCACAAAGAAAAGGAATGGCCGTTTTGAAACGTTGTTGTCCACGTATGGCCTAAACACAGCAGTCAGCCAATACTTTCCTCTATTGGTGGTGGACAGGGGGCACTTGTGACCACCAGTAACGTTACGCTTCTTGAACGACCTTGGCTTTACGCAAACGTACGACCGCTAACTTCATGATCAGAGCTCAGCATGTAACAACTAGTCGATAGAAGGTTCAGTGTACAGAGTGTTTTAGCTTTATAACATCTGGCGCCAATAAGGCGATTCGACTTGACACAGAACTTTAAAATCTAAAACTTGCTGGCTAGTTAGCAATAATGACTGCAGAATAGCCAGCCTTCTCTTGGACAGCACTGACCACTCACAATAAAAATAGACTGTGGTCATGTGTTTCAAAACGAATTGATATTGTTACCATCAAAGCACCCAGTACTAACGTTACAAGAATGTCAAACTATTTGCTAACTTTACACACTCGCCAAACAAACGTTAGTTCATGTGTAATGTTAAACAGACAAGTTTTAGTGCGCTTGTTGTAGATTAAGTACCGTAATGTCTGGCTAATAACTAAAGTTAGGTTAGCCAGTGAATGAATGATGTCCTGGGTTCATCATTTTGAGTTGCACATTTATCTACAATGCCTGGCCTGTTGGACTTAATTTTTTACGAGACACGTTGCGATGCGAACCTTTGCCAGTGTCCAAATGTACAGACCTATCCTTGCACTCTCCTATTTCACAGAAACCTGCATCTAGGCAGTATGCCAAAATAATCTAACCTGTGGGTGGTCGATGTGATAACACTAGTGGGAATTCTAAGTTATGACTGCAGGCTAGAGAAATGACTGAATAGAAAGTGCAGATTAGTAAGAACATAACGTTATTTGGTAAGTCCTCCTAAGGTTGGAGAGATAGCTAGCTTCGCTAGCCTGCATATTCAAAACGTCAGCGTAGACAGAATGCTATCTATACTTGCCTGCTTTTTTCGCATTATGTTGACACAAAGTTGAAGAGTTCCTGGCCAATGGAGCCAACTTTTTCCACACAGTTCTGCACTTCAACATTCTGATCTGCGGGAAAGGACAGAGGTGTTCGCTAAAACTACACAGCTATGCGGGGTACACGCTAGCGCGGTACACTTTCCTCACGCGCAGTAGGCCGCCGGAGACTTTCACAGGTCATTCGATTCAGTCCATGCTTCCGCTCAGAAATCTAAGCACCGCCTTGAAACTCGAAGGATTGGTCGTAGAGTGCTAAAGCGAATCAAGAGTGTTTGGATTGGTTAAAGTAGAAATACTCGGGATTTTTCAGTGGCTAAAAAATATGACAGTTAAAAATGTATTTTCTTTGATGCGATTGGTCAGGGTAAACTTAACCTGATCGTCATGTCTTTGACACTGAAGGTTTCCAATCCTTTTTCGAGTCCGAATTAAATTGCATTTAGGCCAAAGTACAGTAGACATGCTGCAACCATGTCATAAAATATCTATTATACTGTAAAATTTATTAGGAACCAGGAGAAGGGTTTGGGTTGGATTGATTAAAGTGTAACTAGGCCTATAACCTAATACACTTGAACGCACACTTACACAAGATTTGCGCGAAAGGCCCTCATATCTGAAATTATTGCTGAGGCATTGCCATGCATGCCAAAAGCATTTCCCATCCATAAGCATATTTGACAAGAGGGGCGGTGTCAACCGGGAAACCCTATCTAGAAAACACAGGACTGGATGTAGTTCGAACCTATGATTAAATCGAAAGTAAGCTAAAACAAAATTCTCTTACACGGCATTTGATGTAGGCTAGGCTACAAAGAGTGATAATTAATCTCAAATCCAAGATTTAGTATGATTACCGATACACACATCCAGAACAACGACAACAACAAATCGAAACATATTACCAAACAAAATAAACTGATTGTGCAACGAAATGGAATGTTCTTCTGCTGACTTTGAGCTTAATTCTTGGAGCAGAGACATTCATTTCTGCGCGTCTATTGCATGGTCTTTTCCAGGACATTACAAAGGTAGGCTTATTGACTCAGTGACTTGGTTAAGCCCAGGCAAAATATGAGCATTTTATGTCTTGCAAATATTTTGCATTGTTGAATTAGCTCACTGACTCACACAAAATGCTGTCGTAGCTGAAGGTCATGTTAAATAAAATGTGTTTATTTCTTTTTAGGCACAGGAAGAAGTCAAATATGGGGAGTATCCAGTTGAATGTTTGCACAAATTTCTAAACTCAGACTCTCAAGCCTATCATCAAATTGACTTAGAAACCTGTGATTTACTCATTCAAGAATTCGACCATGGAGCCAGTAGAGTAAGTCTGCATATTGATGTGTCTGTGTATTTGTTACACTTTGACTGTGCAACTAATGCCTTGGGGAACATTAAAGATTACCTTAACCTTATAAGGCCAATATAAGGAACAGAATATACCGGTACTTCATTAACTGATAAACTCTTATTTTCAGCGACTACAGTGGGACATAAAGAATGTCATCTTTGGCTTAATGGATGGTAAGATTGTCTTAGTTTTTTTCAACATGTGCATGTAACAATGTAACCTTGGTCTGAGTACAACCTTAAGGTGTGTCTATTTCTCTTCACTGTCAGAATACAATGTAAGCAACATTCTGCCATCTATTCATGTTGGAGCTGAGACTGAACTACGACAACTTAATCATCTACCAAGTAAGACATTTTACCTGTTTAAAGGATCTCAGATGTAAATGTCAGAGGTCAATCGTTAACAAAGCTTTCTAGTCTCCGAATGCTTGAATATGGATCACCATGGACTAGTTTGGTCCAAACCTGAGGGAGGGGGTGGGTGGAGGATACCAGTGTTTACTTTAACCAGATACCTGTGCTTTTAACCACAATGGTGTTGCTACTGCTGGGAGGAAGCATTTATTTCAAATAAATATTATATAATAATATCATATAATAATATAACTATACAAATATTATAAATGAGCTGTATTAAAATGATTAGATGTGAGTTTCTTTAATAGTGTTCTGAACTTACTTGGGAATAGACAAGCCATTCATCCATATTACCATCATGTTTTGTAGCAGGTGATGAGATTTCGACACATCCCCTCCGCTGGAACAGTATTGACGGACCAGCCATTGAAGATGGTTTGATGCATGCCACCCCTGACGGCGAAATTATAGTGCCACAAGATGGACTTTATTTTGTTTATGCCCAGGTTTATTTCCAGATGATTCCATCTCAACCAACTGGACAAAATTTTATTCAGATAATATACAAGAGGACTACCACCCACACAAAGCCTGTTCCCCTGGCAAAAGCAAGGGAGTCTCCATGCCTGGATGCGACCATTAACACCCAGCTCTTCTCTAGCCACCAGGGGGCACTGTTCAAGCTCCATAAGGGAGACAAACTCTTCCTGTCTGTATGGGGCACGCATGTCGTTTCCTTACTGCAAGACTCAACCTATTTTGGTGCATTTATGGTCAAATGAGTTTCACATCTATTATGTACACATCATTACTCTATAATAAGACCTCAGGGAATGTACACGAGTAAAGAGTGTTTTATGATTGTATGAATATTTGTATGTGTATTGGTGATCATACTTTCTCAGGTTTTATCCTCTGGTTGATGAGGGAATCGGAGAGCACCTTTGAATCTCCGTCCAATGTTTTTTCATTGTTTTTCCCCCATCAAGTTGGTTTGATTGGGATGTGTGTGAGTGTGTGGTTGCACTACAAGCCTAGGCTATCTGGCTGTGGTTCAGAATGTGCTCTGACTGCCATACCAATGCAATGCGGTCTAGTGGCACGTTTAGCACCCCAAAGACCCAGGTTCAAGACCGGGTGGGGTTTCTGCTCTAGCCCTTCACTACATATGGTGTCAGATGTGGGATGGCTGCCGTGAGTTCATCGGAGGCGTGCCCAATGTGTGAGCTGTATGAGGGACCTCCAGGAGTAGGTTGACCCTGGTGTGAGGGACTCCAGCAGGGTGAAGCACTAAGCACCCTGCGATGGGAGGAGTGCGGTGGATGTGTCATGAACACTTGTATGCGTGCAGCGCATGGGTGCGTCCTCCTGAAGGGGAGAGCTTTGTGATGGAGTGCCGATCACTATACGGTGGAGAATGACTGCCATAATGCGTTGCGGTCAAGATGCAAGTTGCTTAGCACCCCAGAGACCGGCCCTCTCGCCCTTAGCTATACAAACATTAATCGTAACCTGACAAAAAAAGTTGGTGGCATTTTCACTTTCTTGGCTGACTACTTCCACTTGCCCTACAAGCAACATAGGCCTGACTCACTTGCCTACAATGTCCCACTCTATCATTGGCAATCATATTGAAATTTCTCTGCCATAATCTCTTTAACCCATGACTTTTAGTTAAGTCAAAGATCATGGAAGTGACATGCATGTAATAGCAATGGAAAGTGGCACAACAGTATGGGAACTATTTCAGCAAGAAACAGTGGTTGAGAGGTACCACCGCCCGAAGGCTTTGCTTCTGCTGCTAGTCTAGGGTTTCGTATGAAAAATAAAAAGATAAGTTAGGAATAATAAACGACACGCCGATATTGAAAAATGCACGTTCGAAGTGGTCATAAACCTCTCGACCTGCAGCGTGGTGGCCTTTACACTTCGTTAAGCTCCGGCTAGCGCCATCGTGAAGTAACGCTTCCACCTCATTCATTAATTCCGTATAACAGCATACCTCGTCGACTTTTAGCGTACCTCGTCGACTTTTTCCTTAGTTATTTTGATACTGTACATAAGCCACGATAAACCATAAACGCAGGATGAGGGTGCGATGCCAAGTCGTAGTAACTAACGCGTTCAAACTTCATTATGTCATATCCGGGGCAAGGGCTTAAATATGTTTAGGCCAATAGTAGTCTGTATGTGAAAGGTCCAGCCAATTGTGATCTTCTGTGTCATGGCGGAAATAAGTCACAAGCCTATCGCATTTCACGACAACGATTGCATTAGGTTGTGATGCGACGTCCATCCCACTTCTCCAGCCCTTTGTAACCTAATAACCTAAATTCTCCGACAAGCCGTGTTTTTCGGAACTCTCCATTTATTTGCCAGTTACGGTAAGTTAATGGCGTTAGGAAGAATACCATAATTTAACTGAATAGGTTCATGGTATGCATCTAAGTATTTTTGTTACAGTTAATTCGGAGAACTGGTAATTGTTACCTAACAGTAGCTAGCTCTTAGCCGTCGATAGTTAACGCGAGGTATGGTTAACAATATGGCCAAAAATGCAAAATGCGAATGTACATCAAATGGACTTCAACTCGTAATTTAAAGAATATCTGCATACAGATTATTTGCAGCTGTCTGCCTGTCGAAATCTTGTCCGTTTTCATCTTAGTCCAGCTGTTACGTTTAATGCGTGTGCCATACCAGTGCTACAATCGTAGCTAACGGTAGCTAGCGTCAAGGTAAGTTACGTTAGCAATTTTATATCAGTGGAACAATAACTGGCAATGTTTTATGACCAGTGTTTAAAAAATGAACGTGCTGTCGTTTGTTTTGGAGGCAACTATGGAACTTACTTAGCGGTGGTTAATTCACCATGTAACGTTAATTAGCCAGAGAGCTTGAATAGCCGGTAGGTAGATATCGATATTGATGCCTATCAACAAAGCGAAACAAAGATGCCCAAATCGGTTTGCGTCCCTGTCTTCTGCACTGGTTCAGATTTGACCTAACAAGACTTAAAACACATTCACTACTTATACAGATGCAAGGCAACAGAGGACCCCGTCCAGACCAGCAGAACCATGCTCAAAGGCGGCCCAACCATCAGGACCAACAGAGAAAACCAGGCGGCGATAGCAACGGGCAGCATTCGGACAATAACGCCGCCGAACCACCAAGCGCAAGTATGTTGAAGCATCTACTACTTGATCACCTTCATGTATAATTGAGACTTTCAAAGATGCCTGTAATGGATGGTAAAATATATCATATTTTATTTAGTGCTTTATCAACCGCAAAATGTGTTTGATTTAATGGCTAATCACAGGTCTACAAAGATGCTTCAAATACTCAAGTAACCCTGTACTGTAACCCTTTAAGCGCATTGTTGGTGATGGGCTTGCGAATGACTGAAAAGCCTTCATGTACACACCACTTGTGTTGAGTGCGTGGGTTGGTGATGTGTTACGAAAGACGTAAAGCCTTCATGTAGCGTTACGTTTGTTTGTAGATGCTGGCATAACCATTGACCTTCAGAACTTCCGCAAGCCCGGCGAGAAGACGTACACTCAGCGCAGCCGGCTGTTCGTGGGTAACCTCCCTACGGGGGTCTCAGAGCAGGAGGTGGAGAAGCTCTTCTCAAAATATGGCAAGCCATCTGAAATCTTCATCAATAAGGACAGGGGATTTGGATTCATCAGGCTGGTAGGTCTTTTTGTCTCCCTTTCTCTTCAAGAATTGCCGTTCATATCTAAACATGAAGCGAAGCTCAATAGAACCAGTGCATGATTTGCCTAGTTCGTTGACAAGACACTCTCAGCCTTGTTTTGTTGTGCACCTTAATTCAAATTTAAGTTACCCTCACATCCGCTCAGATGTTGTTGTTTGTATTATGCTGACTCTCACCGTATCTTTTTCCCATCCGTCAGGAAACCAAAACCATGGCAGACATAGCCAAAGCAGAGCTGGATAACACCCAGTTCCGCGGGCGCCAGATCCGCGTGCGGTTTGCCACGCATGGCGCAGCACTGAGTGTGAAGAACCTGCCACAGTTTGTCTCCAACGAGCTCCTGGAAGAAGCCTTCTCCATTTTTGGCCAGGTGGAGCGTGCCATCGTAATTGTGGATGACCGTGGGCGTCCCACAGGAAAGGGCATCGTGGAGTTCACCTCAAAGCCTGCGGCCCGCAAAGCTCTGGACCGCTGCACAGATGGTGCTTTCCTGCTCACCTCGTAAGTCAGCTTTGAGAATGACCCACTGCTCATGGCAACCCTCTCTTAGAGGAGAAGTTTGGTGTGAATCAATCCATAGCCCTATTGTTCAATCTCACTGAATGCTGTTCATAGGAAAAAGAACGAAAAAAATTGATACAACATAGACTGAGTAATGAACCGGGTAACTAACACTAAGTAAATGGGGCATAATTACTTTCAGTTTAATTTCGCTATGCCCCATTCAGTTCACAATAGTTATTGGTTTATATCTCGGCCTATGTTGCATCAATTTGTTTTGTTCTTTTTGCTACAGACAGCATTCAGTGACCTCTAACAACAGGGCTATGGATTGATTCACACTGAACTTCTCCTTTAATGTAGTGCTTGTACAGTATATTCAGTAGGAGCCATTTTTTTCCCCCTGTTTCAATGCATGGTCCTTGACTGGTCACTGAATGGCCCATTAGGAACTCATTAGGAAGGTGTCTGGAAAGTGGCTGGAATGGGAAAAAAATCATTGGCTAGCCTACTACTGTATACAGTCTACCATGGTGATCACATGACAGAACTGTTTGTAAATTTAACTTATTATAACGACTTGTTAAAAGGCCTGTGTCATTTTGTAGTCATAGTTCCACAAGCTATTTGATGCATTTGTGTGTTATAACCGCATTTGTGTGAAATAACCGCATTTGCCTTACTTCTGTTCTACCTCAGGAGTTGCAGAAGGGTATTGACCAGCGCAAGGCCATCGTGCTGTCAGTGAACCTGTGCAGCGCTGAGTTCCTGAAGCCCTCGGAGGCGGCCGCACACGACGCAGAGCAAGGCGTGGAGGAGATCCAGGCCCGCCTCAAGGACATGAATGACCGCTGGGACAGGCTGGGAGAGGGGCTGAGTGTGTGGCGTGATGCCCTACAAGAGGCCCTGATGCAGTGCCAGGTATGTAGGCTAAGAGAGTGTGAGTGTGTGTGTGTGTGTGTGTGTGTTTGATACGTGTTATGCTGTGTGTGTTCACCAAATGTGTTATTGCATACCTTTGTGTTTGTGTCTTTGCTAAAGGCATCAACTAAGTTTTTACCCAAATTCCAATCTTAGCTCTGAAATTATACTATATTAATATACCGTATACAGTATATTACAAGATATCATGAAATCTGTAAACTGTTACCCAGTGTTAATCTCAGCTCTGAAATGAAACTCAGGTGGATGACTGTCCTTTTCTGTTGTGTTTTCATGTATCACCATCTGGGTCCTCATTCTCTGTCTGTCTGATCAGGACTTCCATGAGATGAGTCACGGGCTACTACTGTGGCTGGAGAACATCGACCGCCGACGGAACCAGATCGTCCCCATCGACGCAACCCTTGATAGAGACACCCTTCAAGAGCACCTCAAAACCCTTTCGGTAAAACCATAACCACACCACTGAAACAAGTTCACTGAAGCCTTTGTGTGTGTGTATTGTCTGTTTTGGAATATTAACATGTTGTAAATGTGTATGTTTTTTAAGTTTCTGCATTTCTGTATTTCTACATTATTTTTGTGTTGTGTTACGAGGACCCCAGGAAGAATAGCCATGACATCTGCCCAAGCTAATGGGGATCCAATAAATAAATAAACAAACAAACAAACTATGTACCTCCTAATCTCTATCTCTCTCTGTGTTGTCTTCAGCAAATCCGGCGCGAGCTGCTGGACTCGCAGCTGAAGGTGGCTTCCCTGCAGGACATGTCTCTGCAGCTGCTGGTCCACGCCATGGGCCAGGACTGCCTGGAGGCCAAGGAGAAGGTCCACGTCATCGGCAACCGGCTCAAGCTGCTCCTCAAGGAGGTGTCCCGCCACATCCGCGAGCTGGAGCGCAACTTGGACATCACCAGCAGTCAGCAGGTGCCTCTTCTCACTGTCTGCTGATTTCTGTTCTCCACTACAGTACATCCCTCCTTTTTTGCCTTTTTCTTTCATTTTGGTCCGGTATAAGAGTTACCGCTTGTTCTTATATCAAGGAATGAATCTGCATTTTGACAGTGATTAGCTCAATTTGGTGTGTCACAAGTTCATATTCACAAATTTGAATGCATTTTTTTGGCCTTATCAAAATTTTAAGTTAAAAGTTATGATTAGAGCTTTGTGAAATGGGTGAAAGTTTTTTGTCAGATGTCAGTATTTTTATAAAACAGTTCCTTAAATTCATATTTTGTTAATTCACGTGGGTCCCATTTTCTT
>JASCIP010000488.1:14809-28276 GCA_034783695.1 Sardinella gibbosa
AGCGTTAGATACACACACACACACACACACACACACACACACACACACACACACACACACACTTGAGCTAACAGCGGGAAAACTCTGTGAGCCAAAAGTGTGCAAGAGATCCATTGGGCAGCACAGAGGGGTTGTTTACATCCTCTTAAAACACTTATGAAGCCAAGCTGAGATAACTAAGCCAGAAAGTCACACTCTCACTGATGCAGGTTGATAATTATACACTCCAGCCCAAACACATGATTAGGCAAAGAGAGGTGGAAAATAAAAGCTTTACTCACGCTCATAAAACATCCAAATTAATTCAAATACAAAGCAGATGGGAAGTTGCACTTCCAAAAAAAAAAAAAAAACATCTCACAGCAATAGAAACGCCAAATATGAAGTCATGTTGGCTAAATAGGCTATCTATTAATAGTTCCAGCTGTAAACTGATCTGATTTTACCACCCTTCCTCTCTTGTTATCTGCCATGCTGTAAATTGACTTTGAAGTTTACCTCAAGGATAGGATTTTTGCCATTATTGTCTACTCACATTTTGCCTTCAGTATCTTCAATCTTGTTATCTCAGGACCCATTTGGGGAGATGCGGGTAATGATTTACTCCCATCCATTCACAAAGTCGAGGAGGACCAGCCCCTCTCCCATTCAATGAGCTCATACCTGGCAAGACAAACATGCTTCTTCTGAGTGATGATGTCATGGATGGTGCTGAACTCTGCAGAATGCTCTAATGATGAGGTTAAAAGTTGAAGGCTTGACCACTGCCAATTTTGCGCAGTACTCTATAGTTACACACACTATAAGTTATGGCTGAATTCCATGAAACTAAGCTCAGTTTTGATTACAGCCTGTGTTGCATCTGCTGTAGTATACTGTAGGGCTGCATGGCCCTCAAATAACTAATCAGATTTTAAAAAGTTTTGTTTTATTCTGTTCTGCTCATGGGATTTCCAAAGTCATACAAATCAATAATCAATAATCTCTTAAAAGTGTCGCTCAATCTTTTGCAAAACACACTGGATCGTTCACACTGAAGAGGATGGAGTGTGTGAGGCATCTTACCAACTAGGACTCTTGCAATCTCACAACCATCTGAAGCCTGCAGTAATTTACTGTGGTAACCTATGGGCTATATGATAGGCTACAGTACTGTTAAGAAAGATAGGTTACCTGGCCTAACACATTCAGTGCCAAAACTGTTTTTCTAAATATCAAAGTACATTATCGACAGTTTTTCTGCCAATCAAAAATGCCATGTTTAGAACCAAGTCTACAATCAATGCAATGTTTTGTCCACGAAAATGTTACAGGTGGCCATTGTGCTTCGGGGGGTTTATTTGATGTTTTCCCGATACACAATGTTTGTAAGGAATATAGCCTAACAAATGTTTGTAAGCGATGTAGTCCAATAAAGAAATTGACTGAACCCTCTGATGGGCGCACACCTGATCCCTTACATTTCTCTTCCATTTGATCGGTTGCCCTCCGTGTGCACACGTCTGTGTCAGTGCAGCGCCCATGGCTTCCACACCGCGTCCTCCAACACGGATGAAAAAAAAAAAAAAAAACACTGCCTGACCAATGGACGTACTTCAGGGTTGAGCTGAACGAAAGAACACCCTGTACCGAAAAAAAACTGACTCAGCGCACTTTTAAAGCGAGTGCGATCTTAGTGGCTACAATAAGTGGTGTGCTTTTCTTAATGAGGCCCTGATTGGACAACCAGAACGTCAATATCTGGGAGAAGTTCTCTTTCCCTCTTTTTTTTTTTTTTTTTAAGAACGCGTCCTTGTCCTCAGTTGAAGAAATGTATTTGCGAATTGATAGCTCGAGCTCTAGGAAGAACGCCCAGTGAGTAGCCTAGTCTACAACTCCAAAAAATAGCTTAGTCCAGGTTACCCATTTAACATGTGAAAGCTGCACATCAGGGTAGGCTATCAGCAATATAGATGTATATGCAGGCTATTCAGCCTATACGCACAGGTAGACTTTCAGGACAATAATTTTGAACACGAACGATGTAGGATAATCCTAATGAAAAGATGGAACTGTCAGGGAGGTATGAGCTTTCACTATAGGCGCGCATTGCTGTGCCAGGGCTCAGCGAAACAGTTTTATACTGTAACACAGGATACAGTATTACTTAGGGGCAACTCCCAACAGTCGTTCAACAATCCTTGATACAGTAAGTATTAGAAAGTAGGCATACAGTATGCAATATTGGTCTCACATAGGCTAGTCACACTCTTTGGCAAACATGCTTGGTCCTAAATCCACGTATGCATCAAGAATGTACGGATAACAATAGTCTACTGGCAGTACAAAGTACTACTACATGTAATAATATAACAAAAACAAATGACTAGTTTTGATATCATTTTAATAGTTTTCAAACATGCAATACAAAATCCACATTTTAAAAGTAGGCTCAGTTTGCAAATTTGCACAATTTATTTCTTTTTATATCTGAGAATTATGTACGTACAAAAAAATGCACAAATGCCACTTTGGATAGTCATAAACAACATAAGCCTAACATAAATAAGTTAGTATAATTTCCTCAGTGTTTCCTTACATAGTAATATATACAAATAAACTTCAAAGTTGTACACAAATAAAAGCAGTGTAACGTCTTCACTCCATATACGCTTTTCCAATCCTAATGCCATGACATTATCAACACAAATACCCAGGAATGTGATAACAATGACATCTTTGCATTCATGTGGTTTGAAGATGCACAGCCCAGTGTTCAAAGCCAATATCGTTCTCTACCATGATTACTGCATGAAATGAAAAGGAATTTTATTTTTTTTCAATACATATATTATGTGGGAAGTGCTCAGTAGAATTTAGTGAAGGATTTTGCCTTGGAAAAAAATATACAGTATGTATATATATAAAATATAAAACTGGCACAAAATAAATTTAGTGGGATATCCCAGTGATTTAACGCTACTATATTCTCGCAGAGACACCATAGAATATACCTTTTAAGCCTGGCCCATAATTATCAGGCCACCCCTATACACTACCTTCCAATGTGTTGAAGCTTTGGCAGAACGTCATTCGCTCACAGTCATTCAACCAAAAATAAAATTCTCTCACCACCAACCATAATTTATATGTAAACTATGTCGTCTCTGAGCTAGGTAATGTAACTAGTTGGCCCCTCAAGTCCAATTTTATGACCTACTTAAAGGCAATCCTCTCCTTTTTGAAACCACTGCACTCATCTAATAAAATAGGCACTTTTTGTTTTAGAATAATGTTAACCCTGATGTCAATATGCATCTAACTAAAAATTACCTGAACAGGAAAACCCTCCATAAGAAGGACCAACAGCAATTTGGGGAGACATTTTAAAACTGCACTGCAATTTTTTTCAAGTCACACACAACATAATAAAAATTTATAATATTACAATTATACAATATTACTTTGTATGTGCTACATATAAAACAAATATTCATACATAGGTAGTAAAAAAAACTGAGCAAAAAAGGACAATATCCAATTGCACACTGCTACATTGTTTGCTTTTGAGGCAAATGTATTCCTTTGAGTGCTAAAACTTTAGTGTAAAAAATCAGTGCTATTACAAGCCCTCCCATAGTCATGGAGAGAGCCGTGTGTCTTTTCCCACTGCACTTCCGTGTTGCTTCCTGATGCACCAAAAGTGTGTCATGAAAAAGGTAGGAATTGTTAGTTCTATGGGGGAAAAGAAATAACAACATTGTCATCACTCAAATGATCACATTTCCCTTCAAACACCTGTAAAGGATTTGCATGTGCAGAAACAAAAAAAGGATACTGCACGGTCTCTGTAGACCCATGTCAAATCAAGCAATCACCAACATCAATGCTCAGTGGAACTCACCCAAATATTTTACAATTGCTGCGGTAAAATCTTTTGATGGAATAGGCAAATTATGTTTGCCGTTTTACTCACATTGAAGCATATGATGTCCTCAGTGACATTACTTAACCACAGAAACTGCACTGGACTATATGCAGATCTAAGTTTAAATGAGCCTAGATATGTTTAGTCATAAATTCCTTAATTCACACATTGCAGGTTATTATAAAATTTATACGAGTTGATTAGGCTTACATGAGACCTGCAGAGCTAAATACTTTTTTTTCTTAGTTTATTCTAAAAATCGTCTGTGGCTGCACCTAGGTGAAGCATATTCCCCTCCAGTGATGCTTTGGATATGGGAAAGCTGGCAGGACTCGGGTGGAGCTACTTACCTTTGAAAGCTAACATTCGTGGTTAGGTTCTGGACTAGATTTGTTAGGTGTCTGTTCAACAAGATCTGTCGTGTCTCGACCACGGCCGACCTCTCTGGAACTTGTATTGGCTCTTTTACTTCGGCAGGCAGAATCTGTCCGGGAAAGACAAAAAATTTCACTTGCGCGCAATACATTTTAACTCCCTGCATATGTGCATAGGCTTAGCGGTTCATGAGGCACAATTTTTTAACGGGTCTACATTAAATCCAAGTTAAACAACTGTGATTCAACTGCCTGCACAACCTGGACAAATCAGTAATGTAACTGTGGACATTCTCACTTGTTACTTCTGGCCATTGCGTCTGGTTGTTACAGTAACGATAGTCAACAAGTTTTCTTTAAGAAAAACGTTCAATGTTGTCGACCTGCTTCTTTGTAGTTGTCACACATATGCCAGGTTAGTCCAGGTTCATGCAACTTTTATCGTAAAGACATTTAATGAAGCTACACCTACCTTGACTTGCGTGCCGTTTCCTTGGTGGGTTACAAGTGTTCGAAAACCCTTGTTGACTTCGGTCAGCGTCGGTGTCCCCGGAGCGCCCTCGTCCACTCGCACACGGAGTAGAAAATATGGTATTTAAGTCCTGGTTCCCGTTATGATCCACGCTGTCTGGGGACTCTGCGCGAATACGCGGGGGTCTGGTGTAAAATTCGGGAACATCGCTGCCATTCACTTCGCTCCACTCAAATCTCCCATCAGGCAGAGGCTCGTTTTTTGCGAAATCAAAACTCCATGTCTCCGTGGATGCTCTAGACATCTCTTGCATCTGCTCCTTACAATCCCTCTTAAACTCCTCATGATCAACATTTCCAAAAAGATTTCTGCAGACGGTGGCCTTGTTGTGATCAGTCGACCTCGAATCCACCCTTTCCAGCGTTGGACTGCCATTAGAAAGACGAACATTTGACATTTTCCACATATGAAAATGTCCGTGCGTCAATTTATATAACCACCACAGTCCGAGATTACCAGCAAGTATTGCAACAATAACTTTTTAAAGCCCACATTAAGGCAAATGCGTGCATGGCCAAATCATGCGATACAAGCAAACTACCTCCAGTGTGGCAATGCTTGCAGTAGCCTAGTAATCACTGAGCTTGAAAACAAACTACATCTGAACAGGGCCGTCCTGTCAGTTTAGTCTCGTAGTAAGAGCGAAGAAAAACAGGCAAGTCATCTGAGTGGCCAATATGGCGATGGAAAAGGAAGCCGACTGAGAAAAATAGACTGACAGCAAAAGCTATTTAAACAGAGAACGATATTCATTGGATGAGAATACAGGCACCGCCCATTTTAAGGCGAGCATACAGGCATCCACTAAACTTCGGTGACTTCGTTGTTTTGATGTGGCTGGACTTCTCAATGCACTTTCTACAACTCGTACATAGGCTAGGCAATAACAATCTACTCTGAAAGGAGCCCAAAAATGCAATTCTTTGCAGTTTGTAGTGGGTGGCAGTTTGCAAGTTCATGCATCTCATAAGCTGCCTTTATCACCAAAGAGTCCAAACTATTCTTTCTCTGTCAAGAACAACTGCTTGAGCTCTATCCGACAATAACACCTTCACAGAGGATCCTATGAGCAACACAACATGTGTATAACCTGGGCCATTATTCAGTATATGATAGACCAAAGTATGCAATTGATTTCCTCTTTAAGAGTTTGAGTTTGAGAGTTCAAGTTCAAGGTTAGTCGCAAAATGCCAGAGTGACTCAGATACTCTTCAGGATGTCAGAGGGCATAATGACATCACCTGTTTCACCTTCGCTTCCCAAGTGATCTAAGCAGCACACAGTCTCTAGGCTATGTCATACTTGGCAACAATCTTATCTCTGATAGACTTTGGCACTATGTACCGTACAAGCTGTTATGACTGCTTCCAATACTGCAAACATCCACACATTTAGTCTTACAATTCTGCAAACTTAACCACCTAAATTGTGTTGTAAAGCTGTAATTCAGGAGTCATTACACGGTCTGATCGACCTGATGACATGTTTATCACTGTGCTAAAATCCAGTACTAAATCATTAACAAAATATGATATGTTGCTAAAATACTCTCAATAAGAAACTTTCTGTGACTATCACTCTGTTTTTCTTTCACAATACTTGACCATCTGTGGCCGCAGCTGTCAATCATCACACAATCTTACTTCCATTGACGTTGGAACAGCAGGCACACCTCTGCTGCCCCCTAGTGGTGGAATATACTCATGACTCAAATAACTTCATATCGAGACTCCAAAATGGCTAAATTACGACAATCTTTTCACTTTTTAATAATCTCCATTGTAGATCATTTTTATTCCATCTCTCGCGATATTTACATGTTTATGTCAACCAACAACCTTTGCTTGTAGAGGTAGACAAACTTTTTATCTTTGCGTCACAAATCCGCTTCTTGTAACAAAATATCCAAAGCATTCAGTGTCATATAGGGAGGGAGGATGCGCCGGGTGTTACTGAAGCACTCTATCTGCTGGATGTAAAAAGTAGGTTTACAAGGATTTTTTTTTTATCCCAGTACACGTGTGCAACACTGTTGTGTCTTATGTGGCAAGTTCCATTGATGCACCCAATGTCGCTTCTGTGAGGCAATGTAGGCAACAGCACATTAAGGCAAAAATGTACCAGTTTTATGAAATCCCCGACGGTCCATAGTCAACATCTGGATGTTTCTTTGCTGATGACTCAAGTGTCCTTTGAAACCCACCTGAGTTTCTGAGTCTGGCGAATGGTGATTGGCCAAGAAGATGCCTGTGTCAGAGCAGGAGCTAGGCCTCTCAGGAGACATCTGATGCCATTCGGAGATTTGTCCAGTGTGGAAGAGACCTTAGGTTAACAAATGGAAAAGAACAAAAAATTGCAATGCTTTCTGAATACATTGATGGGAGCCTTTGCCTACTGGTTAGGGCCTTGAGCTTGTTACCAATAGGTGGCCATTGTGGGTGAGGGAAGTGGCTGAACATGGCTGTGCCCTTGTGCAAGCCGCCTAACCCCTCATTGCTCCCCGGGAGCCACAGTAGCTGGCCACTGTCCCAGACAAGTGTGTGTGTCTCTCGCCTCACTGTGTATGGCTCGCTGATAGGTTAATATTACATGCAAATTTATGCACAGTTGTGATTGGTTTGGATATTCGGCAAAATGGTAATGGCTCAACACCATAAACCTGCAGAGCTAATTCAAAATTGTTAGTATTTAGTGTATCTAGCTTCCCCCTGGCTAATTCATTCTGGGTGGTCTGACAGAAATTTAGTTTCCAACATAAACTGCACTTAATCCGGCAGCAATTTAAAATTTGTGATGGCTATAGTCATTGCACCAATGTTGTTCATCAGATCAACTAAACACAACACTCTTGAACTCCACTCAGTTAGTAGCCTCATACTGTATGGTAGTGTATTACTACAGAAACATTTAACATCAATCTTGTGATAAAGAGACAAAAAAAACAGGGAAACATGCAAAATGGGGAAGCCGTGGCCTACTGGTTAGGGCTGCGGACTTGAAACCGAAACCGTGCATCACCTCACTGTGTGCCGTGAGCTTGAGATAAATGATCATCAGACATGGTGTTTTTACTTACCATTATCTCTTTGAGAAACCACACAGTTGGCTGAAATCTCCTAGTTGGTGCTATGTGTGATGGGGTGCTTTCTTCTTGGCCAGTTCAGCCTGAATCTGTTGAGGAAACTGGTCCAGATTTTCCCTCACACATGACAGACAAAATCGTTTGGTGTAGAATAGACTGCAATCCTGAAAGCACACAGATAAACAATTCAGATGCTATTGTTACTTATTACCCGTCCAAAATGAGCACACGACTAATTAAGACCAAATGTCGATCCCAAATCACTGGAACCTACCGTCCCGACGCAAACCACTTTTCTGCACAAGGTACAACTCGAGCCCAAAACGATAAACTTGTCTTTGTCAGGGCTGAATGGGTCCTTCAACACATACGACTCTTCCAAGAGCCTAAATAGAACCAACATACCATGGAAGTAATTAACGTTACTCACTGAGCTTACCAGGTAAAATCACCGTTTAAATATCGGCAGAAACAATTGGCAGAAACTGTGTGTTTCACCTACACTATGGCTCTTGTGTTCGGAGGTTTCTGACCGAAGAATGTGAACGGCGTTGACATGCCACATATTTCACACATAAACATCCCACGAACAGATCCGTCAACAGTTGTCTCCATTTTTCGATTTAACTCAATCGTTTAATTCAATCGTAGATTGCTGAAGTGCCCTTTATGGTGGTTGACTACTACCCCAATGATTTTATTAACCGGTCCGTCTCCGAATTTTACAATGGAAAAACCGAGATAAATAACCTAGCCACTTGCTTAGATCGCGCGCGCATGTATCTGCTCGCTACCCGGATGAAGCTACAGCAAAGCACATAGATCAATCTTCATTTCGCGTTTCATAACGCGCATTTTTAATTCCCCATGGACCATTTAGAAATTGACAGGTTTGCCAGCCAGTAAATGGACTCAGACTCTAAGCAATTGTTTTGTTGTAGGCTAATGAACACAAGAAAGAGACAACGAACAGGTTTTTAATGATTGCAGCACCAGTATTACAGTATGATATTCAATTTGCACAGTGACGATTTTTTATCTAACAATCCTTTATCTAACACAAGGCCACTGAGGCAGGGGCCCACCTGAGCTTTTACTATGCAGTGATCCCTGATGAAAGTATACAAATTATTATTATTAAAATGCAAAGTTGTTAGAGCTTTGTATGTACAAAGTGATTTTTTTTCTCCAGTGAATTAAACCATTACAAACAACATATTGGGATAAACAAAGGGGAAAAGCACTAAGGCTAACAAAATAAAACTTTACAAATATTTAGCTTATTTTGCATTACTTATGTAGCAGATGTCTTGACCACTGCTGCTCATGTCAGGAGAAAGGAAAGAGCTTTTGGTAGCCTAAGCTAAGGAATACATCTATTCGCTTCAGGCCCTCCACGGCATTTAATGAGTAGGTTATCCCTATTTTTGGGAATGGGGATTCTCTCAGTTATAAACTGAAAAAAAAAAATCAGTTCAATATTTGGAGTGACATGTTAACATTTTGTTAGCTGTGCTACATAAACTACTATAAAAAACAGGTTTGACTTGTCATAGGCTACAGCATTATTCATTGGACACAATGTACAAAAACTTTCAACTGATCAGAGGTGACAAATAAAACATGTCCCTAAGAAGTCTCAGCTACTAATATTAAAACCAGTCTTATTTACAGGCATTAATATTGACTGTGACTGCTGATCTTTTTTGGAGTGATTCAGTAGCTGCATATTATTTACTGATGAAATCATTTCCATTATTTTGACAGGAGAGGTAAAAGTTGGTGAAGGTTTGTTAGTGGCCAAAAAAAAAAACAGAAAAACACCATGAAACATGACAAATCTTCTTTAAAATACGATGGAAAACATTACTACAATCCCTTTTAAGTAAGTTCCTAATTATTCTTAGCCAAATATTATGACTGTTTTCAATCTAAATGTTTGTCATAGACCTACTCATCATAGCCTAAGTGCTTTTTAATCATCTTTAAATGAATCTTTGAACAAAAAGGCACAATATTTTAGCTTCAGCAGCAGACGTTTAGCCTTGCTGTTGTCCCATGTTAAATCATTTAGAAGATAACCACCCGCAACGTTCACAACAATTCTATCACTGGGGAGTGAATCAGGCAAATGTGTGATCCCAGCAATCCCTTTAAACAACACGGCGTTTGCCTGCATCCTGCCACAGGCACTAAAGTGGACATGTTGCATAGGCCTGAAGGACTAAGCAGGAAGCTCTACTCGTCCCAGCTAGTCTCTGAGCTCCATCAGCACAGATACGGATAGCTTAAGGTGGCTTTTCCTTAGACCTGCACCACTTCTCATGACGGCACACTTTAGGGTTGCTCTTCACATCAGCTGAGCCTCCGAAAGCTCTGCAGTCTTCCTTAGATAACCTCCCTCTGGATCGGACCGTCTCTGAGACTGGAGGCCATCCTCAGTACATGTCTTTGTAAATCTCTTGGAGCAGCGGGTGCAAGGAGGCATCCTCTGTCTTCTTGATCTCCTGGACTAGTAAAGCATGCTCAGTCACAAGCTGCCGGAGATCGGCCAGTTTCTGCAACAGCTTGGGGAAAAGGAATGTGTCGTCTGGATGGCTGGCCAGCAGATGGAGCCGCAGTGCATGGATAATATTTTCCTGCATGCATTCAATGTGAGGCACATTACTCAGGCCTGGCCTGTCTGTTAGGAGATAAAGAGATGACGTACTTGTTGTGAGACTTACCGACAAAGTACTTCAGTTGATAAACTTAAATATATATATACATATATATATATATAGACATACATATATATATATATATGAAGTTGACACTGTGTACTTATAATCAACATACAGTACAGCAGTTTCTGTTATTGTCTATGGTGACCATTTAGTTTTAGTGTTCTTCAAACCTTCAAATGTCTTTACAAAGTTCTGCATTTTTATATTACCTACTGCAACAGATTCACAATGAAGTGAAATAATCGACTATTTTCCACATGCATCATTCCCAATCATATGAGGTACATTTGGTAACATTACTCATTATAGGGCATTGAAAAGCCCTTGAGGAGTTTTTGTCTGCAGTAGCCTACCTCCACAGCAGATGATGGCTGCTATAAATAGCGCCAGGTCACTGTCACTGAGCTCCAGGGCGTTGAACTTGGTGGCAAACTGGAACTTGGGCTCCATCATGTCGCTGAAGGGCCGCCGCAGGCTCTTGAGGAACTCGCGGGTGATGAAGCCTCGGCCCTGCGCCACCAGCAGACCGTCTTTGTTCATGCAGGAGGCCAGCAGGGCGAAGAGCGCCTCGTGGACGCCGTACTTCAGCAACGTCACCTGGTCGTTCAAGTGCAGCTCCTGGAAGCCTGGTATGGCCTTGGCGAACTCTGTGAGCTCCGTCACCGTCTCCACGGACGTGCACTGGCAGCAGTGAAAGAGCCGCCCCTCCACCTGCCGCTGGAGGAGGCTAGCCGCCTCCTTGCTGCCTTCGTACAGCTGCTGGAGCAATGTTTCCTCGGCCTGCTGCAGAGTCTTGATGTCGTGGATGACAAAAGGCTTCCCAAAGGGATGGAGATGGAGGAGAGAATCGGGATGAGAAGGAAACGGGAAGGTTAGTTGTTCAAGTCTGAAGTCTAAAAGTCTGCTAGTGTGTGGGTTAAGGAGCCTGGCTAGCATGCTAGCGGCCTGAAAATGAATGGGTTCAAATCTCGGCTCCTTGAGCAAATAAAAATCACGTAGCCCAAAGTTGCTCTGGGGACACTGGCCCTAAATGAAATGGCAAATGTAAGTTGCTTTGGATAAAAGCATCTGCTAAATGCATAAATGTAAATGTAAAGTCAATGAGGTTTAGAGTGTGTTTGTGAGGCCTCAAGTCACTAATGTGAGGAGGAGAAAATGTTTAGCTGGGAGTTATTTTTGTTGACCAATCCTGAGCTCCATGTACTAAAGTATGTGCGTGTGTGTGTGTGTGTGTTAGTGTGTGCGGTGGAGGACTGCTCACCGGTGTGCAGGTCTTGCCTGCAAGAAAGACTCTGGCTTTGGCTTTATTCATTGGGAAGTGCTTCAAGTAGGCCTCGTGGATCTGCCCAACCAGAGCCTTCACATCGGCCAGCTGTGGCTCTGCATACTGCTTCTCTCCCGTCTCCAGCTCGGCTTTCAGTTTCATCTTCTCCGATTGGGGCATTCGCCCAAAACGTATAGCTGCAAGACACCACAGAGAACACAACTACCTCAGCGATCACTTCCTGATTGGAGTTACACAATATTTTATGCCAATGTTACTGTATGCCAAACTCTGTTCCAGTTGTTGTTATTGTGTCCTATTAAGAACAAAGAGGTCCAGGTTCAGTCTTTGTGGCCTGTCTGACCTAGTTTAAGATTAGATCTAGTGAATAGATTAATTGTGCAACTGGTAAACAGCACTGAATTGCTTGTAGCCTAGATATAGGGGTCAAGGCATGTCAAGGCCTGCTGCTCATTAGGGTAAAACATTGCCATAAGATATTTGAAGGTTGAAGTCCACTCTGCACATCCATGTCCATTAGCAAAAACAACATTTCTCATACCATATATATTTTGAGCCAGTAAGCAGGCCATGCTATATCACACATCTTTCACACTGCAAAACATGAGGGGGAGCATTGAGCTTCAAACCAAGATCATTAGGGCTCTTTTGTTTCTGCTACCGTCCACTCACATCCACTATTTATGTCTTTGTTATTGTCAGTAGGTGTTGTGAACTCCGGTGTTTGTACTAGACAGTGTTTATACTGACGACAGAAACAGCTTTTGTTTTGCTTACCATTGTGGGACATGCCAACTGACAGGCACTTGTTGAATCGGCAGTACTGACACTTGTTACGGTTTTTCTTCTGGATCTTACAGTTTCTTTCACATTTGTCATATTCCAACTTGAGACGAATGGTTCTTCTGAAGAAGCCCTGGAGCCAGAAGGAAGGAGGAGGAAGCACATTATTAAGCCATTATTAACGTTATTACATTATTATTAATCCATTAGTAACTGACACAAGGGGGGGGGGGTCATTAAATGTTTGTTCCAGTATAAATCAACTATATGTGGTGACCCCCACATTGTGCACATACACCTCCTCCCCCTGCAGCGGCCATTTCCAGATGAAGCAGCTGCTGATATGATATGTGATACGATATATGATACATGATATGATATGATATGATATATGATGACATGACATGATATATGATATGATATGATATGATATGATATGATATGATATGCAGACTGCAAGCAAGCAGGCTAATAGGAATCCCACAGAAAGAGCTGAAGGATCTATATATCCAGACAGTGGAAAGGAAGACCAACTCAATCCTCCTAGATCCCTCCCACCCTCTCCATCCTTGTTTTGATCTACTTCCTTCTGGCAGAAGGTTCAGAGTGCCTTTGGCCAGGAAAGCTATCTACAAAAAATCATTCATCCCCATAGCTATACACACACAGAACACTCATTCCTCCAATGACTCACACAAGTAACACACACACACACACACACACACACACACACACACACACAAGCCTTCAATCAAAAGAAGATTTTCTAATATGGAAA
>JASCIP010000489.1:114388-125978 GCA_034783695.1 Sardinella gibbosa
TTCCCCCGTCAACAACTCCCACAGCAGAACCCCAAAACTGAGGAGGAAGTGAGAGTAAAGGGAATATGGGAATATGGACACACCAGAAGCAATGCCCACTCCATAACCAACCCTACAACATTTTCCTTTGAGTATCTTTAATGGTACACTTCTAACGTAAAAAATTATTCTTCTGAAGCTCCTATGAAAAGGAAAAGAAAGCAGAATCCCTCCTGACTTGCTGCTGGCCTACCTCCAAACATCACTGCTTTTGGAGAAAAGAGACAACTTGATGACTTCTGGTGCCATCCAGGCGTAGGTGCCAGCTGCACTCATTTTGGTGGTGCGGTGCCACTCCCGTGCCAACCCAAAGTCTGTGATCTTCAGGGTCTTCCCCCATAGGTTGTCCCTCTCCAGTGGCTCCAAGATCAGAACTGAGGAGGCAGAGTGACAGACAGGCTAGTATTTCTTTTTTGAAAATTGACATAACCAGTTAAGGCTTTCTACATCTTTCTACCTTCCGAGTGCCTGGATTCATTTCTATGCTTTACTATGGAGAGATATGATAGCTTAGTACTAATTGGTTCCAGTCTCATACTTATAAAGATCAGGGAGAACTTGAGAAGTAAGAGAACTAGCAAGAGTACGGACATAGCAAAGACTGATATGTTTTGATACCACTGGTTCAGACTGAGAAAAGAATGACTAAGCTGTTTTAACGGTTTACAGATAACAAAGACACTGGGACACTAAACTGTGGGAATTGGAAAAAAGACCATTTTTGTAGAGCAGTTCAAACTAAAAGAAAATGCAAAAGTTCTTTGTTATCTTATTAACAACCTTTCGCTGGGTGCCAGAATTAGCTACATTTCAGTAATACAATAAACATCCAACACCATGTAAAGTATATAAAGTTTCTTTGTGTCATAGTCAACATCTCTGATCATCGCCAGTAATGAAGGGTGGTGGTTTCTAAGATGGAAAACATGACTCCACCCAGTGGTAGATGGGTGCAGTGGTAGATGGCAGCGCTTCACATCCGAAGAGAAAAAAAGGCAGATGGGCTGTGATAATTGCCTTGTCGTCATGGCAAAATATTCAGAACAGCCCTTTAACAATTCTCTATATCAGGTAATCCCTGGGTGTGGTTAACCACATCACATGGTCACACAGTGACACCTGTCAAGGCCCTACAGAGTAAATACGACCAACACTTAGTGGACAAAAAGACCTTTGGTTAGAGAGTCTGCCTCTGTATCAACATATCTCTCTCATATTTGATAAAATAAGCAAGTGAACGCTGAGCCATAACACAGGTATATTATACCTGTCATACACATCATACTGTAGGTTAAAATCTGATGACATTTAACAGGTGAAAGGAGAAGGGTTTCATTTTATTTAGTTTTTAGTTATTATTTGACTCCACCTTGGGTATTTAGACAAGACTGGCAAGTCTCAGTCGGGCAATGTCTAAGAAGTGCATTTCACTTGAGTATTTAGACAGACACATAGCTCTGGTCTTTCTGTGTGTGTGAACATTCCCTTTCCCTGGGTGTTTCCGTGTGATGGCTCAGCTATGGAAATGTTTGGTGTGTCAACAACAGTGTGTATCCGGGTAGCTTCCAGCAAGGAGAGGCGGGCACAGGCCTTTCCCCTTATCAGCAGTATGCAAAGTCCGATGTGCAGGGCACACAGCACAGCCTTTGTTTGATGTGCAAAAGAGCATGTCTCACCTGAAACACAGCTGATTGCTGGATCACTCCTCTAGTGAGGGCTGAGTGACTGATGGTCATCTTTAGCCATCCTACCACTATGTGTAACGACTGACCTCTTTGGAGGACAGCTCCAGTAGACATCCGTGTCAGTAATCTGATAGCCACAAAGCAATTGGCTGAAGTGGCAGCGTAAGATTTTGTCTTAAACTAGCAAGCTAACAAGTTAGCAGATGAAAGAATTTAATAGCCTTTCAAACACAGCATTGGTGCTGACAATGACATAAAAAAGCTGCATTTCAGAGGCATATGTAAAAATATGATTAAGGAAATGTTCTACATTTCAAATTTTTTTAAGGTACACAGCGACTAAAAGTAAGATTGGCAGATGCATTCTCCCTTTCATGTACCCCTACCATAAGAATGAATATCAACTATGATAAAGAATTGGCCGGCGACAACAACAACATAGACAGAAAAAATACAGGCATTACATTGTCTTAAAATGAGGTATATGTAATGGCATTATGCAATTTGTTCTGAGACTCTATAGATCCTACAGGCCTAGGGCATTTAAAATGCCATGTTATAACCACACTACACATTTCCTGTCATTAACTCTTTCACTGGACAAGTGCATCACTAGCAAGCACCATCATGAAACATGAGAGCTGTAGCATGTTGCTTTAACCAGGCCCATAGCAGAAAAGAAGCTTAGTGGAGCTGAATTCTATCCAAATAAATTTGACCCATGTGCCCTGGCTACCTAAACAAAAAGCAGCAGGTCCTCCCATGTACTACGGCTCAAAAGTGACAAGTTCCAAATGGAACACAGGTTTCATTGATTCGACATTCCGTGGTCTGTGTCTGAAGTTAATATTCCTCATGTCATGACAACGCATTGTTGATTCTGTGGTGTGTAACAATCCTCACAGGGGGAGGCAGAGATCAGTGTGTTTTTTACACTGACACACACACACTGTGTGTCAGCCGGGTAAACAAGGTTGCATAAGTCAATTTTACAGGCTAATCACAGACTTAAAAGTAATTTATACATCTTAGCTACTCGTCCGACTGCTCGTCCAGTTAGAGGGGAGAAGAGCTCAGACCAGACGCCCTCGGATCTGGTTAAGCCACTTTCCCAGTGGCCATGACAGCTCCTCCCACTTGTGGGATCATTTTGACCCTCACCTTCCATGTTCTATCTACACCATTCCTCTTTCTCTCTCTCTTTTCTCTTTCAGGCAGAGTATCCTACAGTTTTCCAGTGCATGCTAGCCTTGTATCGCAAGACACACATTCAAAGCATTCCATAATGTCCATCTAGCAATGCTCTACTTGGAGCTGTTTTCATCCATGATGTCTCGAATGTGCATTGACCTGGAATAAAATGAGCCTTTAACCAATCGGCATAGTTATATTACTGCTTTAAGTACTGAATTTAATAAAACTACAAAATATGCTTTTCTTTTGATCTCATCGCCTAAACCACTAGGAGGAAGTCTCTTGTAGTCTTCAGCTTTAGTACTAAGCTACTGGTAGGACTCCTATGAGTGGTAGGCCTAAGGTCAAGAAGAGGCATCTCCTTTTTGCATTTTCCTCTACCAGATTCTGTCTGTTTAGGACAATCTCCTAACTGTTTATGTTTATGGGAAGTTCCTTGTTAACTACATACTTACTACTTGGCATTACAGGCATCATTTCAGATAGGGTCTTGATATCAGTGTTGTCAGTATCAGGCCTTCAGAGAGGAGCCATCATGACGCTATCCAGCAGTCAATACAGTGCTCAGAGTTTATTTACACTGAGTATAACTGCGACATCTACAACAAACTAGATACAGTAACCTTGTGAGCTTTTCTCTCATCTGCTACACACCCAACTCATCGGACTTTCCACATTCATTTAAAAAATGGGAATGCTTAAAACTAAAACACAAACACATGCACAGACATGTATGCACACAGAACATCATGTATGAACAACACACAGTCAGGCATGAAAAACCAGAATGTGGGCTTTGCCATGCAAAAATACACATAGATATGTACACAACACACACACACACACACACACACACACAAACACACACACAAACACACACATGAATGTGTGCAATAAAAAAGCCCTTAAGTCATTTCTATTAAAATCTAAGGGCTCCTTTAGTGCCTTTGGGCATTTCAGCACTCCCCATCACAATTCTAACAAACAAGAGATAAATAAATAATCCAGATAAATAAATATTATCTCTAGATTACATCCAAGAGGCCAGAGGCCAAAAAGATCCCTTCTTTGAAGACATTACATACTAAATTTAAGTTAAATTCTTTTTTTTGTAGAGTGAACTTAGCCCTAGCATAAAGCATGACCTGAAGACCTCAATCTCAATTCAATGTTCTGCAATTGGCTTAGTCCAGTTTTCAGATTTTCAATGGGCTTTTTAATTAGCCTAAAGAACTGCCCCTTGGGGAGTTTACTAACTTATTACAGGTCAAACGCCTCTCCCTTGTTTTAGAAAACAACCTTACTTTGGTGCGTTCTCTGGCTAATAACCTAAAAAAGCTGCTGACTGCTGCAGTGATGTCAGATGAGGCTGCAGTTGAGGAAGGAAACAGGATAGTTTGGTGCCAGGATTATAAGCAACCGTGTAACTTTTTCAGACAACTATCCTATGCAGCCAGTTTCCAGGCACTGCGGTAACATAAAAAAGAGATTAATTTAGGAAGACAAGGTCACCGTGTAGAATTACTGAGTAAACGCACACAAAATCTATATTCAGCCCAAAAACATGATACAGCACAATCAGTGGATGTGTTCCCTCTGATACACAATAGCAACAGCATCTTTAAACAGAAAGTGGCACAAAAGACCAAAAATAGCTCAGCATACCAAAGGAGAAGCAGTAGAGTATCGCAAGACAAAAAGAATGGCTCAGTGAGGAGAATAAAACACACAAAAATCACAGGTCTGTCTAAACATTTCGACTGTTGCTTCATCAGAACCTTCTTTCTAGACCTTTTTCTATGCTTTGCTAACCTTTATTAATTGGATTTGAGTGTAATTATAATGAGCTTAATAGTCTGCAATGTGACACAGATCCACTATAATAATATGTAATAATCAAATAATAATCAAAACCAAACACCACCATTTTTTGTGCCAGGTGCATTCATATATGTACTTACTGTTGCTGGACTTCAGATCTCGGTGGATGACGGGAACAATTGTGTGATTGTGCAGGTAGTCCATTCCAGTGGCAATTTGCACGGCCCAGTTCACCAGCACCCTGGGTGGCACCTTCTTGCCGGCCAGGGCCCGGTTCAGGGCTCCACCGCGGGCGTACTCCATCACCAGGCAGAGATTGGGCTCCCGCAGGCAGACCCCGCGCAGGGCGATGATGTTGGGGTGTCTCAGCATCCAGAAGAGACGGGCCTCCTGCCTCACGCTCTCCGCCGTGACACTGATGTCCTCGTCGGGATCCTGTCTGGCCGCTTTCACGGCCACCTCCTCCCCGCGCCAAGCGCCTCGGTACACCTTCCCGAAGCCCCCGGCACCAATCACCTCCTCCAAGTTCAGCTCTGCAAAGTCAATCTCCAGTGGAGATTCCCCACTCACCAGCAAGCGCTCAGGTGGCAGCTTGGGGTAGCTGGTACTCCGCCGCGTGACATAGTTGCTGGGGAAGATGCCCACTTTGTCCTGAATCTTACCCGTCCACCAACCTTCATCTCCGGACACCTTGGCATCCTTGGAGAGCACCTCCAGCAAATCCCCACGCCTAAGAGTGAGCTCCTCATCTGCCGTGGCCTCGTAATCAAACACTGCTGTCCAGTACGGGGTACCCCCTCCGGGAGGCGGGTGGATGTGCGAGTCCGGGGAGCTGGAGGACGACACCACTGAGGAGTTCCAGCTGTTCCCGTTCTCTGTGTCGCCAAAGCCAGGTGGCTCGGTCATGTTTGGGGGCCCTGATGAGGTGGAGGAGGATGAGGTTGGTGGGAGGTAGCACCCCCCACAACTGGCACAGGGCAGGGAGGCAGTGCCGCCATTGCCACTCAGTCTCGTATGGGGCTCCATGGTTACCGGATGTCAGCGGTGGGGTCTCAACAGCTGGGGCAATTTTTCTGTCAACTCGCACAAACCATCCATGCAGAGCCCACTGGACGAAACTCACATGGGAGTCAAAGGACAGAGCCCCTGTAGGACTGTCAGAGAATTTTCCACGCTGGATGGTTGCTTGATGTTTTTAATTGCACACAGTCTGTGTGTCCCCATTTATGTTGTCGGCAGCGTTAAACCGCTTCCTCATGGCCAAATGACATCCTGAATATACATCCAACAAGACCTTGTAGGGCATTTACTAACCATGTCCTTCCTGTCCATTGGACCACTGGGCTTATAATTGATGCAAAATCTTCATAAGACGTGATCTAGATCAGAGGGTGACATATTCTTCAGAGTCAATATCAGGGATATTATTGGCTTTGCTATGCATACACAAAAGTCTGCCATAGTTTCTAATAACTTATGACACTTGCACACAGACTCAGATGAAAAACTGTGCTATAGGCTACCTGAATCTTAGATAGGCCTATGGCAAAAAAATGAGAATCATTTGTTTTTTGGACTGCTTTGTGTCAAAGGATCTGGGCCTGGTTTCACAAAGCACGCTATAGGCACTGTCTTAACATTAGGCTAAATAAATAGACTCATGGCCAAGCCTATGAAATGGACTGTCATTGTCAGCGACATCAAAGGGCTCCTATCTACAGTAGCCTATATAAAATGCAGTAGCTTGCACTATTGTCATGCACAGTGCCCATCTTTAGGTCTTCAAAAAGAAATTAATTCTTAGCGACTATATTATAAACCTTCAACCAGCTCATGTTCAAACAACAGCTTAATAATGTAGGCTATAGCCTACTGTTGCTCCCTCGTCTAAATCCTGTGGCCCATGTAAGCCAGTATAGGCTAATGTCCTTAGTAATGTTTAAGATAGGGACTTGTCCATTCTAAGGACAAGTAGCCTAAGTAGAATTGCAAGAACATCTTCACATCTGTTCATTTGCCACTTTTAAGAAAGATAGGTAGCCTAACTGGAAAGGTATTGTTTCATAAGATCTTGACAACAATCACTTTCAAACAAGCCCAATAACGTAACGAAACGACACCGACGACAGTCCATACGAATCGGAGCCTGCTACGTCAGTGTAATCCTGTAACCAACCCATAATAATGTTGTGCAGTTGAACTAAACTAATATATTCATAGCCTACATCTTTCGCATGTTACCCTACGACAAAGTCTGCGATATTCAGGTTCAGTTTAGAGAGATGATCTTACATTAGCGATGCAAACAATGAGCTCCCACTGTCACCGCGCTGTGTTGTTTCAGCTGGGCGATGATGTCGAAAGCCAGAAAATCTATCAGACCTAAACTACACGATATATTCAACAACAACGATTAAAAATGCCGTTTCTTCTACCAAATACCTTGTTTCTCGTTGTCTTTTGGTCATAAATCAACTGCGATGAGATCCGTGTGGATTCAGGCGGTAGCAGCATCCTTCCATTCCCGTCACCAAAATGAGCGAACAGCGATGCCAGCTAGGCTACTTCATGATGAGAAGCGTTCTAGTACCCTAGGTTAGGATAGGAATAACACCAGTCTATAATAATAATCATAATGATAACAGTTATAATAGTAATAATAATAACAACAAAAACAAGAGTAATAATAGTAAGAACTGTACCACTGTTTAGACCAGGATTTATGACCCTGCCATAAATAGCCTATTAGGATACATTGAGATGGCGGTCCAGTCCTCAGATAATAAAAAAATAGAAAGAAAATTCAGTCCTCGAGGCTTTTCATGCGCTGTTCAGAATGGTTGTTGTGAGCTAGCAGCCTCAAGAACATCCGTACATCGAGTCTTTTCAGTGGTAAGCTGTTCGTCGATAAAATTATCGCCTATAATTCCTCAAGCAAAATATTATCAATAAAAAGTCAAAACCATTCCTGCAATTTCTATTGACTGGAGTTTGCAGGTAGTCCAGTCCGAGTCTCAAGATCCTCCACTCCATAAAGCTGGCTGTCAGGTGCGGTGTTAACGATTGACTTTCTAACCAAATGCACCGGCTGGACATCGGGTGGAACAAGCCTTCTGGGTAATGTAGAGCTTCGTCCCCGCACCCGCACCCCAACCCCCACTTAGGCGCGCGTCACACTGAAAACTCTAAAATGCACAGTAAATATTGTAATTTCCAATCAAATAACACGCATTTGATGAAGGCCAATTCAGAAAGGCTAGTCATGATACATATTAACACAGTATATGCCTTGGACTTATGCACAATCATACCAGGCCTATCTTGTGCAAAGCTCTCAGTGCAGCATACAGTGTATGCAGATTAATGTCTGTAGTTTAAGATAAACGTTATTACCTATTACTAAATGAAACTTTGAACAGTTAAATATTTTTTTCTATGGCAAAGATATACTACACAATGTTAATGTCAGAAATATAGTTAGTCTGCCAAAATTATTCATTTCTGGTTCTCATCCAGATTCAACCTAGGTCCAGTCTGAATTGCTTGAATCGGGAAAAAAGATGACTGGTCTGATTTTAATAACCCAAAGGCTGAACATGGGTCTGTTGACATTTGGGTCTTAGGTGTGATTAGTCTACACTTTTTGTGCTTTGTTGACACCTGCTGGAAGAGTCATGAAAATGACAAAGCAAATTCATTATTTCTCGACTTAGGAGAAATTATAGGCTTGTTTATAACAAAGATCATTCATTTCCTGAGATTACCTTGTTTTTGGAACAACCTGGAACTTTATTAGTATTCATAGGACTTATAGCCTATCCATTAACAGGCCTACTTCTGCTGCATGATATACATTTTTGTAACAGCAAAGCATAATTGTAAAAATAAAGTCATGACAACCCCAGGTAATCTGAACACATATTACTGAATGATCTGCTGTTTTTTATTGATTGCTAATGCACTTTTGCAAATGAGGGCATATACAAAAAATGCTAAATGTAAGTAAGTAATGCCCTTCATGTTCTGACTCAGCTCATCTGAGACCAACACATGAATGAACCGTTTAGGCAGGCAGACCTGACCTTTTTAAATTGCAGCACTCTCCACTTTTCGGCAATGATAGGAGTAGTCTATGGGCTGTTTATCCTTCAGCATCTGAGCATCTGAGCTCTATGAAATAGACCAATTGTAGAAATCTAATAATATTGTTTGAGATGGGGTCGGTGGTAAAAGAGAGAGTAGGCCTACAATTTTTAAAGGAAACAGTGAATGGGAAAACTTGCATGGCCAAAGAGCAGTCATGGATATGAAACATGGTTGTGCTGTCTTTCATATGTAAATCTTGAACTTATATCCATTGAAACATGGGTGAATTAGAACAAAGCCTGCATGTGAAGTCACATGTCACAAATCAATTGTATTTCAATGGTGCCTGCCAAAGAGGGCGCCATTTAGCCCAAACTGACCAATGTCAATACCCAGTCTGAACTTAGCCTAAGGTTGTAATTGGGTTTGTAAAATTAAATCTGAGCTTATGAGTTGAATATATACTTTTCTCATCATAGAACAAGGTAGGTCACAATAGACCTACTTTGTGCATCCACTATATGTCAACTTTAGGGCCCATAAGGATAAGCAATTAAAAGGGAAAGGCTAGGTCTTGTTTTCTACATTTTTTGTTAAAGCATTCAACAATGCTTTCTATTCCCATGTAGGGCTAGGTCTAACACCAGGACACACACTGTCAGGCTATAGGCTACTGTTCCCACATTGCCATTGTTTTTGAAAATGTGTGTAAAATGTATTTTTGTAAAAATGCGGTAGAGTAAAAGTCAACAGGACTCCAGACAACAGGAACAAGTGAATTCACACTAATTATGAGTAGGCTACACACTGTTATAGGCCATTAGTCTACACATATAGCCTTTTCCTCCATAATCAAATCTGCTAACTTTGGTGTAGATTTTAAAAGGGAAAACATTTCAAAATCAATTAGAAGGAGCCAATTTACCAACAATAATAAAATATCCATGCTACCATGAGTTTTTCATCTTCAATTGAGAAATTGAACTCTGCATCAACTGAGCTGCATGTCCAAACTAGTAGGCACTAATCCAGTCAAGCATTTTCTGTCTTAGACACTTGTTCACAGGTGAGGTACTGAAGGTTTTCTCTTTCATTTGTCTCTGCCTTAGGCTTATCACTCTTTTATGTCTGTGTTCTGCAATGTAAAATGCTGGCAAGTTTGTAAAAAAAAGAAAGCAAAGAAAGAAGCAAAACTGTTGTCATTATTGGCATTCTCAGCCAAATCAAACTGCACGTTGCGCGTCCCATCTGTATGTACTGTAGACGCACTCGTTGTGTGTACACTTGTGGGCGCGCACGCGCGTGCGTGAGAGGTGCCGAGTGCCGACCAGACCAGTCGGGTCTCTGTTGGTTAACTTGCTGCCAGCAGACAAGCCACTCAAGCTGGAAAACCCTGGCGAGCTACTGTGTTGAACTGTGCCACAGGCGTTGGTGAAATATCGGAACTTAAGACCGCCATCGCCGTTTCAGTTTCAGTTTAACTTGCGGCGGGGAACTAATATCTTTCAAGGTAAGCTTTCACCTCCGAGGCTTTGCATTTACTATACATCTTGGACAACAGAAAGCGCATGAAAGTGTCGAGTTAACAAGCGAGGTGGCTAGCTCATTACTAGCCAGCTAGCTAGCATTAGGATAACTTGGCTAACCCAGCTATCCCCATCCCAGCGTCAGTTCAGTAATGTTAACGCAGTGTTGGTCATTTTAGGAAAGCCAATGGTATTGATAAACTGCTGCACTTTTTGGAACATTTTGCATGCGTAATGTTGAATTACAGTTATAGCTCACATTGTGGGACGTGGCCGTGTATTGTATGTGTATTTGGATTAATGAATTGAATTTTCGGAGTGAACAGAATCCTGTTGTAGTCCTTCCTGATCAGCTGCATTCGTTTGCGCACGCGTTGTCTGGATGAGTGTGTTGGGAATTTGTAGTTTTTACTTCCTCAAAGTTACCATGATGGGATAGTCATTGTTTCAATTTCGAAACTACAAGTTCCATAAAATTCCTCAATTGTCTAACGAAACTCAAGCGGTAAAAACATAGCTAACTAGCAAAGCTGTTCAATATTTTGCAGCGTCGATACGAAAAATATTTTTTCAGGTGTCATATCTTGGGTTTGCGCGATGGTCCTTCCATCCATATTTTTTACTTTACATTGAAAAAGTCTATGAATGATCAGGATTCTGTATCGTAGCTGGCTAGTTAGCTACTGGATTTGGCTAACCTGCATTGTGGTAGCTGGAAAGATGGTGAGGTATAAATGCAATTGACCTGTTGGTCTAGTCAACACTCAGCTGCACAATGATTGTCTGTTCGCGTTATTTAACATTGAGACAGACCAAATTATGATGTGTGTGTGATGGATTCCAGCTAGTCGACTTTTTTCTTAGCAAATGGTAGACCAGAGTGGCTGTTTGCTCGCAGCAAGAAACGTTACTCGTAGAGAGAGATTTGTGTGATTCAAATCCTGGGATTCATCTGATGTTGCCATGTCTGATTTTCAGGAATATTCAGTAATTCAGTTAAATAGAGGCACTTCTGTGCAGTGGGAAAAGCAAGTGTTAATTGCCAATATACAATTTATAAAATTGAAACAAAAATAAAAACAGTCTTAGCCTGCGTTACACTGAAAGAGAAACAACTCGGCAATGTTGTGCTGGATCGCTTCTTAGTAGCATCTTCAAGTGGTGTGTAGACCTATGACTATTTTTACATCATTTGCCACAGTGACTTTCGGCTTTCTGGGGGGGGGGGGGGCGGGGGGG
>JASCIP010000489.1:162719-184412 GCA_034783695.1 Sardinella gibbosa
GAGAGAGAGAGAGAGAGAGTGAGCACAGGAGAGAAACTGAGAGAGAGAGAGAGAGAGAGAGAGAGAGAGAGAGAGAGCAGGAGTATAGAAAGTCTCATCAAAGGAAGCGAGAGGCCCTTAAGTGCCAGGCTCCTAGAAAAGGCTAGGGTACCCCACCAAAGCCCTGTACTTACATCCAGTGACGAAGACTCAGGGAAAGACCAAGCATCTGTGAGCGAAGAAGAAGCTGTTGAGGTCCTCCATAAGAGAGAAGAGAGAGCAAGATCAGTGGTTGGAGGTGGACAGAAAGAGGTCCCGTTCATGTCGCTTCCACGGATGGAACGCATGGGGAAATTGCTTACGGTGCAGCGAACCATTTTGCCCAGTGAGGTAGGGGCTCTGTGTTGATTGGCTCTGCTCCCTCACCACCTCCCCCTTCCTCCCCGCGCATGCTTCTCCTGGCTTGCTCTTAGGCCGTGTCTGAAGCTGGAGAAGGGTGATACACCCTGTAGGGGCTCCAGCTAGCTCTGCATTCAAGATGCTCTAGACTTCTTTCAACGGTCTGTACTTGAACTCTCCAATCCATCGCTTTAAAACTTTAGAGGGGGAAGCAAGTGCTTCAAAAACTGCAACAGTTTTTCAATTGGATGTGCTATCCAGATGTTATATAGGGCGTGTAGGGTGATGCCTACCAGGACAGTGAAGCTGAGAACCTGTGGATTGGATTGAGAAGTGCAGGTCCATATACAAGCAATAGTAACATTGTGCAAACCCTGCGCCTCGCTCACAAGCTTTCCTGTCTTTTCTGCTGGCCTGGCCTCTGTGTGTCTCTGTGTCTCTGTGTGGCTAGAGCTAGTTTGCTAGACTGGAGACTGACTTGTCCTCTGCATGGTTGTAGTAGTGTGGGGTGGGGTTGAGGGATGGGGAGACAATGCGGTAACAGAGATTTTAATCTACAGGACACAGCTGCCAGTGACCGCAAACTCAAGGCCTTATCACCCACCGATGATGTCAAGGTATGTGTGTGGTACAGAATACAGTTGAAAATGTACTGTATAAAGAAAGTATGTCACATCAAACATTAAAGAATATAATTCTGATACAATCAGTCCAACCAGTGAGTAATGCTATTCTGATGTATATTTTCATTGAAAGCATTTGTTTATTATGTATTTAGTTCTGTTTTGTTTTTTTTTTTTTCTAGAGGGAAGTAAATAAAGAAGAAGACGGCAGAGGGAGCAGAAGGAGAGAAAAAGAAGACCAGAGGGAAAGGGGGAAATTCACGGAGAGGTTTGTCAGAAACATTGTGAGCTTTCTGGTCGCTGAGATTACATGTAGCTGGTCTGATTGTCCAGTACTAGATTTTTTTGTGTGTTTGTCAGATGCTGACCCAATATAATGTGATATGCGATGCATCTAGTGAGAGATATTTACAGTATATAGTACAGACTCTAGATTTGCCTGTTACAAATGAAAGATTGACATATGCTCTTCCAGTTTTGTCAGACAAGAAGAGACCTATTATTTAGTCACTAGAATGATGTTCTGGACTGTATTCATTTGCAGGTATCTGCTTGGTTTGGATGGAGACAGTTTCCTGGCGGAACAGAGGCTTCAGTTGTGTGCCAGTTCTCCTGAAGCTTCCCTCTCCTCCTCCAGTCGCCTAAAGCACAGCAGTGATCTGGGAGAGGGCCGCAGCTCTAGGCTGCAAAAGCTGGGTGCTTCACCAGTACCAGTGCCCAGGAGAGGACTGATGCGGAGCTCCCATGCCTCATCAGACGAGGAGGAGCAGGAGGAGGTGTATAAAGCAGACATGCAGAAGAGAAGAGGGTCAGAAGATGAACTAATGATTGGAAAGGCAGAGAAACAAAAATCAGAAAAGGAGGAGGAAGAAGAAGAGGAGGAGGAGGAAGAGGAGGGGAAAAGTAAAGAACAGGAGGAGGAAGAGGAGTTGGAGGTTGAGGTGGAAGAGGAGGAGTTTGAGGAGTTAGAAGAGGAGGAGGATGAACTAGAAAGGGAGTTAGAGTTTAAGATTTTAGACAAAAAAATGCCCGAGGAGAGAAAGAGGATTGAGAAGTTAGGGGAAGGAAAGGCGAGTAGGATGGAGGAAGATACAATGAAACAGAAGTTAAACATTTTAAAAGAAAAACAAGTGCTGAAAATTACAGAAGAGGAGTTGAATAGTGAGATAGAGGAGAAAAGTATTCAGCTAATGGAACGAACAAGGCCAAGGGTGGTGGAGCGGACGAAACCCATAGAGGACGTTACTGATGGAAAGCTCTGGAGTTACCAAGACGAGCAGAGGTCAATGTTTCTTAAGGAGGAAGCAAGGCGAAGTCATGAAGAAGAAGAACGACGTCTGAAAGAGGAAAATGAGGCCAAATTGAGGTGTGTGTGTGTGTGTGTGTGTGTGTGTGTGTGTGTGTGTGTGTGAGAATATTCTATCACTGTTTCAACAGCATGAAAGGGGGCCTGTTATGCTTTTTAAGATTTTTCTCTCCTTATAGTGTGTCATATAGCTTTTAGTATATGTAAATTGTTAGCAATAGTTAGATATCAGAAAGTGATTGTGGTTCTTTTTTTTACCTTCTTCAGAGTTCTAAGGCTGGAGCTGGACACCAGCAGGAGAGAGGAGGAGGCCAGACTGAGGGCTGACTCGGCCCAGCAGCTCCAGCAGCTCAGAGAGAGCACCCAGAGGGAGAGGGACCTTCAGCAGCGCTTGCTCACGTCAGTACACACACCCCTCCTCATTCACTCACTCACTGGGATGGGTTTGGTCAATGGTAGGCTTTCACACAAGGTCTCATGTCATACCAGTTAGCTTAGTAGTAGTAGTAAGAGTGTCCTCTGAGCTAGCTGTTCACATAAGACCAGACTCAGCAGGACCAGACGTCTTAACCACTGCCCTCTGTGTGGTGCTGTCATGAAGGAGACAGAGTGAAGATGTATGGTAGCACAGAAGAAGGTAGTGGAAAGGACTTCATCTCATCACATGAGCTTCCTGGTAAAACATGAGATACATCAGTGCCTAAGCTTCAGTATAGTTTCAGCTTAACTACTGTGTATCTTCAAGGATAGATACAGTAATGTCAAACTATCCCAATGTGCAGAGACGTATATAAGCTCATAATGATGTTACAAGGACAAGATTTTGGAAGTCTTAAATCCCACCGAGCAAGCCCCACTGAGTGCGCTTTTACTTGTCCATTGTCCAGAGAGGAGAACGAGGCCAAGCTGAGAGAGCTGCGGAGGGCTCTGGAGGAGGAGAGGAGAGCGGAGCGCGAGCAGCTGGAGGCCCAGAAGAGGCGTGAGCTCCAGCGGCTGCGGGACGAGTCTGAGCTGGAGCTCATGGAGGAGAAGAGGCAGCTGCACAAGAGGGCCGAGGAGGTTCGAGCATCGCTGAAACTGGAGGTCAGTGTTGGTGGATGTGATGTGGTTGGATGCATGCTGTGTAGGTAGTGTGTAGTGTAGTGTGTGTGTGGCTACAGTATATGGAGAGATGTTTGAAGGTACGTTCACACACATCGTCACTCGCTACTCACTGAGTGACATCAGTCATTAGAATTGTTTATGTGTTCCAACGATGGAACACCTGGACAGACAAGGAGAGTACGAGCGATGCGATGTTGCCGGTTTTGAGTTTAAATTATTTATAAGTAAGCGGGAAGCGAGTAGCGACATATGTGAACGCAGCTTATGTGTGGCATGTCTTTTTCAGGCCAAGACCGATGAGATGATGAAGGAAGTGCCAAGCAGCTCCAAGCAGCAGTTGGCAGAGTATCGGACTGAGGTGAGACTCATTCGAATTGTACTTCAGAAAGCACAGCAATTCCATTTTTCAAATTGTTGTGATCATTGGTTTTTATTCTGATTACATTTGTGTGTGTGTGTGTGTGTGTGTGTGTGTATGTGTGTGTGTGTGTGTGTTCAGCTTGGAGATGTGTTACTGGAGATCAGGGAGGAACTGCAGCGGGACCACAACAGGAAGGTGGAGCAGTTCAAAGAGGAGCAGCGGCAGAAGCTGGAGGCCATCAGGCTGGAGCACGTGGAGCAGGTGTGTTCCCCTTCTCTCTGCGCCAAGTTCAGGAAAACCTGCGTGCTTCAATAAAAGCCTCTGGGCAATTGACAAGTAAATCCTGACAGACAATAGATCTGCATGATGCTTCAATTGACTTGTGTGTTTCTTCTTGCTGTAATTCTCTCTAAGGTCCTGTACACATTAAGCTAGATAAGTTTTGCATCCACATAAGAACACTTATGTATGTATGTCAGTAGACTCTGGAACACCAACTTCAATCTGTGTCATAGTAACCACACATACCGGTATTTAAAACTGTTTTTACTGTACGCAGTACAACACAAACCCGGAGTTTTCAGATTTATCCATATCTGTGGTTGCTTTTTAAAAAGGTTGTTTTCAGTGTTGTAATACACCATATGTACTGTAAATGTTTATGGAAGGGCTATAAAGGATTAGAGATAAGGGATGAATAATTCTGCACATTTATATTTACCTGGCTTGGTGTGTACAGTGCTTACTGTAAGTCTTACACCACAAAGCACTGAGATGCACTTCACTACAGGAAAAGGAAACCACAAATGCTTGCCCTTTTGAACAGTTACCACAATGTCACTTGCTTTTGATGCCTTCATTTGATGCTGTTTAAATGCACATTTACACAATACACAGCAGTGTGTGTTTACCAAAATGATTTAAAATAAGTTATAAGTGTTCAGTATGGCATCTTATGCATAACAGAGGGTTTGGTAGACAACATTAAAATTAAATCAAAAAATACTTAAAAAGCACTTCAAGTCAGTTTTACCTGTAATTTCTGCAGCTAACTTGATGACACCTATGATTACTAGTTAACTGCATGAACAAGGTCACAGAAAACTTCAAACCTGCAACCTAACCTACATACAGTAGAATGGGACACTGGCACATGGCAGTAGTAAGATAAAAGGGTATTGGAACATCTGCAGACTGTTCCAATAAAGTAGTTCTGCAGCAATAAAGATGTATAAGTGTAAGGAGAGTTCCATACTGCTGGTGACCGAAGGAACAGTGTCAGTCTTCAAAAACATTAGAGGATTTTCTGTTTATGCATCCTTGTATTTGAGTCAGGTGCCTTTGTAGGATGGTGTTTTTGGTGCTTGAAATCCTACGTTGGCTTCAGACCAGGTATTGTGTGATGGCAGCCTCTTTGTAGACAGCAGCATGCATTTAGAAAACCATTACTCAGAAGGCCACAAAGGACATTAAAAAGACTGATAAAAACTATCAAAATCCATTTGGATCAAGTGAGGAGGTCCAGCTACCATAGTGACTGCAAAGTGCTGACTATAAGATAAATGTAGGAATATGCTGACAGCTGTAAGAAGAAAATATGTGAGGAAGATGCCATTGGACATTGTGTACAATGCAGTTTTTCAATATAATGAAAATACTTTATGCATTACTACCATCCTGAGGAGGCTTGCCATGGGAGTATTTCTTTCCAGGACAAGAATTATGGTTGCAGAAAAAGTCATTGCATCAGAAACATTGCAGTTTGCCTGTTTTGGGGACTTTGTCCAATCTCTTTTGGGTTTATCTATAATACACTTGGAATCATACAGAATTAGAAGCTATCTCCTTGATAGCTTGGTACTTCAGCTGATTTTTGAGTATGTGGCGTGTAATGTCTATATGTCATCATAGGAGAGCAGTCAGAGGGAGCATCTGCGGACTACCCTGCAAGAGGAGAGGGATCGTCTGTTGTCCTCTCATAACTTTCAACAAGAGCAGCTCAAAACCCAACTAGAGAAGCAGGTCCAGAGGACACGACAGGTGTACTCCAAGAAGGTTAGTAGCTCTAAAGGAGCAGCCAGAAACACTTAGGGCCCCTAAGCATTTCTTTTTTAATTGTCACATACATAGAAATACGAGTAAGACAGCATTTGAAATACTAGGTGTTAGGGTCATATTTCAATGATGAGAAAAAGTCTAGTTAATTTAGTAACAGTTAAAATCAGCACATGCTGCATTGTCAACTACAGTAAGTGCTCTCGTGCAACAAGATAGCTGTTCATGACTGAGACACTTTGGTCATAGATTGACTTTGTGACCCCCTTACTACTTACTATTAGGGTCCAGAGTGTTGAGTCTGTGTTGTAGGTACGTAAATAATGTATAATGACATACCTAAATACAGAACAAACATCAGTTTCAATGCCAGGACTGTCATGTGTGTTCATCAGGAGGAAGAGATTAAGGAACTAGAGCTGCAGCTGGACATACGTGCCAAAGATCTGAAAACTCAGGAAGCCATGCTCTTCAGTCAGGTACTGTTATCTAAAATCAGGTGGTTTTGGGGATCTACTTTTTTTACCACTGATTTGTATGACATTTTTGTGTTTTTACGAATATAACAAGTTCAACAAATGCTTGAGAGACATTAAATCTGCTATATGATTAAAACTGTTTTGTGTCAAATATAGCTGCTTGTGTGGTTTTGTGACTTCCCTAATTTCTGTTATTTCTTCTCATAGATATCAGAAATGCAAAAAAAAAGACACCAACTGGGACTCAAGGAAAATGAGGTACGAAGAAAAATATACTGTGTGTGTGTGTGTGTGTGTGTGTGTGTGTGTGTGTGTGTGTGTGTGTGTGTATTGACCTCGCCCATGACTGCTGCATGATTAAGATTTTCTTTTTCCGCAGATCGACGGACTTCGTGAGGATCTTGAGAGGACGACCCTTGAGAGGGACTGTGCCAGAGAGCAGGCCCAGCACGAGAGGCAGGAGAAGGAGCGCCTGCAGGCGGAGAACCACGCCATGAAGGCCCAGCGGGAGAAGCTGGAGAAGAAGCTGGAGCTGCTGCAGGAGCGATGTGACCAGCTGAGCCACCGTGTCAGGTAGCCACACCCTGAAAACAAACCTTGGTCAACCACAGTACAGTTCATGCTTGTATTCAACATATGAGAGGAAAAACAACATGGCAACACATTTTGACCAAACAATAATGAACCCTGACAATACTACAGTGTGCCAAGGTACAAAAGTTTGGTCAAAAGTTTAACTACACTTCTTAGTTTACTCCATCTTGCCCTTGTCTTTCATGCTATTGTGCATTCATGGGGACGATAGCCAGTTACATAAACTAGGTTTGATTTAATGTTGTTTCTCTGGTGTGTGTGTGTGTGTGTTTGTGCGTGTGTGTCTAGCGAACTGGAGCGGACGGAGAAAAAAGTCTCTTCCTCCAAGTCAGGACGAAAGCAAACAAAGGTCAACACAGATGGTAAAGAAACGAGAAAGAAGGACCGGGAGTCTACCTCACTTCCCAGTGATGAGCTGTCATTACATGTGGAGGACCTGGAGCCCCCCATCGCAGCCTCCACACCCCCGCTCCCCAAAACCAGCGAGGGTATCGAGGGGTGAGCAAGCTCTTACCAGTCTGGCCCAGTCTGACCCATAGAATGTATTATGCTTTCTGTAGATCATTCGGTTCATTACTGCTGAGTTATGAGAATTGCTAATGATTACACTACTGTCTCAGTCTAAGGTATTACATATCGTCAGAAGGCATGTCACTGCAGAGGGCCCGGAACTTTCTGGAGCTGCAGAGCGGTAACCTGAGCGAGAGGCAGGCGGCGCTGATGGCTGCCCGCTCCAGCTGCTTCCAAGGCTCGCTCAACCAAGGGGTCAACCAGGAGCTTCTGAAGAACCTTCAGCAGGTAAGGCTGCACACATTGGATCAGAGGCTGTCTGGAGCGCCACTTAAAAGGTCTCTCTCACACCCATGTGGCCTCTGTTTGCTTTGTCTTCTCTGTCAAAGGAGGCAAATCACTTGGAGCAGGTGAGGGCTACTGTGCAGAAGGGACAGAACCTTTTGGAGAAGAAAGCAGAGAGACTCACCCACTTGGAGAGTTCATTGGTTGAGGAGGTGGGTGTGTCTGGCTTTATTTTTCTATCTGTCAACACCATGCCAATGGAGTGTGTATTGGTGTAGGAGTAACATGCCTGGTCACTTGTTCCTGGAGAATTTTGCTGAATATATTCATAAATGTTATTATAAATGATTATATTATATTTATGAAATTATTATACATTTGCTGTGCTCTCTCTTTTGGCTCTTTTAGTCCTCGTACAATGACACGTACAGACATGACGTGGATAGGAAAGTTACATTTGTTGTCTCAGACTCAGATATGAGCAGCGTGGATGGCCATGAAGGGACAGGTTAGTAGTACTCTGTGCCAACATCAATGTTTACTTTGGCATGTGTGCCTTTTTTCTTTCTCTTTTACATCATTGTTTATGCTTGTCTGCCAAATGTGGGCTTGTTTTGATACCTCAGCTTCTGTTTTCAAGCATAGACCTGACCTGACCACACTGCGCCGCCCCATCCCCCCTTTCTCCTTTTCTTTCCATTCAGACGACCATCCAACTGTCCCAGCTAAAGTGCAGCACTTGGCTGACTCCCTGCAGCACATTTCTGTGCAGCTAAACACAGTCCTGGAGGCTCTGAGCTCTCTGGCCCAGAAGAAGGCTCCGCTCTTGCCCAACGTCCAGGCTTCGTACCAACCCTTGTCAGTGCCTTTATCTCAGGAGCAGGCCATCTCCTCTGGCCTGCTGTCAGGATCCAGATGGTCCTCGGCCAGGATGGGTGCCAGCAATCTAGGCAGGGCTGGCAACAGCTTCATTTTCCAGAAGGAGCCTTCTGGTAAGTTGGGTAGCACCCTTCTGTGGTTTATATGTGATTTTTCTTGTGGCGCCTCTGTGTGCTGTTCAATCACTTCTGGTATTAGTAGATGGTAGCACTCAGATGCCTGATGCAAAATTCTTTGTCATAGGGCTTCCTATGAATGTCTGTGGTGGAGGTCATTCAGTAATGGGCAATTACAACCTCTCAGGGTTTCCGTCACCCAGGTATGTGTGCTGATATTCTGTTTCCACTTTTTGTTTTTAAGAGTGGTGCCTTCTTTTGATGTGCTTATTTGGAACGTGTCTAAAAAGAACAGTATATTTGTAGTCTATTTAGAAATCTGCATAGAAGTGTCCAAAATATCCTCTTTTGTCATTTCACATTCTCTTGAGTCTTTTCTAGTTCAATAAGGCAATACTCTGACTTTATTTGCTGACTTATCACTGTCCCATGTTTGTTTGAATATCAGTGAGCAGATACAGAGCATGATGTCTACTAAGTCCACAGAGATGGATAATCAGCAGTTACAAAGCCTGATTGAGGGCAACAAGAGATGGCTTGAAACGCGCAGGAAAGACCCTGGCATGTATCCTTTCAGACCTCTAAACGGATATATTTGGTACTGTTTTCAGCCCATAATCTACAGTATAATGCATCACAATTGTTTTGCACAGTGATGTCAAGAGCTTGTAGCACTGCTTTCTTTCAGCAAGTTCCTTGAGGTTGTGGTAAAATAAAAAATAAAAAAAAACCCTGATAATCTTCCACTTCCCCAACTTTAGTTTTCTCTGTGTATGTTTACATTTTCTAAGTGTTTTTTTCCTCAACAAAACTTGACAGACCTTTGTTTACCCGTTATCGTCCTCCATCCTCTCTTGGTGGACTAGTTCAACTCGGCCTGGATGACAGTAATCAGATAAAGGTCTACCACTACTGAGAAGCCACCCCGGCAGCTGCGTTATTCTGCTATCATGTGTGTGAATGTACTAGAGACTGCGTGGCACCAAAACAAATTCTGCCCTGGTTGTTTTTTGAATTTGCTTTCTTTTGTGTGGAACCTCATCATGCACAGTATTTGAACATTTTGGACCTGTTGTCATAAACAAAGCTTCCATTCCATTCTTATTTCCGAAATTGTAGTAGGGCCAACAACATTTTAACAGGTCTTAAATACATAAAATTTTAAGATTTAAATCTGTGTTAAGGTAAACTAGACCAGAAGCAAGTCCTATCCTTTCTCCAGTTATCTCTGGAACCATTTTCTAAAGCACGCTGCAACGCCTTATGAACACCTCTTCAAGGCTTGGTACCCTATAAATGCCATGTATGTTTGTAAAGTAGTTTTGTAAAATACATAAATAAAGTGTATATTTCTAACATCTGTGAATTGTCTTGCATTCTTAAGAGTTTTTATATCTTTAAAGTAAAACACTGCCGGTTGGCATGATCCTCAAACAATTCCACTGCATTAAGACTAACCATTTGATTCCCCTGACTGTTGCTTTTATCTGCAAAACATAAGAACAATATGATGAGATAGATACTGACATTAGAGGGCCAATTAGTCTGGGAATGAGGGTTGTACAATTAATTGAAATTTAATTGTCATGATGATTTTCAGAGGTTGGCAACTGTGGCTCTAGCATGTGAATGTCCTGTCATGTATTCCTTTGGCCCACTGTATGTACAGATGATCAATACCTAATATTAAAAATAGCAGTAGTGCAATTCTCAGCCATGCTAACGTCAAAGTAGCTCATAACTAAATAGCCACAAGCAACTTGATATTAACGTGATGTGTTCACTTCATTTTAAAGCAAAGTGTGCATTTATTTATAACACAGTTCTTTTTTTGCAAATCTGAAATGAAATTAAACATCAACTTAGAAAAAGTACATTTGCCTGGTTCATCACAATGGTTTTAAACTGATTGAATGGAATAACAAAAAAAGAAAAACTATAGTGCCTCAACCCCCTGAAAGTTATCAACATTTTCTAAATTAAAAAAAAAAGTATTTACACATTTTCCAAATTAATATCGTTGTTATAAACATCTACATACTATATTTCCAAAAACAATTTTGGTGTGTATAGTTTAGAATGTAGAAAATCTTTCAAGGGGGTTGAACAATTTGGCAAAGCAATGAATTTGCCAGCCAATGTTTAAGACACAGTGTTGTACTGTAGTGCTGTAAGACACCAGTATGCATTATGTAAGCTTTTTAATAACAAAACATTATTTCACAATTCATTCCATAAAATTGGCTCACAAACATGAGCACGGTGTCCCAGGCAAAAATTCTTTGTACGCCCCTACAAAAAACCTACATATCATTAGTAATCCAAAATGATACATTTTTGGTTACTTTGTGGGCCATTCTAAAGGTTCTGTGACCCCTTCATTCAAGCTTAGTGTATTGTAAGGGTTTTCGAAGCATTTAAAGGTACTGCTGTGCAATGACTACGTTTCTTGATTGCGCCTCCTCCTCCGACCCCTGACCCTCTCCTCCCCCTTGTGGTCAGTCACCTTGTTCTCCTGAACAGACCTCAGCCTGGCCAGGATGTGTTTCTTGGGGAACTTGAGGGTGGTGCAGCCAAATTGGCTGACGCCGCCTGTGTCCCCTGGGAGCTTCTCGCGTCTCTGCACCCAACTGCGCCAGCCAGGCTTCCAGCAGTACACACTGTCGTAGAAGCGTGAGCCGTTCTCGCCACCGAGTACGTAGATGCGTCGCTTCCAACGTGCTACTCCCCCTGCCGCGATTCTCCGTGGCAGCCCCGGGAAGACCACGGGACTGGGTGCCCGATCGCTGCCCCCACCTCGGTCCATGCTTGGGGTCACCTCACGCTCGGCCCCGGAACCTCGTCCCTCTCGGAAGAACAGCACCCGCCCGGTGGCGTCCAGTGGCTCCAGCTGCGTGTAGTTGCCATCCAGGAACTTTGCAGCGTCACGCATGTAGCCCCCGACGGCACACACGCCACCCCGCACTGCCACCCCTCCCGCCAGACAGGTGGCCCCAGAGTCCAGTGCCACGCGGGTCCAGAGAGCGGTGGCCGTGTGGTAGATGAGCACACCTGAGTGCACCACGGCCCGGTTCTGCTCCAGCGTGGCACCACCCAGCAGGTAGAGACGCCCGCGGAGCGCGGCACAGGCAAACGAGCGCAACGGCAAGGGCAGCTGCGGCCCCGTCGACCAGCTCATGGTGCCCAAGTCCAGTGTCTCGCACGAGTCCAACAGTGCAGAACGATTGCAGCCGCCCAGCGCATACAGTGAGTTGCCACAGCCCAACAATCCCAGCATGGCCCGCGGTTGGGACATGGGCGGTCGCTCGATCCAGCGGTCGGCCACCACGTCGTACTCATGCACCTCTGCAGATACCTGTCCGCGCCGCAGGATGCCACCGGCCACGAACAGGCGCCCGCCGATGGCCGTGCAGCCTGGGCACAGCAGCGAACCGAGCGCTGCCAGTTTCTCCCACTTGCCCGTGCGTGGGTCGAAGCAGTCCACAGTAAAGTCCTCCTCGCGCAGTCCATCGTCCTCGCGCGGCTTCAGGTCCACACAGACGATCTTCTTTTCAAACATTCCCTCTCGAGGTCGCATGGGTCCCCCCATGGCCTCTACGCTGGCCCGCGGCCCCAGCTCCTGGTTAAGCCGCCGGCTCTCCTCCGGCGCCAGCAGGCCCGGCCGCAAGTGCCGCAGCAAGGCCGGCATGTGGATGTAGCGCTCTGACGGCTGGTGCTCGGCCCAGCGCCGTGCCGCGTCATACACCTCAGTCTCGGACTCCACTCCCAGCCGGTCAGATTCCAGAAGGCTGCCCAGAGTACCAGGGTCCAGCAGGAGGAAGTCCCGCTGGCGCGCCACGCGAGGAAAGTGCTGAGCCACCAGCCGCAGAGAGGCACGCAGGAGCAGCTGGTCGTGGTGCGAGCGGGCTAGAGAGTACATCCCCAGACAGTTCTCTACAGACAAGTGCTCAAATAGAAACCTGCCAGCAGAAAAAAGTTATGGCCACGTCATATTGTTTTTCTGGGCAGAATGCATATAGAACACATTCAACTGATGTAAAAATATGTTGTCGTTGTTGTACACATAAATAAATAAATATTCAATATTTAAAATCAATAATGGTTAAATAACGTTCATTAATGGTCTTAGGTATGGGAAAACTATGAAATTATTCAGTTGCCCCCTTGCAGCAAATGGCATGCACCATTCAGTTGGCCCATTCTGAGACAAATGACATGACATGAGATAATTCATCATAAAGATAAATTACAAATACACTAACTACTAACTAAAGACTCACTACTCCAGAGGCACTTGGCTCAGAGGCTCTTGGAGACTTCACCTCTTACATATTGTCCCATTACATAGGATTAGTAGCTGGTCACTAGTTTACCTTGAACAGAGGTCCTGCAAGGGCATGACTTGAAGGCGACTGGCTGCTACAAAGAGGTCCTCTGCTGTGTCCAGGCTGAGCCCAGCCTCCCCAGTGTAGATAAACTGGATGACTGTGTCCATAACTGCTGGTGTTACTTCCTCCAGTCGGATCTCAGTAAGGCGAGACTCCACAAGTGGACTTGTGAACATGGCTCGAAAATAGGGGCTCACTGCTGCTAGGAGAACCCTATGAACAATGATTGTCATTAATTATCCAGCTACACAGCAGTTTTAATGGGAGAGATCTCAACAAAAACAGAATATTCACCATTTCTGTGCTACTGTGATTTATGTTCACGTCTCCACGTGTCCTATCAAATAAGGCATAAAAAGCCCCCCAAAAAAGAGCAGGTAAATAGGTATAGCCAACCTGTGACACATGAATCTCTTCCCTTCCACGAGGAGAGTGACATCGCACAGCTGCTGGGCATCAAGTAACTGCTTTAGGCCTGAATAGGAAATGTGTCACGCAATCATGAGAGCATCCATGATACATCCAAAAAGAAAAAAATGATAATGATGATGATGTCTAACCATGTGTTACGTAGTCTCCCAGCGGTGTGGTGCTGTCATCAGGGAAATCTTCTTCTTCTGAGTCACTGTCTGAGAGAGGCTCCCCTCCACCGCTGTCAGCATCCTGCCACGGTTGTGGCCGCCAGGTAACTGTGCCACCCTTCACAGAGTTCATCTGTACCAAGCATGTGAGTTAATTAATTAGGCTGTAACGTTCTACGGCTCACTATTACTATCCTACCCTTTGGTACTATTTAACACTGGAAGAATCAAGAGTGCAGTCAATATCAATCTACATAAACCATGCAGCATGCATCAAAGGGGTACATTTGCCAAACAATCCAATTTCCAGATGTGTACATGTACAGGAAACCAAACAAAGGGAATGTTTTTTGGTTTATGAAATATTTGGCATACTAGGCTATAAAAACATATCTTGCCTTACAATCAAAGTACTCCAATCCTGTAGATGGCAGCGCAAACTCGGATTTTTATGAAGGCAACTAATAAACGGAGGATCAGTAGCCTGAATGAATGTTATCTAGGCTACACTAACCATGTACACTGAATTTTCAGTATCTCAGACTAATGACAAATATAATAGAGCAGCATCAACTGTATAATTTCAAGCAACGCTGACATTTAAGTACTAAACGAAAATAAAACGTAAAGCATAACGTTAATGAACTTGAGAAGTAACGTTAGGCAAAGAGCTCAAAAGTGCTGGCCATGCATCTGTCTTGTTACCTTCACTAAAAGCAGGGTGATCTGAAGAATCCCAACAATGCCCAGTCCAAGTGCACAGGGTGTCAACAGATAACAATCACAGTTAGTCGTGAACTCAGGATACTTTGACCAGATGGACAGTGTCCCGCAATGGCCTTTTGTAACGTATTATCTAGCCTCTCTGCCTCCTTTGAACACCTCGCCCATCTTGGCCTGTTCGTGCTTTGATTCATGAACCCTCACCATCACGACTCCGTGCACATTTTCAAACCTTTAGGTCACAAGAAATGACAAGTTATCTACGTAGCTAATTAAGCGGTTAGCTCGTTAGCTGTCCAATAAGGACCATCTAACTTAGCTATTACCTTGACGTGAACTGAAAAATGCACATCCTCACTTTCTTTAACAAACTAGCTGGGCACTTTCCTTCTGTAATAAAGCTACAATTATGTTAAATATATTTACGAAAAGAAAAAACCGACACAGTCGTTGCGGCATATTGGATTCAGAAAGGAAGCCTTCTTCAACACAACAGTTGTTTCTGTTTGGTCCCTTCGTTTCTTCTTCGCTTCTCTCTCATCTTCTTCTATGAATCTAATGCCTTTGTTGAAATCGGCAGGGATGTTGAATCCTGCCATCTATTGAGAAGAATGCACAGAAACGTTTCTGATGCTGATTATATACAATTGGCAACAAAGCATCGCATTTTAAACAAAGCCACACACAGATTTTATCTGTTTGTGTTGAGGAATTAGGTTTATTATTGCTATGTCCACAATGTGCTGTAGGATGAACGACATCGGATTCGACAGGCCTCCAGGCCAGTGAGCGGCGGTGAAGGCGGCACACTGCTATTTTCCATATGGCGAAAGAATGAAACAATAGAGCAAGATTTAGAGGAAGCTGTGATCATCACTGTGCGCCTTTTCGAATCGCACAAAGCGGGACTTTCATCCTAAAGAAAGAAGTGTGTTACCTCCAATTTGTAGATTTTCCTCTTTGTATTTCCTGACCTAAAATGATCGATATGATTGAGAAAGAGGACACCATTATCAGCGAGGAAGAAGCTGCTCAGTATGACCGTCAGATCCGTTTGTGGGGACTGGACGCACAAAAGAGGTCTCAGTAATGTTAAATCTGTAGACAGTGAATGAGCTGATCCAGAGAGAATAGAGTGAACTTCTAGACTTCAATTAAAATGTCTGGTAGAGTTTTCTCATTCGCTCTGCCCTAATCACCATGCTTTTCATGTAATGTCGTTATCGTTAAATCATTAGATGACAGCTCATCTAACGTTAGTGTGCTTGGTTAAACCAAGGGTCTGCTTCTACCTTTCGTATTTCAGTAACTTATGTTAAATTAAGCTATATGATGACATCTTTCTGAATGCACAACAATGTCTAGCCTTCATTTTTGTTGCAGGAATAATTCTAGGATATCTTGCATGCTTGTTATGTTGCAATAGTATACTGTACGTTACTGTACGTCTGTGTCAGATACACTCAGGATCAAAGACTGCTCTCATTATGGCATTAACGTTACCTGTCCAACTGATTGTACTCCCTGACTGATGTTACTTCATGGGCCACCCCAGATTCATCCTAAGATCTGTCTTTGTTCAATATAGTTTCAATACAATATCATTTTCTCTAGGCTGCGTGCATCCCGTGTTCTCCTGGTTGGACTTGGGGGTCTTGGTGCTGAAGTGGCAAAAAATCTAATTCTGGCTGGGGTGAAGGGATTGACTTTACTGGACCATGAGCAGGTACATAATAAGTTAGTAAACTAACATTTAAATAAATGCATGTTTTATTTGTGTGTATGTGTTTTAATGTAACTGTCATGTGTAAGCACCTTTTTACAATTACAATAACATGCAGCCCTTACATTGTGCAATGGACAATCTACCAGGTATAGTACGATTTTTGAGCACAAAATTAATTGACAAAACTGGCTGATCTATACACTCCCCTGCACAGGTTAATGAGGAGTGTGGCCAGGCCCAGTTCCTGATCCCAGTGTCTGCACGTGGGCAGAACCGAGCCCAAGCCTCCCTGGAACGGGCCCAGGCCCTCAATCCTATGGTGGAAGTCAAAGCAGTCACAGAAAATGTGGAGACCAAACCCGATGAGTTCTTTCTTCAGTTTGATGCAGTGAGTGAATTATGCAATGAAATGTCATGACTTGTGTTGTTACGTCATGTTTTAGTGCACATTTTGCAAGTTTTAATGAAAAAGATCTTCTAGCCAACAGGATGAGTTAAATAGATCCAAACATTGCATGCATATACTGTAGTGTAAACCTAATTTTGTTAAAAACACACACAGGTTTGTCTGACACGATGCTCGTGGAACCTCATGATGCGGGTGGACCATCTCTGTTCCCAGAAGAATATAAAGATTTTCTGTGGCGATGTCTTTGGTTATCACGGCTATATGTTTTCAAACTTGGGCAAAGAACATCACTATGTAGAGTAAGTATATATCATGTCATATGATACAGTGTAGTATTCACAGTATTCGCAAAAGATTCATTCAAACAAATTCCACTTTAATTAGCTGGGCAAAACATTTTCCTAATGTAAAACAAAACAGCAATAGACTAACATGTCACAGGGCACAACTAAATTGGAAACCGTAACGTTTTTTGTCATGAATGATTTATTTAATATCTAGTGGATGTTGGATGACTTTAAAATGGACTTTATTGTCTGTCATTTTGTTTCCAAGTTTAAGAGTGCAGTTTTAAATCAATTTATGTTAATGTGGTGCATTGCACATTGCAACAGCAAATGTATCTGAATTGTTGTTTTTAGTGTAGTTTTATAGACTTTAAACTTAGTTATTTTTACATGTATTGTCCTATAGAGAAAAGCCCAAAGTAAGAAAAACCACAGATGATCCTGCCTCAGATGGACCTGAAGCAAAGAAAGCAAAAATTGACCCCAATGAAACCACCATGGTTAAAAAGGTTAGTATCTTTTCAGGCTGAACCAACAGAATAGCATTCCTTTAATGCATTTCTACCAGATTGCAAACACTTTATCATGTTCTTCCTTCTTTTTTCCCACTCTCAACAAGACGGCTAGTTTCTGCTCTTTAAAGGAGGCTTTTGAAATTGATTGGACAAGTGATAAAGCCAAGAAAAGCATCAAGCGCACGCCAAAGGACTACTTCCTCTTGCAAGGTAAGTCTTGGAAGGGTACCAACAAATCTTTGACAAATTCAGCTGCAACATAAATTCCCAGAGCTCATAATGAAAACACAGTTGGCCTTGGCATGCACTAGCTTGCCTAAATACTGGGGCCTTGTTTGCCATCCCAAGGCTATAAGCCACACCCCTCTGTTTTGTCACAATGGCAGTCTTTGGAGGAAGTGCTACTATATGAGTTTTTGGCCTTGGGTTGTCTGGTTTGTTTACCTTCCCTCTGGCACTGGGATTGAGAACAGTTGCCTACCTGTGATTATCTGTATTTCCTGAATGAAGGAGTGTCTGTTGCATATTATGAGAACAAGGTGTACAGTACAATACAGTAGAGTGAAGCATGTATGCATTGAAGCCTGTTCATTCAATCCTTGGAGAAGCTTAAGAGTGAAAGCATTTTATTTGGAAGACTGATTAACAACAAACAGTCCTAAAAATGTGAAACTGAGCAAATTCGATGTAAAAACAATAGTTATTTTTAGACACAGTGTTCTGTGAGCAGTTGTAAACAGTTGTAATGTCAAACAAGTATTTACAAATCTCACAGCCTAGAATTAGCATGTTAGTCATTCTACCCCAAAAGTGTTTTTAGGAAATGTATACAATCAGTCCTGAAAAACATTATTTCAATATTTTTGGCAATAATTTTGTCAGGAATATTGACAAACCAATGCAGATCTATCAGTGCTGATGATGGGTCTTAAATCGTTTTCTGTTGCTACTGATAAGTGTTTGATGCATCAAGCTAATGCTTTGCTAGTGTAATGTTAAAAATAAAAAAATGCTCTAGTTTTTTGCTCAGTGCCTCTGTAAATCCTCAATGCTTTTCACAGTGCTGTTGAAGTTTCGTTCGGATAAAGGCCGCGACCCCCAGCCTGCTAATTTCACAGAGGACTCTGAGCGGCTGCTCCAGCTGTGTGAGGACGTTCTACAGTCTAAGGGTCTCCAGGGTGACCTTCTACCAGAGGATTTCACCAGGTGAACTTCACACCATCGCCAAAATCATTGAATACTGAGCTCCGCTTTTACCCTCTCTGCTATCACTGATCTCTTCTTGATAAAGAAAAGGAGAAACTACATGGATCTTTTTACAATAAAGAAAGAAATTTAAGTGAATGGTGATGATTGCAATGGGTGGAGTTCTGTCTTATTAATGTATTTTTTTTTCTCTGTCAGCTACTGCTTTTCCGAGATGGCCCCAGTCTGCGCTGTGGTTGGTGGAGTGCTGGGCCAAGAAGTTGTTAAGGTAATTTATTGTTTGATGCTTGATTGTCTTGGCTGAGATTCATTTTAATGGCTGCAGTCCATTATCAACAAATATGTGCTTATGTAAGATGGCGGGGGTGGGGGGTGGAGGCATTATGGCATCCTCTCCATTATGGCATCAGTAGAGAGCAGAGCAACTTGTATGAGATATGTGAAATTCTTAACCACTCTGCAAATATGAGGGGATGGATGAAAGTTAATTTTCTCTTGTCTCTATGGGAGCAGTATGAACATGTTGTCATAATCGCATAGTGCTTGTGTCCTTACTCATTTTATTTCAGGCGGATTGTCTTTGTAAATTTGAACAAATACAATTGTCTTTGTAAAGACCCCAATATAACAGAAAGTACACAGTAATATAAGAGCGCTCTATCATGGTCAGTTCTATCAATTTCAGTCCCAAAGCTTTTAATGGTGACGTATTACTCTGATGCTGTATTAATGTGGTGTATTACTGTATGTTTTAGTATAGATAATATGGAATGATCATTTAAGATGAATCTGGCATAAAACTTTTTCCCCTTTTGGCATTGTTTTCTATTTAATGTAGGTTTAATGTTACAGGGAGCTGACTAGGTCACTATTGATCAGTTGAAGAAGGCTTTTCAATGTTAATCAACTATGTTTTGTACATCTACAGGCCCTGTCTCAAAGAGATGCTCCACATCGGAACTTCTTTTTCTTTGATGGTGCAAGTGGAAGTGGTGTGGTAGACTATTTTGGTAAAGAGTAACTAAACCCATGAAACGTTTTGGAGTAAGAGTACTTTCCCAAGAGTCCTCACAGAACACACATGCTCTCAGCAGGCGTAAATCAGTGATATTGTTATTTGTCATCTTTTCTATGTAATATTTTTCTTTGTAAACCTTCACTTTGATAAAGAAAAATCCCATGAAACAAATACAAAAACAATGTAATGTCCTTTCCAGTGTCTGATGATGTTCCCAAAAGTAAGCCATATGACTTCCATTTGTTTCCATTTTTTTTTAAATACATGTACGTTTCATTTTCCTGCTCAATATCTTGAACGTTATGTTTTTGTCATGCTAGAAATACAGGATTTGGTTACAAAAACATTATCCTATGTCTGTTTTTTATGATGGTGAATTTCCAAAATACTGTTAAACTGATTATGTGCAAGAGGCGATGTGTGAATGCACACTAATGTCAAGAGGAAAAGAAATGCTCAATTTACCATCTTGGTGACCTGACTTGTGTGTTCCCTATCTTAACTAAATTAATTAGGTTATTAACTAAAGGTGTTGTAATGCTAAACCCAGATAGAATGGTGTATCAATATCACCTTCTCTGACCTACAATTACTGAGAGTTGAGTGTGATTTGGCCAATGACGATTTTATGTGGATACCCACATTAACACCAGTAATAATGTGTAAAGTGTTATTGTAATAATTGTGAGAATTATTATTTGGCCTATTATTATTATTACTGCGACTTTTTTGATAAAACTAAAATATGTTTAATCCACCACAGGTTCCAAACGTATGTCCTCAAAAGTCAGAGGTCACATTTCCTTTTTGATTTTATTATGCCAAAGATTGTTGAATCCGGATTTCCAGATTTGTTGTGCACGCGCTGGCGCTGGTGAGGGTGAGGGCCGCGAGGGCTGATTTTTTTTAGTTCTAAAGTTTCCCGGATGTCTGAAACTGCTCGGCAACTCCGATAGTCTCCTTTAATATGGCGGTGAAAAGTGAAAAAACATACGGCTGAGAGTTGGTTGCTAAAGTAAATGAAGTTACTTTAACCAAGTTTTATCGTTCTGTTTGCAAGAAGGAAACTTTCAGGAGTTCGTAAAACGAACGTTTCGACGAATGACCCATTCAGATTTAAAGGTAGGGGCAATAAAGTGATGCTTGAAATGATGGCATGAGTGCGACAACAACTCATTCTGTAGCTTAACGTTTGCTTATTTATGTGAGCTGAGATGGCTTGAAACTTGGCTAGCATAGCAACGGCCAACTTAACTAGCCTTGCTAGCTAAAGTGGACAGGTTAGCTAACGCTATCTTATGACATTTGTCAAGTTTACCATACGTTAACATGTAGCTACTCAGCAAACATGAAAGTAGCGTTAAGGGTTTTTAAGGAGCCCCATAGCATCAGCATGTTTTAACGACTTGTGCAGAGTTTTCAACCATGAAAGTAGCGTTAGCGAGAAGTCCGAAAGAAGTTAAGCATGTAGCTAAGTATCTAGCTAGCTAATTCGTAAAGTGTTGTAACCTTACATTATTGACTGTAGAGCACAGTCGGTGTTGTTCCCTCAAGTTTCAAGATCTAACCGTTTTTGTTGTCGGGGTGTTAGTGTCTTGTTTACGAAACTACGTTGGAATTCAAAAGTTATCATGCCAAGTTAGAGCTCTGTGCTCCAGAGTAAGTTAATCTGGTTTGCTAATATCAGCTAGCTTTCTAGCTATCGTAGTCAAAAGTTACGGTCCAGTTTAGCGATAGCTTGGTAAGAAGAAGGTCTTTGTAGTGGTAACTGCTTAGCAGACTTGCTAACATTAATGTTAGCCACATTAAAGCAACTAACCATACCAATGTCACAGTTATGCTGTCAATATAATATTTTAACTTGGCAGTCAAGCAGCTGTTTTGAATAATGTCTGTAACTGGTGTTGTTTTCCCGTAGCTTTGACGTTTGATTTCCAACATAACTCAATGCTCTCCGAGTTCTTGTTAAACCTAGCTAGTAGAAATTAGTTAGTTGTCAGTCAGGTAACTAAGGTTAATCATTCTTATACCAGCTTACCAATTAACTATGCATTATCAACCTTAACATGTTGCCATAACTAGTTAACATAGTTACGGGCTATCCAGTTTGTTTGCCCTGTTTAAGATATTACGCAAGTCTTTGTCATAGA
>JASCIP010000489.1:993022-1003027 GCA_034783695.1 Sardinella gibbosa
CCATTCTGACAGTTTTATCAAGTGACATGCACAACACTGCATTAAACACTGTCTGTGGATTTCTTACTGTGTTCCCTCAAAATTCATTTCATGCTGATAAAAATTGAGTTTGTCTGAATTCAGATCTGATCTGTGTTATTTTCCCCCGAATCTCTAACTTTAAACATAATATATATTACAAAAGTCTTGCGTAGGCGTTGGTATGAAAAGGTTAAGCTTTAAAAATATCCTCACGGGCTCAGCTGTTAAACTGGGAACAATTTTTTTTTTCTGACTGGTGACTAGCAGGACAAATCGCTCAGCAAGAATCTTTACAGCAAACAGCTCCGCTCTAGAATCTTTTCTTTTTGCTAGAATGCAACCAAACATGTTTCCATGGGAATAAGGTAAGGACTAAAAAAAACCAACACGCATCTCGGCCCCTACCGTCTTCTCCCATCCCTTGTGCTGTTCAGGTACAGTATGGAGGATTATATTGCCTAAACACATAGCCTATTACTTACAATTATAAAATAATGGTTAGTGTAGGCCTAGGCTACTTTAACCGGACTTTAACCTGTGGTTAACGAAAGCATTAGCTTTTATAGGCTAGCAGGCTACTAACATTAAAGTTAGCTGGGCTTATGCTAACTGCATTCCAGAAAATTGGGATGTACCTGTAGGAAAGAGCCTATTTTAGTGAAGGTCTAAGTTGAAAATATAAAAATATCATATGGAAATATGAAAATATCATACATTTTTTAAGAGGTTCAGCTAGATTCTGACATGCTAGTTTGCACAAGAATCACAGGTTTAAAATTCCCATTTTCTTCTCTAGGCTTGGGCACTCACCTAGATATGGAAGGACCCCAGCGCCAAATAAGTCAACATGGTATACCTGTCTATAAATACTATAGGCCCTTAAGTCCCCCCATTAATTCACAATCCTGTTAATAATATGTTACCTTTCAGGTGAGGAGAGGGAGGGCTTGAACCTATTAGAGTGGGTGATCATCATCATTTCTCTGGTGATATGCCTGTTAACTTTGCCTGTCTCTATATTTGGATGCTTTCAGGTAGGTTGCCATGCATTAGTTTAGAACACACACACAAAACAATCGTAAAATAGGCCTACTGACAATACATAAACCACTGCTGTAACAATGGTGACTGGCAGGAGCTGTTGCAAAAAAGATAAAGAAAACACCCAGCCAACTTCAAATCGTGGAGTGGAACAAGTCCTTGAGTTTAGGCCTACTCAACAAACAGGCTGTACTGTACATCCATACACATTTTTGACTGTGGCAGGATAGGTTTTTGTTGCTCTGATCCCAAATATTGAGACTGCATCAAATGTAACTCAAGGCTGATTGTATTGCTGTGTAAAATATGTTGTATTGTAACCCTATCAACAGACACCACCAGAGACACGTTGACATTTTTAGATAAAAAGAAAGCAAAAAAAAAAAAAAAAAAAAAAATCAAGAAAAAATATGAAACCATATACCATGATTGAAAAATCTTGGTGGTAATAATGAGGATGACTGTTATTCTTTTATAGATAGTTTCAGAGTATGAACGAGCTGTCATTTTTCGATTTGGTCGGATTGTACACAAAAAACCAAAAGGACCAGGTAAAAATCTGGTTACGATGCAGTTTTAGTTTGTTTAAAGACCATTATTTTGTGAACATGAAAAGCTTGATGGTTTATGGATTTATTTCTTTTTGTAGGGATTTTCATGTTAGTGCCTTGTGTAGACTCTGTGAAGTGTGTGGACTTGAGAACAGTCTCCTTTGACATCCCACCCCAAGAGGTAGTCTTAGTTAGGATACGTAAACAATGGTTTATAAATAACTCGGGCAACATTATGCAGCTGTTTTGAGTTTGGGATCCAAGGAAATAAAACAGTGTTTTTCTCCTTTCCTTTGTGAATTCCCTAGATTCTGACGAAGGATTCAGTTGCCATATCGGTGGATGGAGTAGTTTACTACCGTGTGATCTGTCCCATCTCTGCCGTGGCTAACGTCACAGACGCAGAGGGAGCAACCCGACTCCTGGCACAGACCACTCTGAGAAATGCACTCGGCACGAAGAACCTTTCACAGCTTCTTTCAGACAGAGAAGGCATCTCACATAATATGCAGGTATGATGCATCCACATAACATCACCTCCACCTCGACTTATGACCAACCCTAACCCTAACTCAAACCACTTTCCTAATTTGTCAACACTGAGAGTGGGTTTAAAAATCCAATCATTGTGGGGGTTTTCCAAAAGTTTAATCTGAGGCAAAGTGATCCAGTTATCAAAAATGTATTTGATTGGATTTGACAGGCACCCGAGTTTGAATGTGGCCTGCGGTCATTTACAGATCCTACTGCCAAAAATATACTAAATACATTGAAACATAAACACCTACTCAAATTTTTACTACTGCGTTTTTTTTTTTTGGCTTTTGACTGACACATGATAAAAACTTCAAATTAGAGTAAATGGGTTTTAGCCAGTTTATGCAGTCAGTGGTTTTAGCCCATAATATTAAATGCTCAATCCTGAAACCCCATCTGCAGACATCTCTCGATGAAGCCACAGATCCATGGGGCATCAAAGTGGAACGTGTGGAGATTAAGGACGTCAAGCTTCCTCAGCAGTTGCAGAGAGCTATGGCCGCTGAGGCAGAGGCCGCGAGAGAGGCCAGAGCTAAGGTGAGAGGTGTTCAGAGAGAGAGAGAGATGCAATCAGTCTCTAGTAACAGACTTGTCACGTGTGTGTTCACATGCACACACTATAGTAAACTGACGTCTGAGATGTTTGTAAATGAAGAAACGAGGTCAATCTTGTTTTTAAAGACTAAACCGAAGCTCAAGTAGAGGCCAGCCTAAGGTGAGAGGCCAGGCCTGAGACTAGTGGACGACCTCTAGAATCAACATCTTACACATCGGTCAATGTGTAAGATGTTGAACAATGGTGAACTTTGAATCAAATCAGATGGTTCTTTAAAGCAATGTGGCACTCATTTTAAGACTTTCAATGAATCAAATTCTGTGCGTGATGTAGAAAGGCTGCATCAGTGTATGGCGTCAACAGACAACTGAGAGATAATTAAGCTAGGATATTTGTCTGAGCATGCTGCTGCCTTTCAGTGAATGCCCTGTCATCCCCATGTGTCTGAATGCAGGTGATTGCTGCTGAGGGGGAGATGAATGCCTCTCGAGCGCTAAAGGAGGCATCTCTCGTCATCGCCGAGTCTCCCTCTGCTCTGCAACTGCGCTACCTGCAGACCCTCAACAGCATCGCAGCCGAGAGGAACTCCACCATCATCTTCCCTCTGCCCATGGAAATGTTGCAGGGGTTCCGTCCCAAGAATTGATGTGATAAAGATGCAGAAATAAACAGCTGAAAAAAAGCCACTTATTCATCACATTTTAATTGGCAAACACAAAAGTGCAACATGGACAGACAATGGGGCCCTTAATCATTTCATCACAATGGTGGATATCATGTCATCGCCTAAGCTACTGTTGGTTCAGAACAGAATGTGTTTCACAACAAAGCAAATACAGCATCAAATAGACATGCGCTTCATTTGAACATAATGCTGAATCAAGGCTGACAGAAAAAATTAGATACAATCTGTACAGTTTGGACTATCAAAAACAACAACAACAGCAACAATTAAAAACAACAAATGAATAGTGTAATGAGAAATGACACAATTGGTTTTGCTTTTCTCAATATACAGCAACTCAGTTATTTTTGATGAGGTGGAAACAGACATTCAGAAGTTGATTACATAGTTGTATCCATGGGACACAAAAGCTATCAGTGCAGTTTCAGTACCTGATCAGGAGTTTATACTCAAATACATCTAGGGTTCCTCACTGACAAACTGAATCAGAGTTAGCATTCTCTTCCACCTCTCTTTGGGCACTCTCCATTTCCCCATGAACAATTTCTGTACGGTCAGCAAAAAAAATGGCTGTGGTTGACCCAACTCACACTGTTACAAATGGGTCAATTCAGTTTTAAACATTCACAATTCTAGTTTAACCAGTTTTAGAAAATGTTTATTTTTACACTGTTGCATCGTAGGCTTTACACCTTAATCTGTAAATTAAACAGGATTTCTCAAGATTATGAGATTGTATAGTAGCTGCAATGCATTCCATAGAGTATGAAATAAAAATAAAAATAATAAATAAACATATAAACATTTAACATGGATGACTTCAGTCTACTGAAGCTGGCTCTTCCGTTTTGAAGGGCCTTTCCTCTAAAACTTTCTAAACCTGAGTTTGTTCTCTGACAGAGACAGAAGGTGTGTCATATTGGGTCCATACACAGTATATTATCAGCCATGTACTAAGCATGTAGTGTAGTTGGATTCCAGTGAGAGAATTCAATACTTTATACTGGCATGTACTGTAGTTACCTCACTGAGGGCAAAACTCTACCTGTCTGCTGGGAACCTTGCGTTGGTGTGCACATGAGCATATCTTGTATCATTCTCAGTGAGATGCTCACACATAAACAGGAGTAAGGCCTGCAACGAGAGGCCTTGGAGATGGAGGTTCTCCATTCAGGGAGCAATCGTCTCCTATTACTAACATCTCGTATGTTAGCCTTAGCATCCTGTACATACAGTACTGGAAAAGCATCGGAGCGCAGTCAGCAGTAGACTATAGCCTTACACCCACAAAAACTCAGGGATGGATTGATATGCAAGAAAAAGAAATCTTCTGATATTTCCAAAATTGAAACTGAAATGTTAAGTACACTTAGACAAAATATTATTTAATAAAATCCAAAATAGTACATCATAATATTTTCATAAATAAAACATTCATGAAGAAATATTGTTTTATAGTAGTTATTTTTTTTGCAATATGAAGTCTAAATCCCTCATCTAAAATGTAATTGTAGGTGTCCACATAAATACTGTTGGAAACGTAGTTGTAACAATTGAGTGAATACAAACAAGTACAAAGCCACCCTGAACCCCAGTTTCTGGGACCAACAACTGCACATACGCATGACACATGGTTTGGAGAAACTCGCAATGGCTTTGAGGTTACAGATCCTGAACAGACACAGTACAGCAACACCTCCCCAATGATTTCTCCCTCTTTGCTCCACACGATGGTGCTTTGAACTTGGAGGTAAAACAGATCCTGCCCTTGTAATGCTGGGGTATAATAGGACCTGGATGCTTTTCCTTACAGCTGAGCCACATTTGACCACATTGTGTGCAATCTGGAAATGAGGTCATCCGGCTGCGACAGTGGAGTCACTCACAACCTGTCCACCTGTTACACATGGAAGACTTTACAGTGCATGCTGTCCGTTGCAAGAAAAGGTAGTTTTCGAAGTGAGTCCATATTCTTGGTGAGAAAGGTGTAATGGCAAAAGTCGATGAGTGGTTCAGTGCTCTGCTCACTGGGAAGTTCTGCCCAGATCGATGTGTTGCAAAACAGGATGTGAGCAACTTTTGTAAACCCTTGTGACCCCATAGGGTAAAAGCATGTGAATTTTTTTTTTTTCCTGCAGTTCTTGTTGAAGAGGAAATGTGAGAATTTTGCACAAGGCTGATGGTGAAAGGTCCCTGTGCAAGCACAGCATGACTTTGAGGACACTTACAGGCATACAATGACTCGGAGGAAAACGGCCCTTGGATATCACAGTGGATGAACCCTCACTGCTCAATCCACATTCTGAGTGTTTACATGACATTCTGCAACAGGATGTTTCTGAAGCATTCACTTTACTGTATGTGTGACTGACTTAAGACAGGGACATGCAAAATGTAAACATATCCTTAAGCACAGCAACCAAAGATACAGATCTGACTGTTGAAATACTAGTTTTGTACTTAGTCGGAGGATTGTAAAAAGGTGACAAACATGCTCAGGTCAGTGGGTCTACTTTGATATTTTATATTTTACTACATTAGAGCCTTTTTTTCATTATTTAAAAAAAAAGGTTGCACTGTGTGTATGCCACGGTCTTGCACAAGACTTCTAGGGTAGGCCACTCTGCTTGGTCTGGTTACTATTGCTGGTGAGCAGTTTGCCTGTGGGGAAGGCGAATGGCAGAAGAAGGCGCTTTATGAAAAAGTGAAAAAAAAAATGCTTCCATCTCTGGTTAGTTTACATCCTGAGGCCACAACAAATGGCTGGCGGCGATGCTCAAAAGCACAAGTGCTGATTTAGGGGACAGGCACAATGATATCTGAACCATAATTTACCAGAACTGCCAATAGCGACTGTGGACCTGGGACCCTTTCACCAACGTCTCAGGTCTAACAGGAGAGGGTAGAGATAAAGTATGACCAGGGCTCTGACCCACCAAACTATCAGTACTTTCATTGTAATAAATAAATAACAAATAAATAAATAAACAACTGGACGTCGGACAAGAGAGCAAGTGTTCATCAGGAGAAAGTAGATAGCACCTTCTCTGTAAGAGTAGACAAATGCACACAAAGAGAGGGCCTTGACTTTGGGCATGTTTTTCCCTCCTCCTCCTCCAGTATATCTCAGAGTCTAAGCCAGAATGTTCAGAATGTGGATTTGTATGATACTGTAGATGGATGAAAAAGATAGAATGATGAGAGAAGAACAATATACTGTATACTGTCTATATATATCGAAGAGAGAAAGAGCTTGAGTAGTTCAATATCAATCTTTTATCTGGATCACTGTCCCTGGCATGGGTTCAAGATAGAGAGGAGTACCAGAGGAAGTGATAAGGGCCAGGGAGCGTCTCCCATCATTCAATTCAGAGGACGGACAACTCGAGTAAAGAGACGGGGCAAGAGAGGGGCTCAAAGACGGACAGGAGGAGGTATCCAGTGTGCAGGGAGGGGGAGAGGTCGGACTGCGTGAACTCATCTGGGGAAGGGCTGGACGCGAGAGGGTGAGGTTGGCCCTGAGGCGGCCCGGTGCATGGGGGAGCCCGAGGGGGACATGTGGGGGCTCAGTTCGCCCGTCTGCAGGCGCCACATCAGCTCCTCGTTGGTGCGGCTTAGCCGCTTCTTCTCGTTGGACTCCTTCTCCACGTACTCGTGCAGGTTGGCGTTCTCCTCCGACAGTTGCCTGGTGGGGAGGACGGTAAGCTAGGTCAGGCCCTTGTTTGAACTATCACTGGCTGTGCCCACATAACACAAGCCTTATATAAAACAATAATAATAAATAAACAACAATAATTAATAAATTGCCTTCTGATCAAAACCCCAAAAGATATCTGCCTTATTACATTGTTAAAAGAGCAAAACGACACTGAATACTGTTCATATACACTAGCACTTTGTATGGGTGTCCTGTCCTTTCACATACTGTAGAAGTAAATGCGATCTGTTCTTATCTGAGTCTCTAAGAAGAGAATACAGTAAGCAAATGGGTGTGAACCTGGACATGGCGAGGTTGCTCTCGATCCTGGCCCTCAGGTCCTCGTTCTGCTGCTGCAGGACCTGCACACGTTCCTCCAACACCACATTCTTTTGAGCCTGCTCAAAAAAACAAGGGCCCACGGAGGGCAACATTAAATTCTTTGTGCCACACACTGTAATCAGCTTATTTAGTATCCACAACTTTCCGAATTCTAAGAGAGAACAAGGCCAACATAAAGATAAAGATCCTGGATTGGATCTCGCCATGCTAAAATGCACCCGTGGTGACCTTAAAAACTCTTAGGGAGGCCTACACTAATGATCTATAAATCTGCACAAAGGCAAAAAATTTGAGCAGCTTAATGTTTACATGCAAAGGCAATGATTAACTATCTCCATTTAAAGGGTACCATTTTCTCGAGCTCTAAGATCTTCAGCTCCTGTTCATGGATCTGCTGATTCTTCATTTCCAGAACTTCCTTCAGACTCTTCAGATCCTCCTCAATGTGTCGGTATGGTGCCAAAGCATCCTGTGGAATAGAGCACATTCAGCACAATTCATTTTTGACCCACTACGCAGTGCATGCACACACACAACCAGCATTAAAACTGTATTATACAACATATTTACAATATGGATGTCAATTTAAATGTAATGAGAACCTGTACAAGCCCACATTCACGTGTGCTTCAGGTACAGTAGGGTTGTGTTGAATGATATAACATGTTTTCCATAGTTAAGTAAATGTTAGAGTTAAGAGTTAGTTTAGCTGTGCATGTTGTGTCAAACAAATTCACAGTTTGAGTTTGGAAATACACAAATACTTGAAATGCTACGACGACTCAATGAAGCCATTCTAGAAGCAAACCTTGTTATCAACAAGCTGGTGTATGCACAAAACTTTCCTCCATTCATTCCTTGCCTCTTTGTCTTTCACAAACATACGCACACATACACACACACACACTCACACACACACACACACACACACACACACACACACACACAAACACACTCTAAAGAGTAACCCATTACCACTATCTGTTCATCTGTGCTCCTCCTCAGTGCCTCTTCAAAGCGCTTGGCTCGGTCCCTCAGGCTGCGGTTCTGAAACGTGAGCGTGTCCACCTGATCCTGTTCAACACCACACAGGTCACAATGTCTCATGAGCACCACACACACACAGATGCGTTGCACAATGCAGTAATACATAAATTGCAATTCTTTTTTTCACACATGCACACACCCACAAAAATAAAATACACATTTTTGCACATTTTTGAAAAATTGACATACAGTACAAGCTTTAGTTAGAGTCCTGTAATTTTGGGGAAATGTGTTAATGCAGGGCTATTCAACCGGTGGTCCGCGACCCCTCGGAGGTCCGCAGGGGTACTGCAGTGGGTCAGGGAAATTATTCTGTCTGAAGCATTTTTTTCCCTTTCAAAAATAACCCCTTAAGACCGACGCCCGCGCCATGCGTAAAATGGCCGCACTCATTCTTCTCTGTCCGGTTGTGCTGTCATTTCTTTGCACACAGAAATCACACACATGTCAATGTCGTGAAATTGCAGAACATGGCCTTTTTAACGGTGCTACCCGCTTTTTTCTATGATGCACGTTTCGTGAGTCTATGATGTGTCTGTATGATTAGCGGTTCCGGATTAATCCAATCTTGAAATCACATCAAACTTCTGCATTTTTTCAAAATAAATAATTTCTTTTTCAAGTTATCAAAAGTTATTTTCAGACCCCTGTTTACTTGATATGTCATTTGACCTAGAATTAATAGAGAGAAATGTCATGCACATCTTTTGCACTCCAATTCTTCTCTATGCAATAAAACATGAATTAAAATATTAGTAGGCTACATACCATACCATAGTACACAGTGAATATATAAACATCATTACACAGGTATACCAATACTTTTGAATACCATACATGATACCTAAACATTATAAGTTGAACATGCTTGTGTAATAATAGACTTCTAAATAACAGGAACACTAAAATTAATGTGACAGTGGTCCCCTGTGTTAATGAACTACACAGACACTGCCAGAGAGTTACTCATTCTGGCCCCAATAAAAGTCTTCACTATATTAAGTCCACAGAATGCCTCACTGAAGCCACTCTGCTGTAGTGGACAGGACAGAGAACTGGTCCCCAGTGAAAGCAGGCACTCATTTCACAGCAGAGTGTGAGGACGGACTGATTGGAAGATGAAGTTTGAGAACTTGCTGGCAGAGGTGGGGGGTTTCGGCCAATACCAGGCGATGGTCGTCCTGTTGCTGGTTATCCCTCGTATAACCATTCCATTCCACTTTCTGCTCAACAACTTCATAGCCGCAGTGCCACCCCACCATTGTGACATCAGTGCTCTGGAAGTGGAAGGAGGCCTGGAGAACCTGACCTGGGATCAGAGGCTGATTGTGAGCATTCCACGGAAGGAGGACGGAGAGCTGTCTTCCTGTCAGATCTTCCCTGAGCCACAGTTTCATCTTTTAAGTGACTCCTCCAATGCAACCCACCTCCCTGCTGTTCCGTGCCCGAACGGCTGGGTGTTTGACAACAGCTCCTTCACCAGCACACTCGCCATGGAGTGGGACCTGGTTTGTGACCAAAAGGGAAT
>JASCIP010000489.1:1529190-1539219 GCA_034783695.1 Sardinella gibbosa
GGGCGGATGTTGGCTGGACAGACAGCCAATATGAGAAAACAAGCATTAAAATGGTTCTGTTTTAGTGCATATGATTTAAGAGGAAGAGGCAGTAGTATTTGTAGCAGATACATTTATGTGAAATAGAATTTTAAGACCATGAAGCATTGCTGAGTGGCCGTGTTTCAAAATCTGTAAGAATTTATCACTGATCGCAAAAAAAAAAAAGATCTAAAGAATTATGAGCTCAATGTTTGTGACTGTCCACCCATCCAAACTAGCTTGTCCTCGGGGCCAATCATGCATAAGAAAACAGTTTTATTGTTTGACTAATCTGACAGAGAGGCCGCTTTTTAATGCCTGCTCCGTCAGTGTGTATCCCCAAGGAAACTGTCAAAGCACTGCAAACAATGTAATGGTCTTCTCAAAACAATGCAAAAACAAACCAAATGAAGCCAGTTGATTTAAATTTCAAAGTGACATCTGCAGTCATAGCTATTTCACACTGGCAGAACTACACAGTACTGTAGACAGAGATCACATGATACATTATAGAGAGGAACTTTAATGCTGTTTGACTACATTGGTCAAAGTAGTGACAAAACCACGTTTATGGATAGAGAGCATATATGTATGTTTATGTTAAAGTCAAATGGGATAATTGAATGATGTTCACTGAAAACATGCTGTGAGCGTTAGCCTCGCAGTAAGCAAGAGGAGATGCGTTGATTTCTAGTTCGCTATGGTTTGCTATGGCGCATTTTTTTCTCTCTCAATTATGTTGTGTTGCACCATTTGCAGACTTAATTGTCCTTACTGTAGCTGACTCACAGAGACAATTAATTCAAGTCAAATGACTTGTTTGCATATTGTATCCACAACACTGTATGGACGGATGCCAGCATCCGGGCTTCTGATACTGTATAACATCTGTGCATGAGCGCATGGCTATAATTTGATGATATGGTTGGAACACCTTGCGTATGCCATTCATCTGGATTTCTTGCCATATATTTTATACATGCATTAGCGATTTTTGCTTGATGTGGAGAGATAATTTTTCTTGAGACCTTCAGACTGGATTTCATTGACAAGATTTATGCAATAAATTATGCTATGGATATGCAACTTTGTAAGTCATACAGGCTCAATTTCTTTCTTTTGGTTTAATTCCACAATGAGGACATGGCTAATGTACAGTTACATGCAGGGCCAGCAAGTATTGTGTTCGAGCCTGATGTCGCTGAGACCTTACATTGAGAAGGACCTCTCACATCAAGATTATCATTCCTCTACATTGTGAAGGGTATGTTCACGGCAGTTCAGTTGGATTCATACGCATAACAGCGCTAATGAAAAGTGATTATACTTGATTCTTTCCCATCTTCAGCTTGGACTTCATGGTTCTATAGTTCCATTATGGCGTGGGTGGATGTAAGCAAGTGAGAGAAAGAGCAAGAGAGAGAAAGAGAGAAAGTGTATGAGAGAGGGCAAGAAACTGAGACATGACTAACAGCCCTGTGTCTGTCTGTCACTTGAACCAGTTCGACCTTCATTTGACCCTCTACTGGTTCAGCCAGTCTTCTCACAATCAGTTACACTCTGATGGAGGTCACTTCGCCAAACACCCACATTTGTTCAAGGCAGTCTCCCTCTCGGCAGCCTCTCTCTCTCCTCTTATTTATGGCCCATGCCCACGCCAGATTAATGATTCATAAGTCCTCTGGATAACACCCGCTGTAAGGCGCAAACAGGCATTAAAAAGCGGGCACTGCCTGTGTGTGTTCGGCACTTGTCCAAATCAGCCCTGCCTCGCTTCATTGCCGCCTCTATATCCCTGCGACGGGGTCACGGCACCTATCGGAAACTTGTTTATTATTTCTCCTTCGGGCTTCCAGTGGTACCATGGCAACCAGGGCCCACTGGTTTCGCCGAGCCGTCCGCGGTAGAATATCACCGAAATAGCCATCGCGCCGAGTAATTACAAAGGCCGTGGCTCGTGTGATGTGGACGGCAGGGCCGACCTCAAAGTAGTATAGCAGATCTCGCTGCCATCACGGCACCTTGCTTTTCCATCTGGAGCCTGCCGCCGGCCCTGCCGCTGGGGCTGGAGTGATGCGAAGTCCAGGGCCTCACGGAGCCAGCAGAGCTCACAACACAGTGGCTTTCATCTGAAGGGACTGAGAAGAAGGCCAGGGAGACAAAAACAGACCGTTTAGCTCTAATGTGTAAAATAAATGGGCTCATTACCAACTATAGCCCACACCATATTAAGCCTGACAGGCAGAATGTGTGGAAAGAGACGAAGAGCAAGCTTGTAGCTGCCTTGTTTTCAAACTCCATAAATAAGACATAAATTTACTCTCTCTCATGCTCTCTCGCTCTCTCTCGCTCTTTTTTTTTTAAACAATCGAGCTGGAAAGTTTCTGGAACTCCTCTAATAAGATAAACACTCCCTGTGCCAACTCCATTGCTTATCACTTTTAATAAGGTATGGCGGACACTGTAACCCAACTGCAGTCTCCCGACGGGGTGTCCATGACAAGTCTGGTGTTGAGGCACATTATGGGTCTGAGCGACCAATCTCAGTTGGGTTTAAAAATGACTCAGCCATTAAGAACTTCAAAACTGACAAATAGGGTTAAGGCCATAATAGGGAGGTGAAGTTTGAGGGCAAGAGCTTTGAACTCCGCTCTGCCCTCGCCATTGGCATCGCCGCGTTGCCCACACATTGGCAACCGCACACAGTCCACCCAGAAGATGTTCATGTAATCAGGGAGTTGTCAGGAGGTCAGCTATAAACACGCCCCGTACAGAATACGATAGCTGTCTCAGAGCAATTTGTTTCAGACACGGGTTTACATGGAATTAAAAGCTTGGAGGGCATCAGTCATTTTTTAAAAGACTTTGCGAGGAGTGTCTTTTCCATTGGGTACACAACAGAGCAGGCCTGATTATGGGTCTGGGATAAATACAGTGCGACCGGGCCACCGGCAGGCTGCTGGTAGAGGCTTATAAAAGAACTTGGCTGGACACCGTGCACTCAAAAAAAAAAAAAAAAAATCGAGAAAGGATAATGTAATAGAGCAAATATGTAATGATGCGTGCTGGCCTATAGTGAAAAACATTCAGTGCTGAATTTTCTCCGGGCAGGCTGCTTCTTTAAAAAGTATCTCGACTGTGAGAACAGAAAAATTTGAGAGAAACTTAGTGTAAACAAGCCAAGTGATGACATGTCTGGTTTGTCTTTTGGCTGTAATCACGCCGCTTCACTTCACTTTGCTGTACAATGAGGAACGGTTCCAGTGCTACTCTGAGAAGTTTATAGAGAGTGCGCTTCAAGCCAGGGTCACTGCTCTTAAATAGTGTAGAGCCACAATATCCACACTTCAAATAGGCTATGGTCTCAGGATAAAATATGGTTTTAGGATTAAAAATAAATCTTAGAGAACCAATCAGTCTGAATCAGAATAAATCATTGACTATGTATTTAATAAGTAACATTAAGATGTGAGAGAATTGAAATAATGAGGAATGTCTCTCAGGTCATTTTTTGGGGGGCTGCTGAGAAATAAATAAGAGATAGTGTGGTGGTCTGCTCTAAAATCTTTATTCAGCCCTGTTTAAGGATATAAGACTGCCTGGGCTGAGCTCTCTATGTGTTCGTTGAGCCCCATTACGGGTGGCCTGTCCAGATACTGTAGCAGCTTCCTCAGAGAAAGAGTAGAGAGAGATCAGGGTTGCACAACTATCAGGGACAGAGCAGCAGTTCCAGACTGCTCCTATGTAGCTAAAAAATGGGCTGTAATTTTTTTGTCATGACCATTTACAAGGAGTCCGTCGTGACAATGGATGGGGAAATTGCAGTCTCAGACAATGATGTTATCCTCCACTGCCTGTGCTTTGCTTTCCATTATGGCATGAGATTCACAGTACTGGCTCATTTTACAAGGGCAGACATAGGGTTGCAGAAAATAGTTACTTAAGGGGTATTTTTGGATTAAGCAATTTATATTCTCTGTAAGTGAGAATAGACGATGTTATCTGGCGGAGAGATGAAAAAGCATCACTATCAGCATATCTTCCGCCTGACAGAGAAAGAAATGAGCGAGAGCGAGAGACATGCGTGCAACGACCTTCATATTTTTTTGGCCGCGAGCTTTTAGACAGGAGGACCCTAGCATCATACTGTAGGATGCGTTTCCTCTTTTGCAGAGAAGCGATCCAAAAGGAATAGATCATTTCTGTCCCGTCCGTATTCACAAGTCATGAGAATTTTTTCGGTGATGTTCATGGTTCCTGTGTGTGAAAAAAATCGCTTCCTTTCCCTCCCATCCTCCTGTTGCTTGTTCTATCCATCCTCTGAGCATTATGGGTATAAATAAACAGTATGGTGTATCTTTCAAGACGGCTCCCTGTATAGTCGGAACGCCCCGAAGCATATGAAACATCTCAATCTCTCGAATCAGTTGTGACTTGCCCTCTTGATCCCCGCGATGTTCTACTTAAACGTAGTTACCATATGCAGACAGACCATGAAGACAGCAGTAATCACTGCTTGAGTGGTTTCTCTTGAAAACTGGCCCAGCTCAAATTGATCTTTGGTTTCTGTTTTCTAATTTCTGGATTGCTAACTACAGACTGCAGCAATTTCTTAGACAATGGTTGTCTCTGTGCGTGGGGGTTTTAACTGCATAAGAATGCAACATACTGAGATTTATTTCATATATTCTGGAGAAGTATTTTAAATGAATTTTTCATATTTGAGGAAACTTTTATGCAGTTGACCTTTTAATGTACAGTAATATGCTGCCCTTGTTCTGTAATGTGTTTTTGTACAATATGGTTACACAAACATACATACTGTACAACTAACTTGTTTCAGTGTGTTCTCCTACCCTTGTTGAGCTGCTTGGCTCTCACTTTCAGGAGTGTGCAGAAATATTTTATGAAGACCTCTTCAATGGTGTTGCAAACTGCACGGCTGTGGACAGCACTTAAATTAGAGCTCCCCAAGACAGACCCCTAGACAGGATGGAGAAGAAACAAAAACAAAACACTCGGACAGTTTATCATAGCTCATGTTTTTCTCCCGTGGACATGGATGGCCTTACAACAACAGTCAACAGGAAGGGGATAAGGTCTCTATCTTGTTTTGTGTATGTATTCAGTTCAACGTTGTGTCCCTGACATCTCTGTGCTGCCCCTGGGTTTGGGTGTCCGGATGCAGAACAGGGTGTTTTCAGAGGGTTTTTCTATCTCTACCACGGTAGTTATCGACTGTTAAATTGTTCCAAATGGTCCGTTTCCTTAATTGCGTAGTTTGTCATATATTTGGTGTGTTCCATTTGGGCTCAAAAGTTTTTTTCCTGAATTGTTTTCTAGAATTGCAAACAGGATGTCGCAAATGGAGCAGATGTGACATTATTCTCAGTCACAAGCAACAACTTACAAGACAAACACAGCAAAAGTTTGCAAAAGTTGATGGAAAAGAAATGAAATGTTCAGCGTTATAATGCAAGGAAAGGGAACTGCACTTATATTAATCAAATTCCTCTCATTAAGAAACCAGTCCAGCATCTATAAGTCCATTTTATCCACAACCTTCGCTGCCAACACTGAAACACGACCACCGAGACCCTTTGGGCCCTTTGTCTCCTTGGTACCTTGCTCCTTGATGAGTGGCCTTGCATTCACAGCCAAGGGTTGGCAGGCTGACCTGGCTGGGTGGGGAGGGCGGGAGGTGAACATGGGAAGGCTACCTGCCTTGTCTTGGCTAAGAGCACAGGGCCAGGCATTGGCCTTCCTTAGCCTTACCCTCCACAGGGCCCAGAGATGTGGCTCCCACTATAAATACATTGCGTCGAAATTGAAAGCATCCGCATATTTGTGCATGGCCAAGCCACATAATTGGAGGTGCTGGGACTCTTGCAGAAACCCTCTCCTAGATTTATGGAAACGGCTGCAGAGAACAAACAGAGGCCTGCGTAATGCAAAAACAGCACTAATGTGTCTCTCGGCAACCCAGGCTTTAAATGTACTCGATGTGGTGCCTGTAAAATGCTGGCGCTGACTGATTTTAATGCCATTAAAAGTTTTGATTAACGGCTCCCATTACGAGGAGTGACGGCACTCAAACTTTCCGCTAGCCTCTTTAGCGCTTAACGAAACACCCACATCTGTAAATGTCAATCTTGGCTTTGAGGAGCCGAAGCTGAGGTGTCTTGTCTTTGTGAGGTCTTTGCGAAAGCTCGAGAGACATCTAAAAATGGAGATGTGCTGACAAATCATGAACAGTGCACTAGCGTAGCTAAAATCTACAGCGACAGCGAAATGCACTTATTACTTATTAACAGCCGTCAGAACCTGACAATCTCTTTCTCCTGGCCGATATCTGTAGGAAATGGACAGAGACAGGCCAAGATTCTGACATGTGTTGCTTGGCACGTTTGATAGGATGAGGAAGTGCTCCAAGGTCATGGCTTTGGCCCTCCCTCAGATAAAAATTGAGAGTCTGGAGAGAGAGAGAGAGAGTTGAAAGAGAGAGAGAGAGTGTGGGGGTAGACTGCAGCAGAAACAGACTCTCCTTCAGCAGGGACAGACTATGGAGTTCGCAGTGACAGCACAGCATACCCTCGACAGCATCAAAGCTGATGATTGTTTTGTTATCTGTCTTTTTTTCTTTCAGGCTAGTAATTAGACTGTGGATACCTTGGTTATGTAGCTGAGCTATCTTTGGTGTTCTTCAGATGTAGAAATGGAATTGTTTTGGTCTCACAAATGAGCTGCCTTCACTTTAACATTCTAGGCTTTAATGAGGGTCTGTCTGACTTTGGGCAGTGCTGCTTGAAAGAAGTCTGATGCTTTGGTCTCTCTCTCTCTCTCTCTCTCTCTCTCTCTCTCTCTCTCTCTCTCTCTCTCTCTCTTATTCCTCCTGCTTTTTCTCTGACTAACAATGTCTCTGAGCACAATGTGCCTCATTTTCACAACCCTCATAATAATTTCCTCTCTGACTTTTTTTTTGAAGCCATATCGCACTGCTGTGGCACAAGAGTAAGATATATATTGACAGCACTTCATGTAGTCAAGATTTATCCCTGGTCTGCAGAGAAATTCAAATAAACTTTGCTTCCCATGAATTAAGCTGGGTGGCACCAGAGCGTCATGTCAAAAAGCAAATCCTCAGCTGTGGCTCCGCTTGAGCACCCCCTTCTGTTCTCGTTTACTCACTGTTCACTTACACGTGGTGAATAAATTATCCTAATGAGACAAGGGGGATGGTCTAGGGTTGGTGTCAGATTGCACTCACAGAGGTGCAATGAGTGCGCCTGAATACGAAACTGGTACAGTGGATGCTGTTGCCGATGCCGACGAGGTGGTTGTTCGCAGTTCGCAACACTGAGACCAGAGTAAGGTACCCGAGGAAGGAGGACAAGTCAGTCACTTTAACGTTTACTGAATTACTTTCACTTCTAAAGCCCGAGAGTCAACGGATTGAAAAGCGCAAGTTTCCAGGAATATTAAACGGATACTTAAATCCAGTCACTCTGAAATGGATATAATTTAACGGGAGACTTGGACTTCAGTATTGTCTGCAGACAAGCAAGGGAATCGACTTGGATTTTGTGCAGTTTGGGATTCTTTCTGTGGACGCATACCTTGGCCAAAGCAGGAACAGATGAATGTAAGTGCCCGTTACATTTGTCTGTCAGTGTGCGCGCTGATACATTGCAGATGCAGGCCACTCAGACTTAATGATCAAGTGTAATTATCTGTGAGAAGCGCGTGTTCACGCCCAGTATTATAAAGTTACCGCAGCTTTTAGAAATGTGCTTTCTCCACACCTTTGCCTAAAAAGAGAATTTATATTATGTGATCTTTTTAGCTGGGGTTCTTTTCACGGATAGTGTGATGCCCTCTACGCTATTGTATTGGTAGGCTACTTTACCACTGTAGTCTGCTGCTTGCCTGTCAGAGTAATGGATATTATTCCTCAACGAGTAAAACTGATGCCCTGCGGTAACCGACTCACAGACTAGGTAGCTGTTCACAAATAGCGGCAAACAAGTTTCCCACTTTGTAGCCTACATATTTAACCTGAGGTTTTTGTATGGACATACATAAAGTAAGCAGTTGCAAAACAGATCGGAGAGAATATGCACATGTCCAAATTAAGGCGGAGACGTGGATATTGTGGGACGTGTGATGGATATGCTATGGGACGCATTGTTCTGAGACAGCATGTTTATTAATGAGGGTTTTTTTGATCAGAGGAAAACAATAATGTTGAATTTAAATTATATTGATTTCATCATATGTCGGCCAAGCAGACTCTCAAAAGTTTCAAGGCTATTGTTTGAGTGATAGGCCGAATAGGTTATCTCGCATGGAAGCTATGATATATCACCATATGAATGGATTGAATTGTTTGATGTGTCTGAGTGGCTGGTGGGAGGGGAGAGCTTTGGTCTGCCTCTGCAAGCTGAGACCGGGCAAACGGCTGTGGCTCCTATGTCCAGTGGCACTGACCAAGACTGACAGGACTAATGAACTGGACCGCACTTGACTAAATACAGCTGGACAGGTGGTTATTATTACATGCCACAAGGTTATTGCATGGCACAGCTCTCAACCCTATGATAGTAACTAGATGTGCTCTGGGCTTTCATGGGCTGACTCATTTTTATTTCTTCCAAAGTGTAATCAGACTCAGCCAATGGCCAAGTCAGAGGCATGTGTGCCGTGGTCAATCTAGCTGCATAACAGTGCAGCAAAGCATTTGATTGAGCTGTTTGTGCAAGCATACGGGAGAATTTAACCTCTTTGGCAGGAGCCACGGGCATCTCGTTTAGGGAACCGCTGGAAAATCACAAGGAGGGACTTTGGAGACGAGCCAAGGCACCCTGTTATAATTTAAATTCACATGTTCAGCGCTGTTTATATGACTTTCCCCCCTTTGTTTCTCTATTATACGGTCTCCCAAACGTTTATGCGGAGATAAGTGACTGTGTATAGATAAGACATAGTAACCCCTTAATTCGTTGTTCAAATAAAGTGTAAATCATGCTGTGCATCAGTAGGAAGTGACCTGAATCTGTCTCTTAGGCTCATGAAACTGGAGCTTTATTGCATGGTTGGCATTATAACCCTGTGTCCATGTAACCCACGAACATCGTGAAATTAATTAAATTAACTGTAAATAAAAGCATTAAAAGGTTTAGATTAGCAACAGACTTTCCCAATAATTCAAATGGAATTCAGTCATTATTTAGATCTTTGGCCCAGAGCAGTTTAGGTGACTTGTGTGTGCAACTTGGCCTCTCTTAAAAGGAAATGGCTACTAAAAATCATTAATGAGCAAATTACTATCTTCTGTGGTCATTTATTGCTTTGGGATGACATAATAGTGCATATAGATCTTCAGTTTCTTGGCTAAGACATTCCTTCCTAAATTGGTTTATCAGGAGGAATTCTTTTGTTAAGGAAGTGGAATGCTGTGCTATTGTGTCCCCCTCGACCACATTCCAAATGATTCTCAGAAGGTGGTGATAATTAATATTCACTGTGATAGGCTGGGCCTGTGCTCACCAAGCGTGAAGTCGCCTTCCTTTTCGTCTTGACCAATCTACTGCAACTCAATTGGTTTTTATCCCCCTCTTCTTTCTCTTGCTCTCACAAACACACACTCACACACACACACACACACACACACACACACACACACACACACACACGGTGGCTTTGTGGAGGGGTTGCCATGGTACAGACGCCACATTCGCTGGGCTCTGGCCTCCACCTCTCCTTGTGTTTTTTCTTCCTCTGGGATACGAATGTAGCGACCCTCCCATCTCTGCCCCTCGCTTCATTCATCAAATATCTGACAGCATCACATGCTCGTTTTCACTGCTGTCACTTTCTTTTCTCTCCGACCAGTTGAACACACACAGACACACAGAAGCACATGCGCACACACACACACACACACACTCACAAACACACATGCATGTGCACACATACACAGAGAAGCACATGCATACACACACTCACACA
>JASCIP010000489.1:3022930-3034435 GCA_034783695.1 Sardinella gibbosa
GGTGTTCTTACCATATACCGTTTTAGCAGAAATTGAATCTAAGTAAAAAGTGTGACAACCATCCCCGGTCTCCCCTACTATGTTTCGTATATTGCCAAAGCTAATCATAAATGAGCAAATGAAGAGTTCAGATTCAAAACCCTCTCAGTGAATTTGTATTAATTTACAGAAATATAGGCCTATTTGTATAATGTTGATAAACTTTATTATCCGTCCAACTCCTATTGGATTGATTTATTTGATAATAACATTCAAATTGCACTACTTGAAAATTCGTGAAAAACTTGAAAATTAGTAGCCTATGCAATTAACTGGATTTCTTCTAAATGGCCTAGGCCTACATAGCCAAAACTGATTGTGCAGTAGCCTAATGCACGCAGATTCATGACTCTAATTGGTTAAGTCAATACATTAACGGGCTTGGGTAGCGATAGGCTTTTGAGAAGGCCTATAAAATGTTATTACAAGGATGATCTATGGCGGGATCGGTTTATGCCTGATACTAACATAGTGAATATTTTCGCGTAATGACTGATGACAACTAAATAACTAGCAAGGTTTTTCCACACGCATGTTTACATGTGTCCGGTAAAGATCCATGGTTACCTGCTGTCTTGCCATATTGTTGGAGCAAAGCGTGACGTCCACGCAATCAAAATCCATTCCTGCATAGAGCATCCCACGTAGGCAACGAGGTGCGACGACATACTTTGGCATTCTGTTCTGCAGCAACCCACGCATTCAACGCTTAAGAAAATAAATGCGCAGAGGCAACCCGATGCGGTCTGGTGCAAGCCTCCACTATTTGTGTTAGGTACCCTATCACTCCCTTTGGGCACGCCGCCACCTGGCATTGTTAAATGAGGGTCTGGTTGAGATTCCTTTTTATCTAAACAGGTGTAAAATGCAAAATATATATATTTTTTTGCTAACATGGACCATTGTAGTGTGAAATTCTAATCTTCATTGGAACAGTTGTTAACTACTCACTACAATCGTTCACTTATTCTAGGCCTACTTATTCCCAGTAAACTCAATTAAACTGTTGAATGACTGGAAAGTCTTGGTCAGGAAAGCAGGCTATACACCTCATTCGTTCAATGGAGATTCTGAGAATGGAGATATTGGCACTTCCAAAAGCTGGCACCTACTAGAAAGAGGAACTTGCTGTGATTTAACTATAGGAAAACACGGCTGGGAAAAGAGCAATTTCTAACCTACTCAAGTTGCCAGAAACTTCACAGGCAGTTCTGTAGGCTGTGTTTATGACACTGGTCATGCCACTCTACCCAGCTGAGAACTGAGTGGCCCTTTGTTCTAACTGGCATGTTTTATGCAATCACTAGGGAGGGTGGTCAGCTCACACCCAAACTGCCAGCCATTAAGATCTCCCAACTTACAATGTACTGATCTTTTCTTACAATGATTAAGGGCTTATTCCTATTCACTGTCACAAGAGACGACTTCTATGGCCTAATGCAAGGGTCCTATTGCTCTCTGCAGTCAAAAAATAAGATGTACATCACTCTCACCAAGCAGCGGAGCTTGTTCAGCAGCAGACTCCTCTCTGTTCCTGGCTGAACAGACAGGCTGCACAGGTCATTAGGGCAAGTAGGCTACCTCGGGCAATTCAGCTCTTCAGTGCTATAGCCTACCCCCATTATTATTATTTATGTTCACCTGCACTATGTTTCCCTTGCACCTGACTTCTTTTTACAGTATGCACACTACACCTTAACTGGTATCATTGCATAGCTTACTAGACTCTAATTGGCGCATAATGTATAATTATGTATCAGTTATAGTTTTTTACAGCCTAATGCTTCTGATCAAGCCTTACGATTGGTTATTTCAATACTCCCTTAATTGGAGGGCAGAGCTCAGTGCTATAGACAGTATGTGGAATAGTAAACCTGCATGATAAAGCTGACAAAACATGTTGACCATTAAATCAACTTGTTATAAAGGATTTTAAATAATCGTTAGTTATTTTGTCTCAATTTAAATGTATCATGGGAGCATCAGCTGTAACAAAAGGTCAGAATCCCTCCTTATTCTCAACTGGCTAGCTTATTTCACCAGCTTATCAGTGTGTTTCTCTCACAGGGTTTCCATGGAGATGTACTTACAGTATGAGTACCCAGAGTGCACTGCTCCACTAGGCCTGGCTTGGCCATTGTGGTTACACTGAAGACAGTGTGCTGATTAAACATCACAGGTTTATAAAGGGCCTCAGCGAAGAGGCCAGCCGCTCCCATCTCTCTCTCTCTTTTTTTTATTTACCCGTGCCATTAAAAGCCAACAGATGGCCCCACACTGGCTGCTCATGTTCCGTCATCAATCTGAGCAACATGAGTGTAATGTATGAGAAATAATGTCGGAAATGTAGCACCACGGCAGGCCCCGCACTCTTGCCAGACAGAGGGGGAGGCTTTCCAAATCCTCATGTTCAGAATGTTTTCTGAATAACACAATATGTCCGTATGCCTTTGTGGGGCTTTGTAACTAAGGCTTTGCAAATTTTACAAATTTTGCAAATTTTACAAAATTTGCAAATTCTATTTCATGGTAATAAAAGCCCGCTAATAATTATTAATTTGGCAAGTTGACATCACTAACACATAAGAAAATAATTATGAACATGGCCTTGTCCTACTATAATGTCATGAGCTAGTTCATTCCAGGCATTTCTCAATTTGACACAGACAGTGGTAACTTTAGTTTACCCTCTCCTCTTAAAGATGGATGGCTGCCCCATAGCAGTCTGTATACACACAACCTCTCTCCTTTCACCTTTTTGTCAAAAGCCCATTGAGTCATCATGGGTCAACATCTCAAGCTTGCCAGATGTGTGGGAGTTCAGGCTGGGAGCTGCTGAGACGAGCAGCGAGGGAGGGAGAGATGCTTCTCTCCGCTTGACAACGCTCCCAGAATGCTTGGCAAACGGAATGCATCAATCATGACACTAATCATTCAAGAAATGAGGCAAGTGTCACAGAAGGTTACAACAGGTGTCTCGTGTGTGTGTGTGTGTGTGTGTGTGTGACAGAGAGAGTGAGTGATTAAAAGAGAGAAAGAGAGAGAGAGATGACAGCTGGCGATAAGAATATGCAATGGGGAAGAAAAATAATTTGTTGATACAAGAAGTGTAAAAATTGGAGCATATTTGTTCTATGAACAACAAGATGATACAGAATGTGCAAAATGTGAGTGAATACACTGTACATGTATAGGCATATGTGTGACGAGCCTGGGACACTGAAGCTGAGAGCTGTGCTATTATATTATCTAGAGCTAGAGGAGGGTACATGTAAGCAAAGGCAGCCAATACACCTCTCATATTTCATACATAAAATTGGTTTTATGCACCTCCTATGGTACACCAAATGCAGCTTAAAACATTTGTTATATAGCACATCACACAAACCTTACACTCACCACATTAAATACATGTGTGATATGCATGCCCATCAGCATTCTATGAGATATTTAATAGAGCCTAACCAGAGCATACTCTAAATGTGATTTAAAAAAAAAAAAAAAACTACATGTTTAGGTAGTTTAGTTTATCTATCTCTTTTCCCCCACAACAACCCTGACCTTATTCACAACTTACAGCTGAGGAATAAGTCAAATCATTGTTTGACTTACTCAAATCATAATCGCTGTTTTAGGGGCAATGGAGACTCACTTATCTACAATTTGGAGATGAGATGAGAGGCCAGAGGATCACTCATGCGTGGCAGCAGTGAGTGGCATTGATGGTCACATTCCGGTAAACTCGCAGGCGGCTTGTTAGGCTTGAGCATTACTCATCTGGCGATTTCTCCGAACTGATAACCGTGCAAGGTTGGGTGAGTTAGCCGGGAGAAATCCCACCCCGTCGCGCCCTCTTCCGGACCGTGTCACAAACACTGGTCCAGACAGCTTTGGAATTGCAAATACCTGGTCAGTTATCACAGCGTTGATCTGAGCGTGGGTACGAGGTCATGCGGATGAAGTGTAAACACAAACACAGCAAGAGCATTCCAGCTGGAAGCAGTCGTTTTATTTCCCTCACAGCTGTTGCAAGTATTTATAAGCTAATTATCCAATCCAATTTTTAGAAATAACACGCGACAGAATAGTTATTTTCTACACCAGCGGGCTGGTGCTTAAATTGTTACAAGTGACTGCACTGGACAGAGGGACTTAAAAAACTGGACTTCAGTAAACTGCACGCTGTTCTAAATGTTCTTGGCAACTTGGGGCATGACTTCAAATTAAATTGTCGTGGAACTAGATTAATGCCCTCCTCTGACACTAAAAATAAAAGGTAAACATGCCCATATTTCGAATAAGTGCTGGTTTTCAAGTCGCCACAGACCTCGCACCGGTCTGCAACCGGTGCTGCGCCAGTGCTAGAGCAAGGAGCTAAATCTGTTTTGAGCCACTGTGGTACCGCCCTTATTCGATCGCTCCTCATCCCATTGGTGGACTGGCGACGTGAGAAACCATCACGGCTCCCTCTTTACCAAACTAGGCTGCGGAGGCTGTCCAGAAACCGCGTCCACTGCCCAGCCGCAACGATCAGCGTCACTAGAGAGTGCGGTACCAGAGGTCTCGGCAAAAGGAAGACACAGGCAGAGAAACGGCGCGGGTCTGCAAGTTACATTTTGCAAAGCGAGGCATATATGTTTTAATGGACAATGCATCACGATCAACTTTGTTAACAGCATTATCGAATGAGGACATTGATTTTTCACTTAACAACAGTGGGTCAACTGACGGAAGGCGTGCAAGCCAACTTACTTTTTGCGGTCAGTTCCCACCCAGCGGCTCGAGCACGGACTAATTTCCTGACAGCGCCGTGAAGCTAATTTAGTAGGGAACCGAAAAATACACATCGTAGGAGGATTTAAAACCAGCGCAATCATGCGGTGGATTTCTTGTTTGGATATTGTTGTGTTTTTGTCCATTTCAGTGCTTCTCAGTCAGCTGGGAGTTGCGCATACGTTTGGAGATGAGGAAGAAATGACCTGCGACCCTATCCGGATCTCCATGTGTCAGGATTTGGGATACAATGTAACCAAGATGCCCAATTTAGTCGGCAACGTGCTCCAATCCGACGCAGAACTACAACTCACAACTTTCAGCCCACTGATTCAGTACGGGTGCTCGAGTCAACTAAAGGTTAGGAGGACATGCTTGTCCAGCAAGGCTACTGTAACTCTTGATTCCGCCAGTTTGTTGCTTTCTGCGAGCTCCAACCACATGACATGACCCTCCACAGCTGCAAATATTACATTAGGACTATCATGTTACGCGCATAGTGCCTTGTATACACTGGTCACTTTCGAACAAGTCAGCGATTTGTACGGTTAGCTCAACATGGGTGAAGGGGATACGCTCACAATTTGTTAGTCAAACTAAATGCTGGCAGTCTCTATGCGCTATCTGAGTATCGTGGGTGTCGTCTGCCGAGCACATGAAACTTGAGGTTAATTTTGTAAAATGGGTTTATAGGTCTACCAAATCTTACCATATCACTTCTTATGACAGTTATTTGACAGTGGCTGTCCGAAGTTATATAGCCTGATGAATGAGCTACCTTTCTGTTAACAATATTATGCGAGCACTGTGCAGGTAGTACGGCATTTCGAAACCAGATTTTCAGTGACCTAGCCTATTGCTGAAATTCTATTATTTTTACGCAGTAAAAGCTACTGTTTGCCCAGACCTCAATGTGTCTCAACAGTAGTAGTCGCCGACAACCAAGATCGTGCCATGATTTCCTTTTAGCGGTTACGAGTAAGCGCATTTGTGACCGCAGTGAAAATCTGACATTTCCCTCCACGAGCAGAAAACAAAAAAGATCCCACCCATCTTGAGCTTTCAAACATTATCACAGACTGGAATGCAGACAGCTTTTCATTTTCGAAGCACCCGATTCATAAGTGTCTGTATTAAACATTTACACCAGCTTTGTAACTATAGATTTCGTGTAGCCCAAGTGAGCTCAACGAAATAAAGGTGCTACATTTCTCTCTCCGTGTTAGTTTGTAATACAGGTCAACTAAAATATTGTAAACTATAAACTATAATTTCAAATTAGGCCTACAGATAAGCGCGTTAGTTTGGCCTAATTCGTGTAGTCTTTAGAGTGAACTTGACTGTTCGTGGATCAATTTGAACTCGAATGTGATTTATGGTGGACGTTGGACTAAGTCAAATCTCACTAACTCAACATCGCGTTATACTTTTTGCAGCTTTTTGTGCTTTGTGTTATCCAAAGACTTTCAGGCACTACTTAAACAGCCTTTGTTTTAACAGATTTTCAACAAACCAAATACATAGTAGCAATAATGTCATCAATTCTGCTTTTCTTGCTTTGGCTTTAGTCTACTTTGTTGGACTATGACATTTGATCGAAATGTATTTTTATGATATGTAATTTACACACTCTTTCTTTCTTCTCTCCCTCCCTCCCTGCATCAGTTTTTCCTGTGCTCCGTCTACGTCCCCATGTGCACAGACAAAGTGCCCATCCCTATCGGGCCCTGCGGCAGCATGTGCCTGTCCGTCAAGCGCAAGTGCCTTCCGGTGCTGACCGAGTTCGGTTTTGTGTGGCCCGAGGTGCTCAACTGCAGCCTGTTCCCACCTCAGAATGACCAGAACCACATGTGCATGGAAGGGCCGGCAGAGGACGACGGCCCGTACCACACCATCCGTACCCATCAGCCTATGGAGGAGGAGTGTCAGACGCTGGGCGCGGTGCCTGACCAGTACGCCTGGGTCAAGCGCAGCCACAGCTGTGCCCTTCAGTGCGGTTACGACTCGGGGCTGTACCGCCGTCAGGCCAAGGTCTTCACGGACGTGTGGATGGCAGCATGGGCCGTGCTCTGCTTCGTCTCGACGGCCTTCACCGTGCTCACTTTCCTGGTGGACTCGTCACGCTTCTCCTACCCCGAGAGGCCCATCATCTTCCTAAGCATGTGCTACAACATCTACAGCGTGGCATTCATCGTTCGGTTGACAGTGGGTCGCGAGCGCATCTCCTGTGACTTGGACGAGGCGGCGGTACCCATCCTGGTGCAGGAGGGCTTGAAGAATACAGGCTGTGCCATCGTCTTCCTCCTCATGTACTTCTTCGGCATGGCCAGCTCCATCTGGTGGGTCATCCTCACTCTCACTTGGTTCCTGGCTGCCGGGCTCAAGTGGGGCCACGAGGCCATCGAGATGCACAGCTCCTACTTCCACATCGCAGCTTGGGCCATCCCAGCCGTCAAGACCATTGTCATCCTCATCATGCGATTGGTGGACGCCGATGACCTGACAGGCCTGTGCTATGTGGGTAACCAGCACCTGGACGCGCTGACAGGCTTTGTGGTGGCGCCACTCTTCACGTATCTGGTCATTGGCACATTGTTCATCGCTGCGGGCCTGGTAGCCCTCTTCAAGATCCGTTCCAACCTCCAGAAGGACGGCACAAAGACGGACAAGCTGGAGAGGCTCATGGTGAAGATCGGCGTCTTCTCGGTGCTCTATACGGTGCCGGCATCGTGCGTTATCGCCTGCTACTTCTACGAGATCTCCAACTGGGCCGACTTCAAGCAGTCTGCGCGCGACTCATACATGGCGGCCGAGATGCTGCGCATCTTCATGTCGCTGCTGGTGGGCATCACCTCGGGCATGTGGATCTGGTCGGCCAAAACGCTGCACACCTGGCAGAAGTGCTCCAGCCGCCTGGTCAGCTCAAGCAGGACAAAGAGGGGCAAGAGGGCAGGCAACGGCTGGGTCAAGCCTGTCAAGGGAAACGAGACGGTGGTGTGAAGAAGTGACAGAGACACTTAAAGAAAGAGAGTGAGAGTGATTAAATGAGAAAGGGGAGAAGACGGAGGGGCCAAAGATGGGTCCCTGGGGTACAGAACCCAAAATTAGACTGAAACAGATGGACAGGTGGTGCATCTCTCTTCAGAGATCAAATGGTCTTGAGCCACTGAGATGCTGGAGCATGCCTTAGGACTGAGGACTTAATGCTCCATGTTCAGATGCCCAGTCGCTGACTGTACGGGTTGTACGGATGCAACTTACCAGAGAGCTTCTGGGGGGAACATTTCAGACTCTTCAGAGTTTGTGAAGAGAACTGGACTGAAGTGTCTGAGCAGAGATTACTCAGTATGCACACCTGAGTCAATGTAACTTCTGCGTTGTATTCAGGGTGAGTGCTGAAGATGGAGCCTGAAAGCCAACAGTGCCCCCTTGTGGACACCCTGTGCCTCTTTCAGTACAGATATCAGTGAATGGGCAGTGGGGGGATTGAGCATCACGTAGAAGATCCCTGTTTGGTCCTGATGCCCGAGTCTCTGTGTTGATAAGCCTCTGTGTTTTTGTGAGATTTTATTTTTCGTACACTGGACGGTCAAAGCGCTGAAGATTTGCCGATGACTATGCTAAACAAACCCAGTGCAGCCTAACTGAGACAAAAGACAAAAATAAATGCACTATGAAATATTTTCTATGGAAATGGTTATTACAATAGAAGTGCCTTGATCATGATTACTTTTGATGTAGTCAGAAATGTCTGGTGCTACTTGTTTCAAACTGTGGTAATTGTGGTGACACAAAGGCACTTGGGAATTGTAGGCCTGTCACTACTCCGCAAACAGGACAGTTTTACCTCTTGCTTTGTCATTAGGGGTTCACCCTAATGACTGTCAGTTCTTCCCAGTGATTCCCAGCGTAGGCTGTGCTCCTGATAACCCCCCGCCCACACAAAGAATGATGAACTTTTATTTTCTGTATTCTCCAATGTAAACTATTAGTAACTTTTTAGTCTTCAGATAGTCTTATGAAAAAAACACACACACACACACACACACTCACACATCTTATCAGTCTCCATGACGTGGACCCTGTAAAACAGACCAACACAGACATACACAAACAAACAAACAAACAAAACACAGGCAAGCATAAACATGGACATACACTCACACATACTCCCCCAGAGCGTGGCCAAGGAAGCAGCAAGCATCAAGTTAGTTTCAGTGAATTCCCAACAAGTGTGACTTAAGCAAATTATTTCTCTAGGCGTAGCATGAGTAGACGAACCAGAGTTTGTTGTATGTTCAGCCGACCAACCTCTCACCTCCAAGTGGCTAGACAATCTACGGGGCCCCCATGGCCTCTATGAAGTTATGAATGTAGAAGAAATTTATTTTTGCATTTCAAAAAGTGCCTAGGATATGCTGTTGGAAGAAGCAAAGCCCAAGACACTAGACACTATGAAGTACTTTTTACAGTGGATTTGTAAAGGAACAGGTATTTTTGTTATTAATGTATTATAAAATGCTAATTTATCTTTGTACAAACTCCAAAATACTAAAAAAAGCAAGTTTGTTATTTAAGAATGTTTTTTGTATCAGAAAATGAGAAATTAAACTTAAACCTGAAGTTTTGTGTTTCTGCATTTCAGTTCTTTGTTGTTGTTGTTGTGTGTGTGTGTGTGTGCACTATATTGAGATGAACCTTGGAGATTGATTATCTCCAGTAGCGATGAACTATTGACCATAACGAATTGATTATTTTATGGATTAAGAAGTACGTAATTGGCCATGAATTCAAAACTATGCTGTACAGTGCTGATGACTTTGCACATTTACAGTAAGTGAAACAACAGAGAGATAGTATCATCCTTTATTTTACCTCATGATACAGAGAACAGAAACACAACACACTCCAAACCAATGTTTTGATGGTGAGCAATAGGCAATGAGACCTACTGTATCTCTGACATTTTTACAACGTTAATGTCACATAAAATGAAACACAGAAGTGGCTAAAACATCAGAGTAATTTATTTCAAGTACATTATTATAAATACACTCTAGCCTAGGTACTTAAGCAATACTGTTGCTTATATCAAAGGTAGGGTACAGAATTCTCAAACACTGTCAGATTTTAAAGAAGGTCCCACCCTTCCCACCCCATTTTTTCAAGCCCTGTCTGTTCCACAGATGATTGATTGATGATTAATTTTCATATCAGTGCCTCCAACTTAGTGTCTGTGAGTAGGTGATGAAGAGGATTTCAAGTAATTTTGCAAAAATAGCCAAAATATAGAACTTAAATAATTAAACTATTACTGTTGCTCAACCTCTATACGTGAGTTTCCTACCAGAAGATTGATAAAATTGTACTTGCAATGGAAAATAAAACACCTTAGAAAATATGTACATTAGACTTCAGTACAGATTTTGGACGGTTCTATTCTAACAATACATTGGTCAATGCTGCCATCCAGTGGTTTAAAACGGCAAGTAGAGTTTTCCGTTTTTGCCAACAGAACACTGCATGTTCCTCAGAGGCTGAAAGTGTGTCTTATTTAGGGTTTTAATGATATATCTGAACTAATTGATGCCTAAAAATAAACAATAAAGAGTGGTGAAATGTTGCTTTTATAAGAAGTATACTTTCATAAACTCCTTCACTTATGTCAGGCAATCAGTGACCACAAGTGTACAACAAATTAATTTATTGGATATAACTTTGATCTCACAAAATAAGAAGAAATAAGTTAATGTAATTAAATAGGAATATTTCTGCATATAAAAATATAGCAAGAAAATAAAAGCAGAACCTTCAGAAGGATCAACATATGTCCATGAGAACTTAAATCCTTAAATTCTTGAACAAAAGTAAAAAGAACATGTTATGTTCTACATATTAGTCTTCTTTAATGACTCACTGAGTCAGTGCATATCAAAGCCCCCAAAACATAATATATTATATCTCATATGAAAATATTTAAATGCCATTTAAGCAAGAATTCACAGGTCCGACATGATTGCTCATAAGAAAAAAAAAAATACAGCGTAATACAGTATACATAACATTGTCATCACCAGTACACGATGTATTAACGTCAGTAGCCTATATCAGTCAGTTGCCATCTCCATCTCCAGTCATCAGTGAATGCCGTAAAATGGCATCCATGACCCCTTGACCGGCCATCCCAATCATGAGAGACAAAGTGTCCCAGTCCTCAGACACGGCACCGCCTTCATATTCAACCTGTGAGGAGGAGGGGTGCCAACGGATGGAACCCTGTGGAGGGTGAACTTGAATCACTGTTCTCCACCAGGGGTCACTGTTTCCTTTCCCATTAAGTTCAATAGGGGTGTATAACACTGGCCAACATGGATGGACCACAGGTCCCCACCAATCAAACTGGCTCCTGCTGCGGAGTAGTGGCCTGATCAGCGCTCCTCTCTGCTTCTGAACTGGAAGAGTCTGGGGTAGTCCTAAGAAGGACAAGGAAACATGGATTATGTCATCTCATGTGAAACCAATTACTATGGGGGAGATTAATTATTACAAATAAAATTAGTAGCCCATCATACTACTTTCCCTGATTTCATTGTCTTGGTTACTGTCCAATGTCCTTGTACTAACTAGTGGGTCCTATTTAAGAAGTCAGGAAAATAGGCTCAGGAACTGGGACTTCACTAGCTTTGACAGACG
>JASCIP010000489.1:5226569-5236627 GCA_034783695.1 Sardinella gibbosa
TTATTCCCGTGTGAATGGCACTACAGAGAGAGACCACAGACATACTCATACACACATACACACACACACACACACACGCCTTGATAACATACAGCAACAGGCTTCTGAAGCTACTTCAGAACTTGGCTATGTTGACACAGTTTGTGGAAAGTAACGCTTGTTTTCTACAACGCTGTTCTGACACGGAGCATACCGTGCAACCCTGGATGACACTAATGAGATTCATCCAAGATGCAAAGATCGAGGCCTCTGCCAAAAGAGCTCAACAACAACAACAATGACGGCTTATGTGTCTATGTGACGTGCACTCCTCTAAACAGAAACACACAAACAAGCTGCCACGTATCTGATACAACTGTTATCAGGATAATCATGCAAATACCCCAAGGCAACTACGCAAGCAGAGTCACGCAGACAGGGTCCTCTACACTGTGTACCTTGTGTTCAGGTTGCAAATCAGTTGTCGATTTACATATGCAGAACTAATATTTGAAAGTTGGGCACAGTACGTAACCCAACACACAGCCTATATAATTGGATACTGGATGGCATGGTTGCTTTTGGCAAAAGACTGCTTTAGGCTATAGAGCAAATCATTTTATACACTAAAACCTGCTTTTGTATTAAGTCCATCCTAACCCATAAAAGTACATACTACATAGGCCAGAAAGCATGTTGTATTATCAGTCTTTCATGTGGCTATTATCAAAATCTGTCAAAAAGGACAGGCTACATTCACTCACCATCTGATAACATCAAAAGCAACTGATTCCTGCAGTGAATAGGAAGTAAGAAGCCTAAACTCTTAGCAATAGTAAAAGTTAATGTATAGAAATAATGTAATACATAGAATATTTTTAAAAATGGCACGCTGTTTCTACTTTTATGGAGCAAGAAAATGTTGAAAATGAAACTGTGAAGTGACACAGATTGAGAGTCAGGTATAAAGGTAAGACAGGGAGTGAGTCATTGTTCACAGAGAGAGGCATGGCTTCATCACTCTGCAGTGGTGGTGGACTCCCCTTAGTGGTCAATGGGCTGCACAGCACCCAATCTCCCATCACTGGGTGAATCGGTCAATGAAAAACAGACCTGTATTTGTCCTAGCCTCTATCAAAAAAAAAAAAAAAAGAAAGAAAAATCTCCAAGTCAGTGCACAAGCTAATATGTGTGAGGGATATGAGAGGTGAAGTATGGGTCACAGTCAGACTCGCTGTTATTTCACAAGTGCCATAGCTGTGACCATTCGGCCATAATGGGGACAGGCTGATTTATGGTATGCATCAGACTGCCGTAGCTGTTGGATCATAGCTCTGGTTAGCTTACCTTCTGGGTTGATCACGCCGGTCATCGTCTCCACTGTCTGCTTCCTGCACAGAGAGAGAAACAGACAAGCAATCAGACCCACCCATACACAGAGGAATTTCGCTCTTACACACACACACACACACACACTGCAGTATAGCACAGGCCTGGAAACCATAGCTACCAGCACACAAGCACTGAAAGACACCTCGCATGCCATCGTACAGAGCCTGAACAGAACAGGAAATAATTTAACGTGCTGCTGGGAGGAAAAAATAAACATCACACCGGATAGCAATGTGATGATGCACCCATTGTGCTGAATACTTTTAAACAGATGCAAGTGAAATATGTCAGCAACCATCCAATAACTCCACTGCAGTCAGACAGACATTTTATTGACATTTCATCAACATTTTCAGTTCGTAACTATAGGCCTATGACACAATGTCACAATTATGCCATGTTTTGAAAGCATTTTTAAAACGTACACTCAATTAGTGACACCAGATTACACTATTTGTACATAGCACCATGGTAGAACCCAACAACACATGGCAGGTACCTTTAAGTGAGCATTTTGACAACATACAATAAGCCCATCAGCTGGTTTACATGATTCTAAACAATTTCAGCCATACCAAGATCTGTCCTAAACCTTTAGTGCCAAAGCACCGTCACTGGACAGGTAAAATCATCAGAAAGATTTAGACGACTATTTGGGATTGTCTATGCAATATGCGCCACCCTACCCGACTCTACCCACCCCACCCAATTACGCCAGCGCTCCACAGCCCCCACACAGAACAGAGAATAGACAGAGTTTAATCCTGGCCTGCTACAACTAATCCCCAACTCTGAGCTCTCTCTCTCTCTCTCTCTCTCTCTCTCTCTCTATATCTCAGATCAGCCAATCCAGCTGTGCTAGAGCAGCACCCCTCTGCATGGAACACTGAATGAAATGGGTTTCTAATTCTACGCAACAGTCAGTGGGATGGCACACACACTCTCTCTTTCTCGCTCTCTGTCAAAATCACTCTTGTATTACACCTAATTGAAAAAGATAAGGGGCATCAAGTTTCATTACCTAGAAAAAAAAAATCACCAACATAACATGCAACTGTAAAACCAGCTGTAAAATCAATTGTGATTTAGTCATCATAATTGCATGGGTATCCATGGTCTAAAGAAGGACTGACTGGACCATAGGACAGAGGCGTCTGTACAGGGCCTGTAAGTTTGTGCTCTTCTGGTACTCTGTTACTCTTTCTCTCTCTCTTTCAAAATGCATCTTGCATTAGCCTACACTAACCTGAAAAAGGACCATCACAATCCATAATTTAATTTGGGAAAAATTACCAACACAAAACATCCAACTGTAAAAACAGTATCAATAGGAATTAACATAGATCTGATCCATAACCTGAATATGGACTGAAGGGACCATAGCATCTTGCACAGAGCCAGTATGTGTTCACAATCAGATGATCAGATTCCTCTGCCAGGCTAATGCAATTTCAGAAATGCAGTTAGGGACATTCAGGACACCCCTTTTGTATGGTCAAAACATGTTTCTTGCAGACAAGCCAACGGCTAATAACATGATACACCACCATCCATGAAAACACAATAAGGAGACTCCTCCCTTCCCTCAATACACAGCCAATGTGTGTAATACCGATGTGGACTTGGTTGCCATGGTTACCACCATACCATGACAGGGGAGGAGTCGAGGAGTGGCATATAGATTGCCACTTGGACCAATGAGAGGGTGGATTCACAGTGCTACCAGGCAGATTTACTCTAGGTCAGAAGACACCAATCAGTGCAACAAATTCTTACAAAGCATCTGAATATTAGCCTGTAGAATTACTTATCCAGCATTTTTTCTGCCGATGATGCGGTCCATCACAAACACATTCTACAGTTTTTAAAATAACTGTCAGTCTATTGACAATGATGTGATGCCCCCTTTCTCTTTCTCTCTCACACACAGCGGCCCATCCCAGAACATGCACTCTAGCAGGGGGTCTATAGAGAGCATGCATGTTGAGAAGAAATCAGGCCAACAGGACTGGGGATGTCATGTTTCTTAGGGAAAAAAGCTCCAGGCATCTCACAAGATGACTCACATGGGTGCCTCACTGGGGTCACATGATGGGCAGCTGGTACCATCGACACCACAGGGCCAAATCAGCCCATTACCATAACCTGATTTCTATCCAAGGCGCCACAGGGGAATATTGCACGTAAAAGGGGGAAGACATGACATAGGCCGCTATTGTAAATTAAAAGACGGCAGCACACGCACTGAGACTGAGTCTACTACTACAGGTAGATCTCAAAACTGGACCAAAAAGTGACCAAGTTACTCATATGAATTTCCTCACACCATGAGCATTTTTTGTCAGTTACACTTGACTTTACAGATAAAATATGATGGGTAAAGATCATTCGACTTGGCATTTGGCCTAATTTGTACTCTAATAGAGCATGAAACTTCAAAGCAATCCTTTTTAAACGAACAGTGGCAATGTAGACCCTCACAGACCATGGCAAACAACCTCAAATATTTCTTTAAACTGCGTTTAAAGCTTTTAAAAAACACTAACAAAAACATAGTGACTCGTGCTTAGCACTCTGGGGGAAGTAAAGCAGACATGTCCAGAACTTGGTGTTCACTTAACTTCCGTTATTTCCCAGACATAACCAGAACTTGGTGTTAACTACACTTCTGTTATTTCAGTTAAATGCAGCTGGTACTAAGTTATTATTACCTAACTCAATCGAACAACAAACTTTATGATAATGTTACTGCCTAAAACTAGGCAGGTTAGAGTACACGAATCATAAAGTGCTTGGATACTGTCAAACATCTATCAGACTTGACAGGACTTGATAACGTTATAGACAGTGATGCTTGACAACGCCTCAAAGAAAGGACCATGGCTTGCTAACAACTTGATGCGGTAGACTGAAGATAATGCTTTCAGCTAGCTGTTTAGCGAGGTTTATCAATGTAATGTTGATGGCATAGGCTTAAACAGACAAGATCTAAGACGTGTTTATATCGCTGTAGATGCATTAACGATAGAACGCAACGAGATAAAATGATACCTTGTTATTACTCAATGCCATCAAACAAACCCCTACTCTTGTTTGACATTTCTTGATGCTACTTTCCAAAAGTAACGGGTTATCCACTGAGATAGCTAACGTTAACGATGCAGCCGGGCTAGTTAGCTGGATGCTACTTGGGCTACCTGGCGATTATCTTAAATTACTATACGAATCTTAGTCAAACTATACTTTATTCTCAGACGACGATGCCTATCCTATGTGCCAGACACTTTTATCTAACATCTGGTAACCCCCACATGATGAAAATAACGTTAATGTAAGAGCAGTCAGGCTAGGTGGCCACTAAGCTTTCCATTGCTAGCTACCAGCTGAGACACTTTTTACAAGCTCACCATGCGCTGATATAAATGTTTGAAAACATGCCAACAATATGTGAGTATCGGATAGCTTAGGCGTGTTGGTATGGTAAAAACGTTTAACTCCGAGAAATTACACCAATGCCTAAATGTATTAGCCCTGACATTGCACGCATGTGTAGCATACAGTAACGTTACAGGCTAGGCTAAGTTGTGACAAGCTGCTTCGAATTCGCCCAAGCTAACCAGCTCTACATGGCTACAACTGCAAACACACTATTAACACCGGCTAAATCAGAAGATAGAAAGAAATCTCACCGACACACAGGGGCTAGAGGTAGTGCTGGGAGTTGGCGACCGCTGTACTGTGACCAGCGCCATTCAATGTCCAGGACCGCGATACTTAAATAACAGAGAAAGCAAAGAGTAACATAATTTGAACAGAGAGATGTGCACCAGTCTCTTCTTCGGTTGCTGAGTGTACTCCCTCTTTGCCTGACCACCAGTATGCTGCGCATGCGCTGCACGTATCTACTGCTGTCAGACCAGATGCACTGCTGCTGTCTGCTGTGCAGAGAAGAAGACTAAGAGTTAAGTCGAATAGAAGAGGCACACCCACTGATCAATGAACTGAATGAACACTTATACCTAGAAAATTCTTATTTTGACTGTCCTCTTAGTCTCACAAGAAGTAGCCTAGGCTATCAAGTCGCTTTACTTCCCTTGTAACTCAGAACAGTAGGCTTTGCTGGAACTTTTACCTCTCTGATGAACTCTTCTGAAACGTTTTTCTGCAGGCTGCAGTCTAGCTAACCTAACTCCCATCATTGACATGGGAGTTCACTTCCCTGCAGCATCCACCCCAGAAGTCATCAGTGTTTACTGTTAAGTAACCCACATAGTCTATAGTAGGCTATAGTGCACAGTTAGAGAGATTGTTCTCACCTGAAAAGCCATTGGGAGTTTATGTAAAAGGTTGAGTCTCTGATTCTGACGTGGCCTATTTGAAATGAAGATCAGCAACATAATTCTAAAATCTAAGTTTGCCAAAGGTTATAGTGGGCTAATACTTTCTCTGTATATCAGTAACACCAACATCCCATCTGCAGATAGGCTACAATGTTCTGTTTGTGCAGCTGAGCAGGGGTAAAAGAGTGGTAATATACTGGTGCCTCAGGCCTCAGGCTGACAGTGCTCCAGAAGCTGGGCTTGAGTTCAAGTGTGGTGCAAGAATACCCTTAAGGGTGTTCACCACATAGTGTCTTCTGTAACCCACTAAACTGGAGGATGTCTGTGAGTCTGCGTGACTGTCTTAGTCATAATAAACAATTCTTTCAATGTGGGTCATTCTGCACAGTGGGGCGACACATTGGCACAACCTTGTTCGAGCAAGCATTCGCTCTCAGTCATGTGACTGAACTGAATAGCTGGCTGCAGCTAGCCAATAGACCATGTGATTAGTTCCTATCAGTGGACTGATTTGAATGAGTTGGAGACAGGGAATGACTATAAGGATCATTTTAGCGGAATCTTCTGGCAAACAGATGACCACAGTTGCATCAATGTCCAACTCTCCACCCCTCTTCTATGTGCCTCGTCTATGTGTTTTGTGTAACTAAACCCTCTTAGCCTGTGGCAAATACCGTAGTGAAACAAGGGTGTGACCAGGACTCAAGTCAAGGAAAATTGAGAATAGACCAAAAAGAGTGACTGTGCCTCTACGTGTAAATGGAAAGACTGAGTGTGAGGGAGGGAGAGAGAAGGAGATAGAGAAATGTAAGACTGTTAAGGAGATAGAGGCAAGAGAGTCAGAGACACAGAGAGGTGACATGTACTGTATGTATAGTGGTTGTGACTTTAAGGGAGTACTAAAATGATTGATGATATTGTCTACACCCTTCCCTAGCATCTCATTTTTCATTCCCCAGCTCCCTCCATCTACATGTATGCACTGACATTAGAGATCATTGGGCACCATAGAACATGTTCGGTCTTTATTCATTTTTAGTTAAAATGGTTACTTAAATGTTAGTCCAGTGGGTGTTAGTTCCAACCTGAAAATGATTTCCTAGTTGTGGTTTGAACAGCTTGAAGAAAAGCCTGTGGCAGCTGGTTCTGTGTCCACTCCCATCCCGTGGTTCATTGATTGTCATGGGCCAAGGAGCAGCTCTCTTCCCCCTGTCCCTTGAGTAACGGCCCTCTTAGGTCTGGAGACGGCTCATTCCTCACCTTGACAAATGTATTGAGCCCTCCACGCATTTCATTATGCCGTGAGCACAGGCCAAATCAAATGCCAAGGGTGGGGTGGATTAATGTTTAGATGGCCCGTTGATATCAAATACAGTATGCTATGAGCATCTTCATGGGTTAGACATGCAGACTCTGGGTTGACAAACTGCCAAAGCATTCTATCATAGAGATCCTTGGCAGCTGTACTCTTTTGTGTTATGTTACTTCGCATTTTCGCACAAGGAATAATGTCGGTATGAGTTCCTTTGTGCAAAGTAATCGTCTGGTTTGTTTGGGAAAGTTTTGTTGTTTTGTTAAAAGTTATGTGAATAAAGACTGTCTCAACTGTGTGGGCACACCTGTGTGCTTGTGGTCAAGACAGTCTTCATTTACCGTAGGTCTCTGGACTGTCTGTCTGTCTGTCTCCCACAGCATTGTTCATAATAAGACAGGGTTGCACAGCCATCTGCATCTGTGCACCCCCTATCTCTGACTCACAGTGGATTAGTGAAGAGAGTCCAGGCAAATGAGATTAGGATTACTATCAGGGATGGCAACAATCAGGATTAGCATCAAGGCAGACAACAGACCGAGGCATTTCCAGATTTTAATTAAAGCTGAGCTTTGCGCACTTGGATCTGTCACTGTTAGGGAGTGGACATGTTTGGCTTAAAGTATGACTTTCAAGTGCACCACACTGATGTCAATGCATCTTCCTCATTTATGCTGAATGTATTAAATTTATGATATTCTAAAAAGACAAAAATTGCTTGAAGAAGGTCATTAAACCGAAACGTTGCAAATGAACTTGCAAATATGCGAACAGTGTGCAGGAGTTTGATAGTGTCTCAAGTTGGTGACCCTAGGGTTCTTCTCCAACACACCTGACCAAAGGAGGTGTGCAAGAATACTTCAAAATAGAATTCTAAAAAGACAACCTGCAGAAATGGTATGAAGACTTCACCTGTAATATTGACTACAGTGGAAGTCAGTTGGTGTTCATTACTTGCTCTCCAATAGTATATTCACTTTCAGCCTTGCCTCTGCCGATTTTAAATCAAAAAGTCATTTGAGGTGTTTTAATACAATGGACCATCTGACAAATCCTCCATAAAAAAGTAGACAATCACAGTTTCTCAGAGTCCTCTAGGGTCAAGGATTGGCAACCGGAATTTTTACATCTGCTCATGATTCCCTTCACCTTCCCACGTCAGTTCTACCATCAATTTTATTTAGTGAGATTTGTTCACCCATATTCTTGGAAGCCAGGTACCATTTCAACATTATAAAAAAAAACAGCACATTAATTTTCCCAAGGACTATTGTTTATTGAGAATGGTATTACTACCCTCTTCTGGTCGGTCATGGTAAATGCATTACACAGCAATAGCAAGATCAGAGACACTTATATATGGCAAGATGTGTTACAGGCAATTAATTGACATCATCAGATTTTTTGTTTCCCTCTCATGATTAGCATTTTGAATGACACAAAATAAAGTTATTTGTGATGCTATTAGGACTTTTTCGGTGAACATATGTCAGGAATAGATAAGAGAGAAAAAGAGAATAATAAGAGAGGCTATGCATTCTCCACATAGGCAACTGTAAATGGAGAATTTACAAAACTACGAGATTCTGTGGGCAGCGAGTGAGAGTAGTTCATCGTCACGGTTCCTCCTCTGGCAAAATCTTGAGGGGACGTAGACAACGGCAGTCAGGATAATAATCGCAACCAAGACACATACATAAATCGAGACAGTAAGACCTGTAAGAGAAATACTTCTTTGAATTGGACATATGTTGTAACAGCGCACAGATATGGCCTTAGAAATGGCCAACCTCATATGTAACCATATAGGCCTACTTAAAAATAAGAACAGTTTACCAAGTTGCTGTTGCCCAAGAGTGCCTCCCTTATCCTTGAAGAACAATCCGTCCATGTTAAATTGGCTACCGTAAAGAAAAAAAGTTCTTAAACCATTTGAGATGTCAGAAGATGCACTACCAAATGACTGAAATCTTGGCTCACACAAATAACAACATGTAGCCTAATAGCCTACTCACTGTTGCTGTTCTCATTCCGAACAAAGTAGCTTAGCCTAGGCGCAGAGAGAAATTTCGTTTGTGACAGATGGAAAAAGTGGATTGAGGAAAGCTGTGAATCATAAACACGCATGAACTTTTCTCATAGCTCGCACATATACTCTGAATAGACTATGCTTTTTTCCTTCAGCCTATTCCTTACAGATTCGTTTTAATATAGAGTCAACGTAGCCTCATCTGTTATCGGTATGTAGGCTAATTATTGCTTAGTATTTCATATTTTTACGTCTTGGCTACTCCCTTTTCTACTCCCATCTTTAACAGTGGATACATTTTAGCAGACAGGGGGCAGTAGATTACCGGATAGGGCATCCAAACAAAAAGCGGATAGAGTAGGTTCATGATATTTAATGCAGGTCATCAATTTAACCTTTCAGGTGTTCTAGACACTGGTCAATGAAGCAGACAATCTTACAGAACAAAACAAAAATATCTGTATATTGCTAAGGTCAAAATAAGAACAGAAGTGTTTGTAGTGATACAACGGTATATATGATTTCATTTAGGTCTATATTGTTAATATATTACCAAAGGTAGGCCCAATAACCCATACCCCACTCTCGTGCTGCACCCTCTCCTCGTCTCAGCATCTATGTATTTCACCTTCAGCACCTTCAAGCCTTTAATGAAAAAAACAGATAGAAGTTCTCCGCATTTTGGAAACAATGATATTAACTGTAGACTGGGGATTGAGAAAGAAAGGGGAGGCAGCGAAGGAGGTGGCGTCGTCTCTGGAGATAAGACAGTGTGCAAAATGAGTTCATTAGCAGAGAGCTGGCACTGAGAATCAAGCCAGTTCTGATAAAAGAGCTCACAGTTGGGGGAAAAAGGGTTTCATTTCCTGTCTTCACAGAGCCAACATATCAAAGAAAGATCTATAGGGGACAGGGCAGCTGCTGAGCATCTGAGAGAGAGAGGGAGAGAGAGAGAGAGAGAGAGAGAGAGAGAGAGAGAGAGAGAGAGAGAGAGAGAGAGAGAGAG
>JASCIP010000489.1:5601921-5613799 GCA_034783695.1 Sardinella gibbosa
ACACACACACACACACACACACACACACACACATAAAGAAAACTTTCTACAGTAAGGTCTGTACCCAGTTACTTACTTGTTAACTACCAACCAAGTTAGATTTAAATTCCTTGCTTAGATTTCGTAAGACACACTCTGTTCCATCATGTCACATCATGTGATGTTTTAATCTTGTGCGTACACACACAGACACACAGACACACACACACACACACATACACACACACGCACACACACAGAGCAGTCTTCTTCCCAGCAGCCTCCAAAGCTGCACTGCATGACCCTTGACTGTACTGGAACCTTTTTTCTAACCCAAGTCATCTGGTCCTGCAGCTTGAGGCATGACCACCATGTGGAAATAAAGCTCCTCTTCCAAACCTAACTGTCACTTCAAATCTGTGGAGCCACAAGCTCTCCCGCCTAAATGGAAGTGTGTGTGTGTGTGTGTGTGTGTGTGTGCTGGTTTTACTGAAGGAAGCCTTGGATACCAAAGCTACAGGCTCTCCTGTGCAAATGTTACTCTGTGGCAAAGGCCTCCACTAGTCAAACACAAATACTTTCAGTCAACACTTTTTTTAAAAAAATATAACTATAATCATCAATTAGAATTCTTGCTCTAGTTTGCTCCTATTTCAGACATTGTTCCCCTCCCTCCTTACACACACATGCACACACACACACACCTCGCTGTTGTGAGTCCTGCGCTAACCCCAGCAGAAAGCCTCCTCATCTGCTAACCCCTGAGCGGGCTGGAGCGGGGCCCTGAGTCCCACATCAGTGCTAAAGCCCGGGCCTGAGTCTGGAGCACAGGGAGGGAGGCCACACTAAACACTAGATCCCCTCCAGACGGCTGCACACACAACTGGTTGGCCCAGCACAGGAAGAAATATCAATTCCCTCAATCTCAGCGTATGGCATCAGATTGGCACAGATTGGCCTTTCTCAGAGGAAGAGGCACCCCTTCATACACACACACATTCATTGTTTTTTTTTTTTTTTGGCACACTTGTCCTTTAATCCCTCAGTGCAACCTATCCCACATATGAACCCACATAATATATCCTTCAAGGGGGCATAGTGTAGAAGACAACACTCACAGAAGCAACTCGAACTTTATGTTTATCGATAATGATTCAAAATAAAAATGGAGGAAGTGCGAAAGACACTCTCATTTTCACGAGTCAACTGGACAAACACTTGAGCTTGCGGCTAGCTGCTGGGTGGCTGGCCAGCCTTGACAAGGGGTACGGGCCTGTGGACCTTTCTGCCAACTAGACAAACACAGAAGGAGAGCATGACATCAGCACTCTGTCATTTGGAAGATCTATTCAAGGATTACAGACTGAGGCTGAGCTTCAGCCCCAAGCTGGCTTATTCCAGTGAAACTCTAGCCGTGTGCACACACTTTTTCTCTCACACACATATGCACACACACACACACACACGCATATGTGCGTACGAGCACACACACACACACACACACACACACACATACACACACACACACTCACAAACACACACATACTTCCTTCCACAGAAAAACATCATACTTTTATACAAATACAGACATGCCACAGAAACACTCCACACACAACAACACTGCTCCTGTCCCGTCCAACTGGCCTTAATCATCTCCTCTGGATGTTCCCTCGGCTGAGCGCTGTGCTACAGACATATCTGATCAGAAACAATGGCCTGGCCATATGGAAATGCAGAATTACTATGGTCTGTGCTGCCCCATCAGACCGTGATTGGTTAAATATTGGTGCAGAGGTCTTTGGAAAGTCCCTGAGCGCTGAGCCGGCACAAGAGTGAGTGAGGACACTCCCAAGCAGAGTCATGCATGCAAAGAGCATGAAAGGGTTAGTTAGCAGCAAGGGTCATCTCCAGCATTCTTCACATTTCCTCTTCGGCTCTCTTTTGTGAAGGCAGAAGCCTCGTCTCTCTCCCAAAGTGAAGGCTAATTAAACTCTGCATAGTGACAGCATTCGCCTGGCCGTTATATTGCTGTTTCATCTACTTATTTCAAACTGGGCCTATTCACTGGCAGGATTAATAAGGTCTAACATTCTAAGCAGCAGCAGCAGAATGGTCAATATGACACCAGCTAACTAATTACTTCACACTGAGGCTAACTCCCACAGCTATGGGCTAGGCTTGATCAACAATGGCCCAAGAAGACAATATTAAGTTTCCTCTTCCCTGCTCGCTTTATTGCTTTTAAAACCTGTTTCCAAAGGCCTCTTTGACAAGCTCCCAACACGTTACAGGGTTTCCTCTTTGTCTCGTCTGAAAGGCCAAGTTCCTGTATTTTCAGTCTCGCTCTATGTAGGCTACGTCTCTCAACGGCCACCAACTACTTTGACACTTTTTCCCCCTCATTTCTTCGCCCAAAGAGACTCAATTATCATATTAAGCAAAAGTCCCTCGCTGTATTTTGAAGCTCCTATTCAGAATATTTAAAAAAGATTGGGGCCATGTGCATGGCTGTGTGAGAGAGTGAGTTTTCACACAGTCTAAGAAGGGTCTTTTTGAAGCTTCACTTTTCATATTTATACAAACCTTCCAGGCTTTGCCTATACGTCTTAGATTTGAAGGTTGTTCTTTCATAAGATGGGACAGAAATTGTAAATCACAAACTCAGTCTTAGTTAGCAACGCTTACAGTCACTTCCTCATCCAAAGGTCGGCATAATTAGCATGGTTTGACAAATATTTATAAACAAGTATAAAATTAAATTATAACAATAAATTGATGGAAATCTGTTACCTATGTTTTCCAATTCCATAAAAATGACTTCAGCAACAAATGAAACATAAAAAATTAAATTAGAGTTTTTAAAGAGAAGTTGTGGTCAATTAATTATTCAATTTATGAATTATGTAATTGATTGATTAACTGTAACAATATTATGTGAAGGCCATGGCAGAACAACTCATTACTTAAAAATACTAGTCATACAGAATACATACTTTTCCCCCTTTGACACCTCTAAATGAGGATGTCACCTAGCATGTTACCTAAAAGATGCCAATATTTAGACTTTAGTGGTGCCTATTGAGGTTTTTTTAGGTTGGTAACTCACAGATTTTAACCTTAGAATGGTGATTTAAAATATTAAAACATTTAACAAAGGTTGGAAAGTTTTCTAAGTACATTTCTGGGCTCACCAAGTCCTCTTCAAAATATAACCATATCCATTAAGCCAACATTTTCAATGAGGCCTGTAACAGTCCAGTCCTCTGTATTGTGCGATGGTTCAATGCGAAGAGCCAAGCCCATCACCCCTGATTTATCAGCGTTGCAAAGCATTTGGAGCACAAGTCTTTACCAAGGAGACCAAACATGCTGGAGTATGTATGAGTTTACATTTGCCTGAGGCAAACCCAAGCTTAGGCAGTTTGATTGTGTGCGGCTAACCACAGAGAGAAATTACCATTCCACCAACTCAAACCGTTTGTGCCACATGTTGCTTCTCCATCGCTCCAATAGCTCAACTAGAGAGCTGCAGAATCCAAGTGCATTCAGTTCAACTCCTCGACTTGCCAGCTATGCTAATAGCTTCTTCAATTTGTCTTTAGCTTTGAACAAAACATTTTGTGCTGCTTCAACAAGATTTATAATATTCTGTTAGCTCAGGGCATTCACATCATTAGCCACTGTTCACATTTTTCAATTTACAGCTCATTTCGATTATATACCTTGACACAAGGCAAACAACCCCGATGACGCTCTTCAACTTGGCCTTGATGCCTCTACTGGTGATGGAGGTGGTGGTGGTGGTGGTGGTAGTCACCACCAAATGGGCCCAATGGAAAATAAGCCTTATGAAGCAGGATTTGTTCAAATTGCAAGGTTGAGATGTGAAAGTATTTAGGCATGCAAGCTGCTCCCCCAAATCACTGGGCAACATACTCTGTACAGTAACTGGTCTTGACTTGAACTGCAGCATAGACAGTTTATTGAAGGCGAGATGTTAGCTCGCCAAACCCTCAACAAATCATAGGGTTCACAGGGGGACAGTGCTGCAATCTGTGGTGAGGGAGGATATCATTAGATTGTTACCCATCAAAGATCATTGCGATGTTGGTGTCGGCTGCCCTGTAATTCTAAGGACCCAGGCAAAGTTGGCCATGTTTTCTGATAGAAATGTCACTTTCCTGAGAACTTTGTGCCGAATGCTGCCTGAGGCCCCAGTGGGCTGAGGGACAGACTGATTCCTAATTTCCAATAGCACTGCACGGCAGGAACGCTGATTATGGCTTTGAACCTTTAAGCAGCAATTCTGTTGTGTCTGCACCCCGCCTCCGTATTAATCGGCTGGTTTCAGTGCAAGGATTTGAAAATGCTGTCAAACAAGGATTTATCTGAAAAAATAAGATGTGGTTTCGAATGGACACCTGAATCTGCAAGCGCATGAAAATGTTGAGCCCTGATTCGTTATACCCCATCACATGACTGGTTCAGATTGGTGGGAAGACCAGGAAGACAACTATGAGAATTAAGCTGTCTGACTATCAATTTGGCTACTTCTAAAGTTAATTGCGGAAACAGCAACAGACGTGTGGTTTACCTTGCTGCCTGTGCCAAATGCTGTTTAGATCAAAACTGTTTCTAAAAGGAAAAAGTGGGTGAAATCTGTGGAGGTAGACTATTCTTTCACCAGCACGAGGGGACATGCAGAGTAGCCTTCAGAGAAGCCTCCACAGAAACTGATCTGAGATCTGCTTGTGGACAGCACCCAACAAATGGACAACAGTGGGATCTGCAATGGACAGTACTGAACAAAAGCCCAAAGTGATTACATTTGAGCGATGATGTCAGGATATCAGCATCGATTTCAAAAGTTCTATCTGGACAGTCACGCATAACTGTCATTTTAATGCCTTGAGCTCAAACTGAAGATTCTGCCCTGATCCCATGAATCCCATTTTGTCTTCCACCAAAACCATGCAAGTGTAACAATCTTATAACGGCTTCTGCCGGACAAGATAAAAATATATGGCCATCGCAACTGCCTTTGACTGCGCACCACTGAGGTCCATAGTAGGGGCTTTGTTAAATGCTAAGTCCAGATATGTTTAGCGCCTCTCTGAGTCAATTGTGGCAGTATTAAGACCCTTCCACTCATAGTTAATGCTTAATAACTGTAAAAATTAAATTGCCTTGGAATTGTCTCAGTCATGTTTATCTAAAGTAAGCACTTTACATTCCATTGTTACATTTACAGTACAAATATATTGTTCATATACTTTTATTTTATACCTATTTATATATTGCAGACTCCCACTCCACAGTGCATCAGTTTGCCCACAGTCACACTCTCCAATCAACATGAGTCCTTCACCCAAACTGCTTTGGCAGGAAGCTCCAGGTCCTGCCATGCTGCTGCATGATTGCAGGCTCTACTGTGCTGTATATGAGTGCTTAAAAGCACTGAGCTGGGCTACATCTGGCTAGTTGAGATTTCAAAAAGTTGATCTTTCACAAGGACAAAGGACAGAGCTTTCAAGAATTGCAAAATTTCCACAAAGATGTAAGACTGAACAAACGTCTATAAGTTAATATCATTAAAATGAACACTGCGCAAGTAATACAGTACTCCAATTAGGCTCCTCTTCGAATGCTTAACTATGCAACAACATGGGTCACCAAAAGTTCAGACACACATTCATCCTCACTGCTACGCCTTGTAACAGACAACATGGGGGAGCTGTGACTGTCTGCTGTGACTAATGGCAGAGAGGAGAGGAGAGGAGAGGCAAGGCCACCGGAGCTCTGGCACAAGGCTGCTCCCCAATAACACTGCTCCAATGGAGGCCAGGCACGAGGCTTTTGTGTGGCGTCCATCTTAATAGAGCAGGTCCTGTTTGCAAAAAGTCCTTCACTAAAGATGGAGCTGGGAGGTGGTGTTGGGTGGGGGTGGTGGCTGGCGATCTGGCCCAAAATGTGAAGCCAGTATAATGTAATAAAGAAGCGGAGCAGTCGTTGCGCTCCACTGGCAACGGACAGATTGGAAGAAATAGGAATGCTGAAACTCAATACCACATGATCAATCTATTTATTAATTTACAAACTCACCAACTTACTTACTGCTTGAAATTGTTACAACAAATCTGCTTAAGAGGAAGTTCAAAATGTACATGGTCACACCGTAGATAATCATATAATCTTACATTGATAAGGTGGCTGTAGATCTGCCATACCGATTTGAAATAAAAACAAGACCAGGAAGTCTTATGAAGTCTGAACCTTGTAGGGCCCAGTTCCTTTTGACACTTGGATTTCTTATCTTGCTCGGTACAATATGGACTTTTGGACATTTTTGGACATATTTAACATTCCTTCTTAATATTATTTATAAACTTCTTCCTTTAAGCTGACTCTCTCATAAAAGAATGACTCTCTGACTATAGCCAATTAACAAAGTTCAAAAAATGTCCAGTCAACCTCCCATATGTACCGTACAAGAACTACAGGTTCTAGGTGTAGAGAGTTTAATGGGAAAATATAGATAACAACCCATGGCCACTTCCCACTGAGTAGGTAGTACCTCGATGTCTGAACACTGGCTCAAAGTGTGTGGCTTTGTTCACTGACAAAACACTTCCATCCATAGTGTTTTCTTTTGAAATAAAAAAGAAGTGCAATAATGTGATGGTATGTTCACAATGTTTACTTAAACTACAGTATATAAATTTGACATTTTTCAGTATGTTTTTTGTTGCCTGTTTACAATATATTTATGTAGCCTTATAACACAAAAGCTGTTATTGTACTTGGGCTTGAGTAATTACTGCGAAACATATAATGCAGATTTTGTTTCATGTGCTTTTTTACTTGCCTATTTCACTTTTTAAATTTTATTTTACACTACATGATTCTCTAAATATCTAAAAACGACAAAGGATTTTGGATCACAATTAACTTTTTTTTTTTTTTACAGAACTGGGCAAAACACCTCACACAAGTTCTCCCTATCTAAGAAAAATTATATAAAAGGTAAAAAGAAATTGAGTATTGTTAGTTTACAGAAATCCTGTCTAAACGTATACATTTTCTCTTTATCAATTCCACTTCACATAGGCAGTCTAGTGATAGGCCGTGAACCTCAGCTGGTCTGGAATTTCTAACACAAAGCTTTCTTTTCACCACGAGCAGAGCTCAGTCACAAAGATAAGGCAAGCATACTTTGTTTACAGAGGGAGAAAGACAATCCAGACGCCAAAGTCAAGCGGTCCAATGTTAAGAAGCAACACAGAGGCTATGCGCACAGCATCGGGTCTGCCATATATCCACATGCAAACATACCGCAGGAGAGCAACTAAAGCCGAGGAGTTTCTCTCTGTTCAGTTCAGACTCTGAGCCGAGCACTGTGACCAGAGGCACACAGAGAAAGAGAGAAAGAGAGAGACAGTTAGAGGAAAAAGGGAGAGAGCAAGAATAGGGTTCCACTCACCGGAGTTGAGCAACAGTTGAACCATGTGCAGGAAGCACAGAATCCATTTCAGCGAACCTCCTGTGCCATTCCAGTTTTGCGCGTTTCAGACAACTCCCTCTCTCTCAGCCCAAGCTGAAAGCAAACCCCCTCCTCTCCCTCCCTCCCTCCCTCTCTCTCTCTCTCTCTCCTTTGCCGTCCCCCGCCCCCCATGCACGAGGGAATCATTTTGCAGCGCCCATCAGACTGGGAGCCGGCTTGAGCATGGTGCAGCTGGAGTCTTGTCCGGTTCCCTTTCTCTCCACTAAGGTCCCCTAATCCTTTGCTGCACCAAAGCAAAAGAAGAAAAAAGCAGGAGGAAAAAAAGTTGGGAAGGGCGGTGGGGGTGGGGGGTGGCGGCAGCATAAGATTTGGCCTGAAGCAAACAGACAGAAAGAGAGAGAGAGAGAGAGAGAGAGAGAGAGAAAGAAAAAGAGAGAGAAAGAGGGCAGAGAAAAGTATGCACAGCTGCAACCTGAGTTGGGTGATCAGAGAGAGAGAAGAGCTCCCACCTGGGCCAGGGACAGGCTCCCGACGTCCTCCTCCTCCTCCGAGGGGCTCCAGCTCAGCTCGGCTGGGCTCGGCTGGGCTCAGCGAGACGGAGGAATTGAAAAGGCTGCTATTGAGGGGGAGGAGAGCTGGCGGCTAAGGAAACAGTGCATAATCCCTGCCTGCAGAAACTTCCTCCCTCTCATTTTCTAATAAGTGCAGCTACCCCCTTGGCCTGGAATGTTGAGGCAGGGCTTCAAGGGGCCCAGTTAGACAAACCCTCTAAGTCATTTCACCATAGACCCGAGGTCAGACACAGCAAGTGTGTGTGTGTGTGTGTGTGTGTGTGTGTCTATCTGTCTGCTGTGTGAGTGTGTGGGTGTGTGTTCTTGCTTTTGTGTATGGGTGAGCATGCTTGTTACACGTTCCACTACATTACAGAAATGAGCCAAACTTATAGGTAAACAGAAATAATAAGTTCAGAAGATTCCCCTCTCTCTCCGCATCTCACTACCAACACTCGCTTGTTGCACATTCAGTCTCCTCTATATGGAAACACAGCCCCTCACTGTGACTGAACTGTTTTGTAAATCTGAATATAAATGAACCGAACCATGTAACTCATTCCTTACCCCCCCCCCCTCCCAAAAAAAAAAAACCTGTCCCTTGTGCTCTGATCAAGGCTAAAAGCCCAAGCAGCAAACATCCAAGCAGGCAAGTAGGCAAGCAAGCAAGCAAGCAGCCTCCCCTGGTCTGTGCCTCCTAAATAAAGACTGGCTGTGTTTGAGAGAGAGAAACAGTTCCATTCTTAACTCCTGTGGGGCCGGCGGTATCAGATAACAGCTGTCATCCTGCTGAATGACATAAACCTGCGCTCCCCGCTCCGGCCCTCCTCCCTGCACTACAACACGCACTCGTATAATGCAACCATATACCTGACCAGCACAAGGGCAGCCACACCAGAGCCCTGCAGGGTGGAGCCCAGAATGGGGACGGCCGGAGACTTCGGCGGCCGAGACCGAGACTGAGAGTTCTTGCTGTTTACATGACATGACGAACTGAAGCCGTAGGTGAAGTATGTGTCGGTCCTCGACCTCGATGCTAAATATATTCAGTCAGGCCTTGAGATGTGGGGCTTACGATGAAGTAAGTGAAACTGGGCTAACGGAACTCTTCCAAATGTGAGGCAGTAGAGGGGCCACATGGGCGCTCTCCACACGCATGGGAGTGCACTTCCTCAAAGCAGAGTGAAGCTGACAGCCTGTCTTAAGACCATCACAAGACATGGAGCTGCTGCTGCTGCTGCTTGTTGCTGCTGCGGCCTCCACGGCTGAGCGGCTCGGCAGACGGAACCTCCAGCCTCCCTGGGCCAGATACCCCAGCACTTGACCCTCTGCACAAACATCACCCCGTCTCAAATAAATCACACGCATTAGCCAGGGGGATATGTATACAAAAGTCTCAAGTCCTGAAGACCTGAGTATGTTGTTTGCAGAGAATAAACATACCGTCATTTACATTCAAGTCAAGCGAGACCATTAGCACATTATATTTCAATCGGAGCGCCAGTGCTTTGTAGTACCTGCGACGTCACTGTATGAGAAATGTCCAAACCAAACTATTAAACTCCAGAGGAGGAAAAGAAAATAATTCAAATCCAGAGACGAACATGACCTCATGCCGACTTCTTGTCATGGTTCCTTGTAATTATGTCCAGCCCTTGTTCGCCCCTCCAGCCCTCACACTGCAGTGGACGGTCCTCTGCTTATGGACAGTCCAGTACAGGAGCGCCATGCACTAAAGCCTTCATGCTTTCATAGCGTCAGTCACTCACTGTCTCTCTCTCCTCTCACTCAGCATGTCTGACGTACATTAGCTTTAGCTGGCCTATTTAGCTCTGCTCTTCTTTGGGGTCTAATGGGTGGATGTCTGATGTTCAGGTACTGTACAGTCCATTTACCTGAGAAAGAAGCATAGGCATGCTGTTGCCTGACTGCCAGTTTCTAATCCTGGTGAAATGTGGTTAATGTGTGAACACCCGTCCCTCAATGTTTCAAAGGAATGTTGTCAATTGGCCGGAACGGTATATTGCTCAGTGTGAGTCAATTAATTTGTTTCCCACTCGCCAGAGTCATTTCTGAACACAGTCACAACAACAATTAAACCCCAATGAGGAGGAGAATTGAGATAGATTGGAAAGAAAGGGTATTTAATTATATAAAGACGTATGCTGTAAGTCGTCTCTCTCTTCCTCCCTCTCTGAGACACTGATATCATCTAACAGCCACTTCAATTTTGAAAAGTTTCTGATGCTTCCACAACTCTTTCAAGTCTCATCTCATGTCTCAACTTCTCTTTCTTCAACGAGATCTCAGAACTCTTCAGAAGTGTTATGGCAGCCAGGCCATCAAAGACACTTGAGTCAAGCAAGATAAACAAACAGAATGAGTGCTGCTCTCCAAGACAGATGATACCAAAGATTCTTCTGCAATGCACATTGGAACACCATCGCTGGCAGAACTGTTCTCTCCGTTACCCCCAACTACCGACCCCAAGACCACACAAGTCCAAAAATATCAAACGCAAGAGCAGTTGAGCAGTCTTCAACCTTGTCTTCACCGTGGCCTTTTCCAGAATTATTTTGGAGACTAATCACGCCCTGGGGAGAAGCACCTCGGCAGCCGTGGGCTCAGAATAGGAGCTCTATTAGAGCCCGTTTGGGCCCAGGCCAGCAAACAGCACTGGGGATTAGGATTGCCAATGGGACAAGAGGCTGCTCCTGCCCAGTGCGGGCCTCCTTCCACCTCTGGGGGAAGCAGCAGCAGCATTGTTTTTGTCCAAGGGTTCAAGCACTATGGAGACCACAGAGCGGTGGGCATGCTTCAGTCTGCATACCTACATTAAACCCCACTCCAAATAGTGTCTCAGCCGTGCTGGTGCCTGCAATTACTGGGCTCCAATGGAACTAGCATACCATGGCTGCTAGCACTTTCCTTTCGACTTGTTCCCTAATTACTGAGAAATACCTCTATAATAAGGTGGTCATTAAATAGCAATAGAGATGCTTGTATTCACCAGGGTAGTTAAGGAGGGGCTTCTTCTATCTAAGCCTTCATTAAAGTCCCCTAAAGCTACCTCCTAGGTAGGACTACATTAAACACAGGCTAAACTAAGCAACTCTAACAAAAGTGATTGTAATTGACCTTACAGTGCAATTTGTTGATATTTTAACAGATTTTAATCTGATGACATCCAAGTTAAACATCAAAGTACCAGTGCCTGACAAATTTGAGCATTTCTTTTTTGATTCCCATTTACAGAAGAGACTGAGCTTGTGCCTTGGTTAACAATTCGCCTCAACAGCAACATTCATTTTACAAGAACTTCAAACTCCATGTACTCAAATATCCAGAACAACTTACATCCTCTTCCTTCACTTCAAAATGATATTATGTTCAGTGTACACCTTTTTCCAGAAGAATTATTGCGATCAGCTAATTTTGTGTTCTCTTCTCTGGTAATTTATGGGTGTTGGGGAGTGGCTGCTGACACTGAGAGGCCCGATCTGGCCTCCCAGATGTTATTGTTGAAAGGCAGCTGGCCAGTTGAGTTGGCCTGTGTGAATGATAGCCTGAGCCGGCCGTGTGCCAGTGGAGGGGCCGGGAGTGGGACCTTCGGTGGGACAGAGAGCCTGATACTGGTGAGCCTGCTCTGCCCTGCCCTGCTCCGCTCCGCCCTTGGGGGTTCAGATAGCATTACAGATTATTCAAATTACAATCTGAACGGCAGAAAGAAGAAAAGCCTGTGCTAAATCAGCCCTGAGTCTCACAAATTTGAGATGATGTCATGAAAGTAGGAGTTGGCTTTCTTGTCCTTTTGGCTCTTTTCTTCCCAAGAGTTTAGGAGGGTCGT
>JASCIP010000489.1:5660567-5673643 GCA_034783695.1 Sardinella gibbosa
AAGGCCTCCAACAGCAACGAGACACTGAATGCCACCTTTGCAAGTATGTGTCCATACCATACAGTAGCCTGAAAGGTCATGTGCATGTGACTGTGGATTCTTTTTTTTTAACACAACAATAACCCCGGAACATCAACAGAATTAAATAATTTAAAAAACTGACAACAACAACAACGGCCATATGGCTGAGGTCAAACAGTAGCCACAAGGACTCCTGTCCTGACATGGCCAGATCAGACACTGTTTACTGTGTGGCATCACTGCAGGATTTTGCAGAGTAGAACTACAGTGTATTTGTTCAACTGTGTGTTGCACTTGCAACTCTATTATTAGATCAGCAGTACCAGATTATTGGTTGATGGTTGACAGTAGCCTGGCTTTCGCGACAAGAGCTCATACAAGCTTAGTGTGGCCAATCTCATGTACTAACCACCTTCTGAGAGGTGGAATTTAATGTGAACTTGGTAAGTCTGTCTCCTTCACCCTGGAGTGCATGTTCGCTTCTCATTGGTGCCTGAAATTCTGGGACAGGAAATGCAGTAAATTAAGTTAGTATGGCTGCTTGGCCATACTAACTTGAACGCAAAATCTTCTGCAGCGTCACAGGAAGTATGGGCAAGCTCAGGCTAGGTTGACAGATTATGGCTGAGTAGGCCTGGATGAAATGATGTGTTCTGCTGCTACATGTAAGTGAATTAAAACAAAGACACTCTCACTCTCCTCTCATAGGCAGTGCTGGTTTTACATGAGGTGTCTCCCTGCTTACTAGCCTAGGAATCTAGACCAACTAGCGGTAGAATATATTCTTGCCTAGCTACTTGGTCTAGTCTCGCACGGTAAAGGCAAATCTTGGCCTGTCTCGACCTAGGACTGACCAATCAGAACGCTCTATCTGTGTAGCGAGTCATTGGGGCGGGCATAGCATGATGACGAAAAGGCTGTCTGTTGGATGAAAGGGCTGCCTGATAGCTCTGATTGGTCTTTAGCGCTGGCCTATTACATGTAGAGACAGTTTGAACGATAACTTGATCCCACCCACAGGCTTCAGTGCTGTGAGTGGTCCAATTCCAGACTATACAATTCATGTGTATAGTTTGGCTTGCCAGGCTACCTGCTCACAGTACTGATCTCCATTTCACAGGCATGATGAGAGGCCATCCAGAATGGGGCCACTAGTATTCAGTGCTGGATAAGGTGCAGAATGGGGCCACTAGTATTCAGTGCTGGAGAAGGTGCAGAATGGCACAGAAAAAGAAACAAAGAATCAGTCTGATGAAAAATTCTTAAGTCGATTTTTAAGTTTTGCTGCAGGGTGTGTGATATTCAATCATGTCACCTACCGGTTTGAAAGTGGTCTCAGTGGGCCTATGCTTTGTTCAGCATATGTATGATCTATTTAGTTCATTTGCTTTAGATGCGCTAATGTGATGAATTGATATTGTTGATGAGCTGAAAAGAAATCTCAAATGTATTATTATTATTACTTCTGAGCTCACTTGTCAAATTAAATCTAGACATTGAACTTTGTACTTTTAATTTGAATTACTGTATCAAAAGGCCCTGACCTTAATTTAGGTCTAAGTCTCCTGAGATTCTTACAGTCAAAGGCCGTATTTCTTGAAGTTGACAAATACAGACTCAATGAAGCAAGTGATGGGACTAGAGAATAGGAGAAATGCCCTCTTATTGCCATTCAATTTGTGTACCCAATGCCATAAACAAAGAAATTGCTGAACAATTTACACTGTTTAGATATAAATATATGCTCAGACATGCATACAGACACACACACATGCACGTACGCACACACACACATGTATGCACAAACATAGCGTTTTTGTTTGTAATTTCTTGCATTTTGTTGTGATGTTTTCAAACCGAGGACTTGCATTGTGGAACTGAGTTGTCAGAGAGAGAGAGAGAAAAAGAGAGAGAGAGAGAGAGAGAGAGAGAGAAACCATACATGCATATGTATGACATGTAGGTTACTGTATGTATTACATGAGCACTATCTGAGAGTCCATACATGCTTATGACCACTAGGGGGCTTCCACAGCACACTTTCACATCAGCAAGGGCTCAAGTCTTTCCATGGCTAACAACTGAAATCTCAACAGGCCACAGCAAGTAGGTTAAAAGAACATGGTCATAAGAAATAGCCTAATGAAGTAAACAAGCTTATCAATTCATATGAATTTGCAGTGCAAGTCATTCAGATGCTAGACATGTGTCCCATAGGCCTAAAGGGCTGAGTATGAGGACAGACATTTGTCATCAGGATCTACTGTAGGCCTATATGGGACCTTATGTCCCACTCCCATTAATGAGGCATTGAATAATCCAATGCATTTCCTTTACAAACCACATTGGAACCATATTTTTTAACGACTTTCACTTTAGCAAACAAGGCCTAAATTGAAATGCCTACTTGGCAACCCTCCAGCAGCAACTGACTTTATTTATTGGATGCATCAGCATAGACTTTTACTTACATCTGATAAACAACCTTGGCTGTTTCAGATGTGGTAGAAGCTTCATGCCCTATCATTAATATAAAAGTGCTGATGTACGTAGCTGAAAGTTGAATTGTGGAGGAGGGATATGCTATGATATGATATGATGTGATATACAGTATATGATATGATGTGGGAGAACTGGCATTTATGGTAAACATATAGTTCAAATGGTTATGTGTGTTTTTTTTTCTTGAAAGCAAAATGATCAGTTATTAGAGGTATTAGCTCTATAAAGCATGCAATTGATAAGGGCGATGTAATTCTGATAAAGGTTACATCAGCGAATGAAGGTTTTCTTTGCTGTTGCATCATGCTCCCCAAACTTGGCAGCTCCACCCTCAGCCAGAGAAAGAGCCCATTCTTCCCCCGCTCCACTGAGCAGTGAGAACTCCAGCTCAGACTGAGCAGTGAGAACTCCAGCTCAAACTCAAGCTGCATGCTGTGTTTACTGCCACTCGTACAGTGGTTTACAGAAAACACAAGTGCTTAGATTAACAGGAAGAGTGCTGTTTAGAAGTACATTATTGCTGATTCCAACAACTATCAGAACTGTGCAGATGTACCCAGGAAAATGCACAGGGTGGAACAATGTTAAAAATCTCCTTCAACTGGGAAATTTACTTCATTTGCATTGATAAGAGATTTGAAAACATATAAGTTCTGGACTGTATGTGTTTGACATTTTTCACTGAATTGTGTGTTTTCTGTTTTACTAATGTAACAGTTCTGCAATCTTATGCAGAGTAAAATCCCCAAGAGAGCAGCAATCTCACCTGCTAGCATAGAGGATGAGTCTTATCAGGGAATCAGGAATGCCATCGTTACAAACACACAGGCACTAGAGAAGAGTGATTTCCATAATTACAGTACAGTTTGTTGTAATGTATTGTATTGTTTGTGCGTGATTATGTGACTACGTTTCTCTCAGGGACTGTTTGCCCACAGATACAAAATTAAACTCACAATAAAACTCACACATCATGTCACATTCAGTGCATTTCCATACAACCAATAAACAGTTTTGAATCAGTTAAGTGAGAATAAACTGAATGCCTGTGTCTTGTAAACATGTTTTTCCAATTGGAATAAACAGATAATAACCATATTCGGTTTACCAGTAAACAGTTTGCACAAAGGCCTATTACATGACATTGTACTTGCTTGTGAACAGCGTAAATGGTTTATTGACATAAACCTAATTTGGCCAATAAACTGATTCAAAATTTCTGATTCAGATTCAGTTTCACTGATGATTCACATGAACAAATGCTGATATTGTTCATGCATTGTATGCATGATCACACATGATAACAATGATAAAAATGAAATCAACAGATTACCACAGCCTCTGTAATACTTGGTATTCCCATTTATTTTTGTCCCTTCGCTTTTAATTTTCCGGCTCTGGAATGAGACACAATGCGGATGTGTGAGGACAGAGCGAGGCCAAAAGAATTCCACATGTTCCACATGCCTTGTCCACAGGCCTTCCCCCCAGGTGCATGTTTTAACACCCCACCCCACCCTTCCCCATCCAGCCCCACCCAACCCCCACACCCACACCCAAACACTTCCCAAAGAGCACAGAGTGCATTCAGCCGATGAAGCACCTCTATAAGATTGCATGTAATCCATTTCAATGCATTTCAGTACCCTCAATTCATATGCACTACTTTCCTAACCTTGTCGTAGCTCTCAACAGTTGTTGAGGAATGTCAGTGTTTACCAAGAGTGGAATGACAAACACTCCCTGGGGCCAGCTCTCTTGGGCCCGCAGGGGAACAGAGCTTTGGATGCCATGCGGGGGTTGTGAGTTTAACAGGCTTTCTCCCCCACTCTTGTATTTGCTGAAGACTGGCAACACTTAACATATGGCTGACTCCACTTTTAGCTGAGTGGATCACTTGGCAGGAGAGCAGCGGAAAAAGAATGGATAGCGTATCACAACTCACTGTCCTTACATTTGCCTGCCGCCCCTGTTTGTTACAGCAACAATAGGATGCAGCAACACATACAAAATTAGAAAAGCACTCAGAGAGTGCAGAACTCCATCAAAGCTACATGGGTCATTGACCCAATACAAATTCCGGATGGCATGACCAATTACCACCAAAATCAAATCATCTGTTCTTTGTCCCAATATCAACGTTGACCGAAAATTTCAACCAAACTGGTGCAACATTAGATATTTGAAGAGATATCTTGCTAACAGATAAACAAACAGACACTCAACCAAAAACATTACCTCCTTGGCGGAGGTAACAGTTAATGAAGGAAAAATGCAGAGTACAGTTACATGGCTTGCTTAATGTGGTTTAAAATTGTGTTCATCCTGTGCCACCTCTGCTTCTGAAAAGGTCAGCAGAAGGTGAGCATATTAATATAGACTCTGTTCTGTCCAAATTGTCCATTGAATTTAGTCCTAGATTAGATAAATATCAATGATAGAATGCAGCAAAGATGCTAAAGTTGCTAGAGGAGAAGAGTATCAAAGAATCAAAGAACAGGCCCTGGCTTAGAATAGCTTATAGCTGCGGTCCTGACGCCCCCATAAACACAGGCAGCAACAGGGCTGCAATGCTGGGTGTTGGGGTGCGACGTGGCACAGCATGGGATGGGGGTGGAGCAGAGGAGGAGGGGAAGCTGGACTGTGAGGGCAATGCAGGGGGGCTGGGAAGAGACAGACTACATCACTACAACAGTACAATTGGGTTAATACTTATAGTGTGGGCTAGGGTTTAGATAAAGTTCCTTAAATCTTGTAAAATGTCATTGGACCATCTCTGTCTCTTCACAAATCTTCCATTCCAGCTGTGCACTGAGAACAGCTTCATTAGAGTAGCATTGAAAATGGTCATTTCTGCATTGCTTCCTCACTAGCACAAGGCTCTTTTCTGCACTGACTCCCTCACCAACATGTCCATTTGAAGCAAACTCACTTTTACTCTTACAGTAGAGCTGCAGTACATACAAGCTGGTCCAAATGGGCTTTAGGACCTTGCAGAGAAAACGGACCGTCTGAGGTCATTTTATCCAGGGGGAGGTCTCTCTCCCAAGGAATGTTAGATGGCCTCATTTGCATATTCCTCTGCCTAACTTCCAGAAGTTTCTGTGTGTGGGTATATAGGTGTGTGGTGTGGCCCAGTAGTCCACATCTCCAGATCGCTGATAAGCAGAGAGGAGCCGTGCAGCAGGAGCGCGTGGTGTGTGTGTTTACAAGGTAGGACTGCAGGGCTCATTGGGACTTTATCTCGCTTGCTTTCTGTGAGGACAATTTTTTTTCTGCCAGTAGAAGAGAGGCTTTTTTGTTGTTGTGTAAAAGAGGGTATAGTCAATGTTGAGGAGAAACAATCCTCTGTCCTTCTCTGTAACACATTTGTGCTGATGGTTAACTGTTGTGTATGTGTCTGCCACTCTGTCATGCATTAACTTACTGAGGCACTGAATGATTCATTTAGCTCTGAGTCATGGCACAGGAAACTAGGGCATGTTGTCTCAGGTTTCTGAGAGCTCAAAGAATCTGCATTTAGTAAGAAAAGGATGAACAAGTAGCTGATAAATATGAATATGATTATGAATAACTAATACGAATAACGTTGTTACATGTGTTTGTGTATAACTACCTCTCTGTATATAACTCTCTACTGCAAATGATCCCTCTCTTGCATGATTTTAACCTCACTGGGCACCTTTCACCTCTAACTCTCAGACAGACTACTGAGTCGGACTAGGCAGGACACAGTTACATTATGTCCTGCAGATTCACATACATGTATTTGGTTCTTCTATACATGGACTAACATGGGGGAAATAGACTAGAGGAAAGAGCTAGGAGGGGCTATCCATTTTTTTTCCTTCTATGAGACCTCCTTACTGGGAACGTGGATGCCGGTCCACTCTGGCGCAGCTGATTGGCCAGAAGTTTGTGTTAGAACTTGCATTAACCAATAGGAACCATGTACGTGTCTCTGCCTGAGTGCATGCGTCCATGTGGCATCTTGGGAGCGGAGAAATCAAGGCCTCTAGGCTCCTGCATGGGATGAGGGGTTTTCACAGAGGGAAAACAAGCTTTCAGGGCATCTGAACTCATTTTGCAATACTTTCTGTAGAGATTACCCATACACCTCTTGTCTTTCAGAATGAAAATCGCAAACGTTGACATCACTATGAAAACATATCAAGGTATCTAAAGATGTTGCACAGACAAAGCAAAGTGTAAAATATGGCAGTGGAAAAACTGCAGCAGTCTGTGTGAATGATTTTATATGCTGGTGCACAAACACCCACCGCTGTGCCTCACGGATGATGTTCCAGGACAGCAGCCAGCCCTGTCGCGCTGTAACCTCAGACCACCCTGTCTGTCTGCTCTTGGTTGTGTCACATCTACAGCACTGATGCTCTTTGTGTTCTGGCCACGCACTTAACTTTTTTGTTGTTGTTGTTGTTTTCTTTTTGTTATAACTAAAGCTCACACATAATCAATTAGCAGCTGACTACCTGCTGTTTGCCTCCCCAACACTCCTATCAATTAAGACCCAGGGATAGAGGAGAAAAAAAGCAGGCCTGTGTAAAAGACGTTAGGCCTTAAAGTGATTAAGGCATGAAATAAAACACTCTTGTCTGCTCCCCCACTCCCGACCCACCCCACCCCACTCCCTCCCCCACTCCACTGCAAGGGGAAGCCACTGCTGATGTGGCAGCAGCATAGAGTGCGTTAGAGACCCTCCCCCAGCCAGTCTGACATTCAGCCTGGGAGACATCATGTGTAGACATGCACACACTCCAGCTATCACAAGCAGCACCATTAGAACTGACTTTGGGCGTATCTGCTGCTTTCATGTTGATAGATTATATTAGATCTACAAATAATTCAGGGAGGCTTTTGGGCCTTTCTTTTCAGATGTGGTATTTTATTCCTTTTCTGTTTCCCTGTGTCTTTTAGACATTGGCAGGTGTTCCCAAGCTCAGAGAGAATGTGGCTGACTAATGCTGTAGCCTTCCTCCTGGTGGCTCTGGCTGCCTCTGCTGAGGAGCCCAAACTCAGCAGCCATGCCACCACCCTGGCAGACAACAGTGCCAACCTGGCCTTCAACCTGTACCACAACATGGCCAAGGAGAAGGACCTGGAGAACATCCTCATCTCCCCTGTGGTGGTGGCCTCCTCTCTGGGCATGGTGGCTCTGGGGGGGAAGTCCTCCACCACCTCCCAGGTGAAGAGCGTGTTGAGCGCCAGCCAGCTGAAGGATGAGCACCTCCACAGTGGCCTCTCCGAGCTCCTGACCGAGGTGAGCGACCCCGCCAAGCGCAATGTCACCTGGAAGATCAACAACAGGCTCTACGGCCCCAGCTCTGTCAGCTTCGCCGACGACTATGTGAAAAACAGCAAGAAGCACTACAACCTCGACCACTCCAAAATCAACTTTCGCGACAAGCGCAGCGCTGTCAATGCCATCAACGAGTGGGCCTCCAAATCCACCGACGGCAAACTGCCTGAGATCACCAAAGACGTGCAGAACACAGATGGAGCCATGCTTATCAACGCCATGTTCTTTAAGCGTGAGTAGCACAGTAATAAGCAAAGGCTACGCTATGCTAACACCTATGTAGCCTCTGCATCTTCCCTCTTATCATTGTAATTCTAGATAATTCTAGAGAGAGGTTTTGTTATTCTCAATTCAAAAGTGTATGTTCCTGTTGTCTCTCAACAGCTCACTGGAATGAGAAGTTCCACGAAAAGATGGTTGACAACCGTGGCTTTTTGGTGACCCGCTCATTCACTGTGTCCGTTCCCATGATGCACCGCACTGGTGAGTTCCACCTTCTCACCATCCTTGGTCTTCTTAGATGCTCATAGATGCTCCATGATGGACGGATTTCCATGTTTGGCTTCCATGGTCCATGATTGAGATCTTGCATGCTTCTTGGGTTCCTCTACAGGTCTGTATGACTTCCATGAGGACACAGAGAACAGGCTGTTTGTGCTGGGCATGCCTCTGGCCCACAAGAAGTCCAGCATGGTCTTCATCATGCCCTACCACGTGGAGCCTCTGGAGCGCCTCGAGAAGCTGCTGACCCGCAAGCAGCTGGACACCTGGATGAGCAAGATGAAGGAGACCGCAGTCGCCATCTCCCTGCCCAAAGTCAACATGGACGTCAGCCACAACCTTCAGGTAAGGAGTCGCTCTTTTCTTCTGTTCTTCATATGTGAGTTGGTCAGCAGTGAGAGAATGGGAATCGGGATTGAGTTGCCAACGCTGGTTGAAGATGTGTTATTGCATTTTGTTTATATGGATCTTATCCAACATCTTCCAGAAACACCTTGGCGAGCTGGGCTTGACGGAGGCTGTCGACAAGAGCAAAGCTGACCTGTCCAACATCTCTGGCAAGAAGGACCTGTACCTTTCTAATGTGTTCCATGCCTCCTCTCTGGAGTGGGACACTGACGGCAACCCCTTCGACGCCAGCATCTTTGGCAATGAGAAACTCAGGAACCCCAAGCTGTTCTACGCTGACCACCCCTTCATCTTCCTGGTGAAGGACAACAAGACCAACTCCATCCTCTTCATGGGCCGTCTGGTTAGGCCAAAGGGGGAAAAAATGCGTGATGAGCTGTAATGACATCGAAACACTGAGATTTTTCAGGGTCTTGAGGGTGGGTGGGGGGGTGTATGTTTGTGGGTGAAATTGAGTTTTGAGTGTATTTTGGGTGTTGGGTATGTCTTACCTCAGGAGCTCATTCCAATAGATGAATCTGTGGACTGTTAGTAAGCTTAGCCTTTTGATCTGTGAATGCATAGTGACTTTTAGACCCGAAAGATGTTTATGTCATTATGTCCAATGTCCCTGTGTGTCACTAGCAGCCCCTCTTCATTGTTTTCCAAATGTTTCATAATGTTCAACATCAGATCATTCATGTTGCAATACGTTGCTGAGTCAGATCTATGACAGACAGCATGCTTATATTAAGTATGATCTATTATGTTTGCCCTATGTGATTCCACTGCAGCATATCATGAAGAAATCTCTTTTGGCTGAATGCTCTAAAATTACTAGAACATTCTTTGTTTCAGTAAGCTTGTGCCACCTATGCGTGCCCTCTGCCATTATCTTTAATGTTTAAAGACAAAGATTTCCGCACGTTTGCAAACATATTAGGTCCACACTCCAGTTTCCCCTACTCTAAGCAAACACATTCCTGCATGTTTTTTGCTGTCTGTCTGCACTGATCGTGTCCTACTTCCTCTGCACTACAAACGACATACAGGTGAAATGTTCCACAGTCACAGGCTGCTGTTACTGAACACAATGACACTATGGTGCCTTTGATTTACCACAACACCTCTGATGGAATGATGCAACTATGCAAGTTTGTATGAGATTTTTACAATAAACGTTTTGAAAAATATATATAATGCTTTGTTGGTTTTTTTTTATAAGGATAATACGTCTCAAACACATACAGTAGGCCTACAAGAAATCACATTTTTTACACTCATAAAGACAGATGTTCAGATGATTCATTCCCAATAGTACAGAATGATACAGAGAAAGACTAAAGATGAGAAGAAATCTGAATATGATGCGAGAAAGGTTGTTTCTGCTCTAATTATAAGGTATTGTGCCAAGTTCTCATGATGTTTTTTCCACTGCCATCTGAATCTTGTTAGAAGTGAAACATTCCAGGACAGGTCTTTAGGGGAAAGGGAAAAGAGAGTTCTTTCACACCTTCAAGCTACTGCATTGTTCTCAGGCTCTCTGGTCCTATGGTGCCATAACTCCTGTTTGAATGGGCTCTCAGCTGGCCCTGAGCAAACACTGAGCAGCCTCTACAGCAGGGGCAGGGTGTGGACACTGGCAAGAGCAGGAGTGCAGGGTACTAATGGTGAACCAGGAGAGAAGGCAGAAGAGTTTTCCAGACTGAAATCTCTAACAGGACCATCGCTACATTCATCACACCAGTGCAGAGACATACTCCGTGGCATTTTGAGTTTTATGCAAGAATAGAAAACAGAAACAGAAATAACAGAAATACTTTAGGTGAAAGATATGAAACAACACACATGCACCAGAGGGAGAATAATGTGGTGTTGTGAGGAGGCTTTTAACTAAACAACCGGGCACCACCTATAAATCTCTTTGATCCTGTTGCCAGGGTTCATGTTACCATGGACACCTCCTTTCAAATGAAGCCTTCCAGTAATCTTCTAATTGATAGTATTGTCAAGTCCTCCAGGCAAGTCTCCCCACAGGAGACAAGGGTGATTTAGCGCCCTCTGCTGGTCACATAAAATAATAAAATAATAAATAATCACAGAGTAAAGTTTGTTATCATTTTCGTATACTGTATGTAGGACAAGATTATATTTTTAAAAGAATGTATATATGAATTTAACCTTATTTCAAAACTTCACATAATGAATAGACATATGAGCATGCCTGATTACAACAGTGAACCAAACAGATAACAAACGGAGCAAAATTAATTGTTTTATTTGATGTTGTGTCTTCTACAGATATTATCATTAAATCAATGTCTACAATACTGCCTACAATAATTATTAGACCTTTTATGACAGCAATTTTAAATAAACATCTATGATTAGATTTTTTTCAATACATTCACTTCCTTTATACAATTCCTGTATATAGAAATCTTTTTGGACCTTAAAAAGAAGTAGGTAAAGTAAGTAGGCTAATGGACCACACTGAGGTGCCTTCAAGTGCAGCAGAGAATGGGCTCTCTTAAAGGTGGGCATAGCCCTAGGAAATCTCAGAGATTCATTAGTTCTCCGTCAATTATTACTCTCCTGGCCTGACCGAGCAGAACATGAGAGCAAGTCTTATCTATGAGTAACTAATGTAAGGCAATGATACTTTTTTGTTGACCCTAGGCTGTGCATCACTCAAATATATGCATAAAAACTTACATCAGTGCTGCCCATGTAAAATGATAACATAACAATTCAGCCTTTGTGCATAATGTGTACTGGCACTACGCAGATGTATATTTTTGTGTATTTCGTGTTTAATTGCAAACGTTACGCTCATCGGGTCTGTGCCTCCTGACCCTCGACTCCCTGACAGCTGCACTAAAAGCGGCTCCCCTGAATGACTGCATGGCACAGCCTTCAGAATAGCACAGACAGGACATGGATGTTAGCCTAGCAGCGACAACAGTGACTCTGCAAGCGGTTCCCTGCAACATAAGCAATTAAAAAGCTGTTTAGACGATAGCTTTCCTTTCCCTTACAATGGTCAACTTCATAGTAAAGGACGAATAGCTGAGCTTGAAGTAGCGACGCCTCGGTAGCGTGTGTGGAAGCACCACTAGAGGGGCTGAGAGGCGCGTCTGCAGTGATAGGGGCTACAGGATCATATCGTATGCTGGGCCACGTGGTGGCCAAAAGCAGCAGCGTGGATTGTTCATTAAGGAGGCAGTCAGTGCATTCACTTCCCCCAGTGACCCGCAAGACAACTTTCATTTCATTAGGGCGCTGCCTTTCAGCTGTGCTGGACAGAGGGAGATTAGTCCGCCCCGTGGCCAATCCTATTAGAGTGCTCCAAGTAAGCCCGAGAGTGATCAGGCAGGCTTTATGCACGCACGTCTCTCACAGGTGGCTTGGCCACACAGGTTCTTGCTGTCCCTCTGCTGCTCTATCCAGTGGGCTGCTTGTTTGGGTCACCCTCTCCTCTCCTCTCCTCTCCTCTCCTCCCAATCATCTTCCTCTTCTTCCCCTGCTCCTCTTCATGTCTTGGGCTCCAGATGGCCTGTTCTCACACCTTGGGCTTGTCCACTTGTCTGTTGGCCTTGCGGAATAAGTTCTTGATTTCTTCGGTCACCATGTCTTGCCAGTTGTCTCTGCAGGACAATCAGTTGGAAAAAAAAAATGATGCATTGAAAAGAAATGAGTCACACAGATTTGCATATGAAGACTTCAAGGCCAGATTCAGACCCATCTTAAAAGTAACACTCAATGTGGTGTTATAGAGTACATGCAGCTTTAGAAAAGTCAAATCAACATAGAGAGCAAAGCACACACAAATAACACAAAATCACAAAAAAATGCTGTTTTGGGCCATACACATCACAGAACATCGATCACCAGCAAACACATTAGCAGCTAACACACCACGACAGTGCATGCAAGGCACTACCTCCTTGCTTTTGACTTTGAGAATCTGAGAGTCTTTTTGCTGCTTTCCTTTTCTTGTAGGCAGCAATGTCCACAGGATTCAGACCATGATTATCTTCTCTGAGATGGAAATGGTGAAGTTGCATGAAATTTGTGTGAACAGAGTAACCCTACACACTGAAATTTGTGTGAACAGAGTAACCCTACACACTGAAACACCCATATATGCTTGATAAACATGAACATGGTGCTCTCATTGCAGCTGAAACACTTTGTAGTATGATGCAAACGTATTTTACACTCTCAAACGATTGAATGAATGGAAAAGAACCGTTAAAATGCTACCAGTACATTAACATGAGTCATTTCTAAACTATGAGAGAGAGAGAGTGTGTGTGTGTGTGTGTGTGTGTGTGTGTGTGTGTGT
>JASCIP010000489.1:6528733-6543781 GCA_034783695.1 Sardinella gibbosa
AAATGAAACTGAAAGTAAGACACTATGCCCCATTTACTTAGTGTTAGTTGCCCGGTTCATTATTTGGTCTATGTTACATCAACTTTTTCCATTCTTTTTCCTATCAACAGCATTCAGTGACCTTGAACAACAGGGCTATGGATTGATTCACGCCGAACTTCTCCTTTAAGACCAGTGCGTCCGTCGGCAGGCGCTGTGGAATGTGCGTATGAAAAGACTCCTTACCCATGCGTTCCTTACCTACTGGCCTGGCCACCTGCACACAGCCAAGGTAATTGACATTGAAACGCTGGACCAGCTCATTTTTTGGCACAGGAAATTCTGAGGAAAAGGGGGAAAGAAGTTGAACGGGCCAAAAAATTCAGAATGAATAAATAAGGCAATCTACAGGGCACTAAACAGGTGCACATTTAAAAAGGTCACCAGTTCCATAAATAAGCAAAACAATAATTCTGGGTGAGTCATCTTCCACTGCAAGCAAAGGGCATTGCAAAATTGTGTGTGTGTGTGTGTGTGTGTGTGTGTGTTTTGAAGAAAACCATCTCCTGAAAGGCAAGAGCTGGGCTCTTCAGTGGCGCAGTACCTTGCACAGATATGGCTCCCAGACTGGCGGGGTCAGAGTTGAGGCGGCTCAGCCCGTGCTTGGAACTTCTTCTCTCCGCCATGATCTGCTCCAGAAACACATCAGACATTCAGCATTAGAGAACTGTGGCTTTCCAGGCACAGGATGAAAGCCCGAAGGCAACGGAAAACACTTTTTCATAAGGCGCCTACTCCATTTTATTTCAGGCAAAATATGGGTTTAGACTTCACATTAAAATCAGAGTTCCTCACATCTGTTCAAGTCATCATGCCTGAGTGTGTATGGATGCCAGAGACAGCCTGACAGTTTCAGTCAGTGTGAGAAACAGTCTATTCTGCCTGTCAAGCCCAGGGCTGGAGGAAGCAACCCAAAAGTGAACCATCTCCCTCTGCATCCCCTTTCAAGGGCTCACCTTAGAGCAAAGGTCATGCAGACTGGTGGCAATATGCTTGGCGGGGGTGTCACAGCGGAACACATGACACTTCAGGACCTGGGTCAGGTTGTCTCGGGCCACATACGCAAAATCCCTGATGACAAAAAACATAAACATGTTGGTGAACATGACAGTTGCTATCAAAAAAGTCCAAGAACATATTCTGTCAATACAGTGCATGAGTGAAACATAATAACATCAATAATTCAATTCAATTTTAATTCAAAACAAACAAAAGACACACATGCATGTTACATTTATGAGTTGACATCACAACAACAGGATTTTAAAACATACGACAAACGACAAAGATCTCCATGGGGTGAAGACACGATACGACAATAAGAAACAAATTAAAAAAACACTGTCATCAACAAATAGGTACTTTACCTTTCTCTGTACACAATGCAGCAGAAAAAGGAAAAAAAAAAAGAAAATAGTTAAATTGTACAGTTGTACCTCACATCATCAAACAATTCACTCTTTGAAAAAAAAATTAAATATATTAATAACCCCCAGTGACCACAAATTTGTCCTTTAATTCATTCCCTTAAGGCAACAGAAACAACAATCAAAATGCCACCAATCTCCTAGTTGCTATGACATTTATATTCCACCAGAGGGCAGCGCATTCCCACCCTGAATGTCATTCTTGTCCCTCTGCCAGGAGGGGCTTGTGTGGAATGCAAGGCCTATGCTATGACTCATTCTGACTCATGCTGCTCGCTACACATTGCTTTTAAAGGGCAGAGAATAGCGCGCTCGCTCCCTCGCGCACAGAGGAAAAGGAGCGAGAGAGAGAGAGAGAGAGAGGGAGAGAGAGAGAGAGAGAGAGAGAGAGAGAGAGAAAGAAAAAAAAAAAACATTCCTTAAGGCGGCTGTGGCAGACGAAAATGTGCCCCGTGGCACATGTGGTTTGTCCTCTTTCTCACTTCACTCCTTCTGTTGTCTTTCTCCCTCTACACAACTCACGCCTCGAATGAATGCCCTGTGTCATTATTAGCACAAATTATGGGCAGCTAGATTTTCTAATGGGGAAGAAATAATATTCAATTCCCACGAAATTCAAGAATATTCCTAAAGTATATATATTCAGCATGACTATATAATAATATAAATCTAACATAAAAAGCTTAATCATTACAGGGGGGAAAAAACCTGCACCACAATCTTCTGCATTTGTAAAGCACATCTCTCTGGCCCTGGGTCACACTGACCTGCCGTTGTCCCGGCCTACTCCCCACACGCGGATGCTGACGATGGGTTGGGTGTGCAGCAAGGTCTGGCTCAGCGGGTCAATCAAGTTCATGTGCTCATTCTCCAGCACCATCAGCATGTCCTTGCCCTGAACACACACACACACACACACACACACACACACAATGTAATCATCACCAGCTCCCCACCATGGATTTGTTTTCCATTTGTTTGTACCGACTGCCCAAGAGTTTTGCTGGGCAGAGCATGAATGAGCTGTGGAAGGGCTGCCATTTTACAGTGGAACAGCACGGCTCTCCAACTCAAACTCCACTTCTGCTAGGAAACTTAGTGCATCGGATCAGCGCCATTACGGAACAATATTCCTATTCATTTTATCCGCCTCTGGTGATCTTTCTGAGACTGCTTTTATTGCATATGCAATTTATTACACTTGGGCAGCTTCACTCACAAGCTTGCAGAAACTTGCTCTTGATGAAACCACCAAACTGCACTCATTAAGTTGCGCAAAAATACCACAAGGAGGGGAAAAGAAGATTTTGCCAGAGGCAGGAGGAGACTTGAGAGCGAGCTGGGCAAAGATCAGTACCACAAGCTCAAGGCTCATCCCCAAACAGGAAGTACCCTATAGCCACTTCCTGTCTCGCTCGCTCGCACCCTCCCTCCCTTACCTCTCCCCAGATGCCGGCTGTGTCGTGGAGGTTATGCTTGTGGTAGGAGAGCTGTCGAATGCAGTTGTTGACGGCCACGCTGCTTCGTCCAGGGGCCATTTCCTCTTCGGACATCTCCACCCAACCCAGGGAGCGCACGGCGAAACACTGGCAGCGGGGAGGGGAGCAGGGGGGGGTGGACATGGATTACACAGAGCAAGTGGGCAACACTACTTTCAGGAAAGACAGTCTTTTCAGCAAGCTATTAAATTATTATTATTAAAAATATTATTATTATTTGCGGGGCTGGAGGAGAACTAAGAGTGTAAGTATCTCTTCTAAAAAACAAACAAATAAACAAATAAACAAATAAACAAACAAACAAACAAACCAGCAACAAAGCAGAGAGTGCTTGGTTTGTACCTTAGCCTCCAGGTTAGTGCAGAGAGCGGCTGATTTCTCGCCTTCCTCCGTCTGGGAGCAGCTGAGAGGGAAGAAGACAGCAAAGATGGGAGTGAGCCGGACAGCTGGCGGCCGAAGATGATCTTTTGTGGCATTTGGAACTGCTGCAAAATTGGGAAGAGTGCATTTTGCACCGCGCCATGCGGACCACTTACTTCAGGTTGATAGATGCATAGCGAAGTGTAGCTCCCTCAAACTCCTTCAGACTCTCATCTGATGTGACTTCCTCTTCCTGAAAACATCATGAGTTGTGACTAATGCTTATAATTCAGCTATAGACTTTTCACTAAACATACTGTGAACACTGAATGTACCTAGGCTTAGGGTTTTCTGATATCAGTTTATAAAAGTCATGGGAAAACATTCAACCCTTTTCTTGGCCATTTTTTTTTATTCCAACACATCTACTGAATCACAATATTTCAGAAACCCGAAACATGAAGCCTCAAAGACTTAACTGTCATGTATGAGTCAATCATGAAGTCTATTCAAGCCAATTAAGTCTTTCAGGGTTTAGGGCTTAGGGCAAACAATGGAACTCAGTCACCATTTGTTGCGTTACTTATCCAAACGGCAACTCTGTGATGACTTTATCCCCACACACCTCTGACCAAAAGAAAGCACTGAGTCACAGATTCGTGCTGAGCCGACTATTAACTGCAGCACTGTATCCCAAACAGTGGGTTGGGATACACAGGTGACTCGCCAGATATTTCATATCACAATTAAAGGTCTGCAAAACCTCTGGCGTAGGCTACCGTAGGCTACAATGTGATGAAGGCCTTTAGTAGGCATATAAAATGGTGAGTATAACTATGTAATTAAATAAATATAAGTTAACATTAATTTGTATAGGCTATAGTTTCACATGGTTAAAAAAATGTTTGTGAATCGGGTCACGGAGGTTTGTCAATTTGAAAAGTGTGTAACATTCATGCATTTGTATAGGCTATAAGTTTCACATGGTTAGAAAAAAAAATGTTTGTGAATCGGGTCACGATGATTTGTCAATTTGAAAAAGTGGGTCCCTGCAAAAAGGTTTGGGAAACACTGAACTACAGTATACTATATGCCTCCTCATATTAAGCACAACCACAGCAGAGCCTAGGGTAATAAAAGTTCTTTCCTGCATGCCGCTGCCATTCTCTCCCTCCGCTGACCAGTTTCCATCACATCATTGTACACTTTTGTAACAGTAATGGCCTGGGGTAGTGTGGGTACACTGACAACAAGGTAGCAATTACAGGTTTAAATGTAGACAGTGCAATATGGCCATGGCAGTTTTTCCCATGCCTTCAAACAAAAGGGCCTAAAACACACTGGAAAAGTGGTTTGGCTTTTAGTATTCATCTGAACAACATCACTCCATTCAGAGGTTTGTTTTATCCAAATGCACTAATCGTTTATTTTAAAATATGATAAATTGTGGGCTTCAGTCACAGCTATAAAAGGAAAACCTAAACCTGAAACATCTGCTCTACATTTTGCTATTTCGGTCGACTACTTCACATAAGCCATCATTACCTTCCAAGGTTCTTCCTCATCAAATATATTTGGACGAGTTGAAGTGCCCCAAGTGATCTAGAAAGCGAGGGAAGTCAAAGCAACAAGGTTAGTGACATAAACAAAAACAAACACAGCAGCAGCAAGTAGTCTGCTAGTTCACTTTTGTATATCTGACTGCATTCGGTCTGAGCACCAGACTCGAAGAGACTGTAAATGGGAGAGTCGGACTGCTGTCCACGTTCTCCTCACCTCTTGCTCCTCACATGGGGTCGTCTCTAAAGACATGCTGGAAGACATGGTGGACTCCTCCACCTTATCCGAAGGTAAGGGAGGGTCCCACTGAGTGGTGCCTGTGGGGATGTGCCAGTAGTAGGTTCCTGAGGTGTCGCGGATGCGCATCCACCCGGAGGGCAGGTCACTGTCTGTCTCGAAGGCATTGGAGTCCCAGATTGAGTCTGTGAGCGAGAGACGATTGAAGATTGAAAAAACAGAAGGCATAAAACAATCAAAGGTTCACCACCACACATTCAGAGAGTCAGAAATAGAACATATAAAAAGACAGATGTGCAAATGTTAGACGGCTGGCTCTTACCACCGTTGCCATTGGGAGACTTGTCTGCGCTGTTATCCTGCGACACGGTTGTCCAGCTGGAATCTTCCTCGCTAGGTGTTCCGTTCATACTGGAGAACAACTGGCAGGTGCCCTCTCCTTCCTTCACAGTCTCTGACTCGGTTGGGGACATATTTTTCTCTCCCAAGCTTGGAGCCGACATATCCTTCTCTTCATCTCTGTCCAATTCCTCCCCTTCATCTTCTTTGTCATCCTTGTCTTCCTCTTTGCCCTTTTCTCCATCCAAAGCCTCAATTATGAGAGGTTCATTTAGGATGTTCTTGGACTCCACATCCAAGTTCAGATGGAGAGAGTGCAGTATTTTTGAGGATGTGTTAATCTGCTCCTCGTTGCCCTGCACATCATCTTGATTGTTTTGATTTGGGGAGCTGTCCTCGTTCCAGTTTACATTATCATTGTGGTTGGGGTCCTGCTGTTTCTCCGCCACTTTGCGCTGCTGATTTTGGCCCTCTTTCACCCATTTTGCGCTGTTACCGGTGTGCTCCTGACTATGTCGCTGATTCTTTTCGTTCAGCTCCTCATCTGTGCGTTGTTTACTGACCAGATGGTTTGACATATCTTCATCATTGCCACCCATGTTCGTCTACCCCTATTGAAGATAAGGGAATATTTCACCAAGGACATTTATTTGTCTAAAAAGGCATATCACAATTTACGTTATTTCAGAATGTTCATGATAAAAGTTAAAATGTTTTATTAGATGACCAGTGTTAAACTGGCATCTGAAACAACCTGACTAACTCGTTACGGAGTTCAGATGTTGCATATTTAGCATCCTATCCTACCTGTAGGCCCATGTCGCGGCAAATATACTATGTTGCGCATATCTGCTAAAAGTAAAAACCTAACTACTGTTATGCAATTTACCAACAAAACGTGTTGACTGGACCGTGAAACAATACGTAATCTATCGACAACATAGAAGAAGCTACAGAGAACCACAAACAGGGACCTGTCACGAACTGTTAATCAGCTGTTAGCTTCGATTTGTATCAAGGCAAGTACATGCACTGACATTAGCATACATCGGCTATCATAGCTAGCTAGCAAGACATCGCTGTGACAAATTCAAAGCCTTTTGCGTTAAATCTGTGCACCATGATTAGAGATGACTTGACGATTAAGAAAAGAACGCGAAATGTGTCGACATTTTGATGTTATAACAAGATAGTAATCGAGCCATTCCCCTGATTCTACATTCACATCTTGATTAACGTTAGCATGTAGGCTACAGGATCAAATCACAGTACTAGCTGCTGGACCAACCATCCGCCATCAGCCTACATCATCTTTCGATGGAGGCAGAGGCTAGGTGGTACAATACCATAATGAAGATTAGGGCACCATAAGCTTTGATAATTGAAACACGTACTTACCCTTGCTATCTGCAGTCTTCTTTTATGATATTTTCATTTTATATTTAAAGCCGTATAAACGTAGTATTAGTGGTCTATAATCTGGATTAACGGCGACTGTTATGATGGGGAGTAGGAGGACAAGAATACAGCAGGCTACGTCACTGCAATGTCACACAGAGGCATCGCGTTGACAGTAATCCCCGCTCCAAAATGTAAATAATTAAATAAGGCCTGGGCAAGCGAAAGCGCAATTTCAAACGCTTTCGTTTATTTATTTGCTTAAACAGTCGCCGTTTACGGTTAAGTGCAATAATTGCTTTATTCTGTGAGCATTTTACATAATTGCAAACGACCTGCGTGCAGCGTTTCTCAGGTAGGCCTATGGATGCTCATTGGTGCTAGCTACAGTAGAGGTGTGCAAACCATACCATAGCGTACAACGTTGAGGGAATTATAGTACGAAAGAGGACTGCCATAAGGCACACACATACAATCAATCCACCCCATTTAATACAAAGAATATGGTTTTGAATCTTCTTTTTAAAATAATTCACAAATTTCTTCGTATAAAAAATATCGACCATATCTCCTTAAATAAGTTTAAATATTCAAGAAGGCATTAACTGCAAGACAACATACTTTCTTAAACAAGTATATTTCTTTAATGCACATATATAAATTACATATATTTAAAGACATGCTTGGTTTTGGCTTATGCCCCTCTTTCAGAACAAGCAAGCAAGTGGATGGACGATGAAATACAATTTTAAAAATAAAGAAATATATCATATAATGCAAAGTTAACATGGCAATGACTGAGAAGAGGTAAAGCAGCAAAAGTCCCAAAGTAAAGTAAAAACGAGCACTGTGTGGAGAAAAAGAAATTGAATGTGACCTTTCCTTTGAGGAGTTAATGTAAGAGCTGGAGTATTTCTGGCACATGATTCAGTATTTCAAGATATGTAAAAAAAAAAAAAAAAAACACAGAAAAAATAAAATCTGCACAAAGGAGCACTTGTGTGAAATGTACCGGACTGCTACACAGGATGTCTAATGCAATGGAGAGCAGAGTGTGAGGTTTTTCATAACCAAGGCATTTAGGCACAATGCTCCAGCTTCACAAGAAGAGACCACACGGAGCCTCATATTTCTTTTTTTTCTCTATCTCTGGTATTGAAATACAGTTTAGGCCTACAAGTGTGATATTGCAGGTTCACACAATCTGCTTCCCTTTTGGGCACAGTGAAATGATTGGACTGATTAAGCAGCTTACAGCAGTTGCACAACCTGATACGCACACGCGCGCACACACACAATACACCTGCATATAGAAAGACAAACATATAGTATCACCACAGTCTACACTTTTGCAATGGCACTGAGGGCAATGAACACGTAGCAGTATGGAGAAGCAGAATAGTCCTCTTTCTGTTTAGAAAGCAGAAGTGTTCACAACAGTGTCTGTCCAGACAAATGGCAGAAGACTGTATTTGACTTCTCTTTTTATAGAACCGAGAGGAAGAAGCCGCTGCTTTGAAGTAGGGAGGCACGGACAGAATCGTTTGGCTCTATGCAGGTAAATCAGTCATTAATAGAGTAAATTCCACTGAGCCTGTGACATAATAACAGTCATTGTAATACATTTTAGGGTGGGATGTGCACACACAGTAGCTTAAGTAAAATCATATTAACAATATTATTAATGAGAAAACATCTTAGAAAATGAAGAAAAAAAAAAGACGTAATAAAATCAAATTAATAGTAAATGTGTCATCTTTGATGCTTTTTTGTTTGTTTTCCTTTTTTTTTTTTTTTTTTTTTACAAAGACTTGAGTTAAAGTGGTGTGTACAGCACAGAGTAAAAGTAGTGAGAGGAAAGGGTTTAAGGCAACACTGGCGATGCACCGCCCCCCGGGGTGCTTACAGGAGCGAGATATCTGGTATGCATACTGTGGGGGTGGGGGTGTGGGTGGGGCAAGGTAAGGTGTGAGAATTGACTGTGTAGTGGGGAGGGCTTCACTTGTCCTGCATTTTCTCCAGGATGGGAACAATCATGTCAAACTTGGGTCTCTTGGCCGGGTCCTCGTTCATGCAGATTTTCATGAGCTTGCAGATGTGGGGCGAGATGCCGGGGGGGATGGTGGGGCGAAGTCCTTCCAGGGCCACCTGAGGCAAGCGAAGCATACCACCATTTTATCATTTCCAATACCTCACAACTGATATGAAATATGAACTCACATTAATTAAAAAAAAAAAATGAAAAAGTCATCTCTTGTAATTCAACACATCAATAAACTTTGTCCATATATTACTTACACATATACAAAGCTACAAATGACTTGAGCTAATTTTATTCTTATTTAGTTCTGCCGTGTTCTCATTGGCATCCTGTAACTACTAAACAAAGACAAATCTCTTTTCAAGTCTATTCTGAAATAAATAAATAATCTATTTTGGAGCTGGACATGGGAGGAAAAAAACCTTCAAAATATAATAGAAATTGTCAACTTTTAATGTCCAACCTTCATGCCGATCTCCATGTTTGAGAGATCAGCAAAAGGGACCTCTCTGGTTACCAGCTCCCAGAGCAGGATGGCGAAGCTCCACATGTCTGCAGAGCGCCGGTTGATCTCCTCAGGTTTCTTCTGCAAGGCTGCGAGGGGTAGGAGAGAAAGACAGCTTTATAGCAGGCCCATACTACTGCACAAGGCTGATACAAACAAGCTGCTCATGGAGAAAAAGCTTTGTCATGGATTTTTAAACATGCTTTGCCATTCCAGTCGTCATAGAGAACATATTCACTCATAAATAAAACAACTGCATTTAGTTTCATCAGTAACTGCATTATGGCAAATGCCATTAGTGTGGCCTGTAGTGTGGTCTTGCGTCCTCAGTACTGTAGCATTCTGCATCAGATTGGCTATAAGCAATGCAAATGTATCAAAGAATTTGACAAAGTCAGGATTTAGATACAAATTTTAATGAGGACAAGGACCACCTCAGATCCACATTACATCAATACGTTCTCCTTCAATCACTGACTGCAGTAAATGTCCACCAAACACAATAGAAGAGGAGAGCAGTGGCTTGTGTGGATCTGCTAAGTGATCCGACTGAAATGCCAAGATGGAGTGAATTACCCTCAGGAGCCATCCAAGCTGGAGAGTACATCCTCCCTGGGCACTGGAAGGAGAACTTCACATCTGCCATACTGATCCTAGCCGTCATGTCCTCATCAATCTGTGACGCATGACAGAAAAGCACAGTGTCAAGCGCAAACCCCCACCAACAACAACAACACTTAAGCGAAGAAAAAGGAAGTTAAGTCATTAAAGAAAGAATGTGCATGACTTTTCGGATCAAGGAACTCGGGGTCCCTTTGTAGCACCACAGGAGCATAAATCTGAGAGAAGAAAACATTTTGTTGGCATGCAAGTAAAGCCGGGTCAGACATGGAGGAAGAGGATTTTCCATTTTCATGTGGCGCAGAGGTTTGGTGGTAAATATTTATAGTGGGCTCACCATGACACTCTTGCTGTTTAGATAGTGGCGGGGAATCATTGGCTCAAGCGTGTGAAGGAAAGCCATTCCGCAGGCAATGTCCAAGGCAAACTTCACCGCCTGAGTCTGGTCCACCACAAAGTCTGTTCAGGAGGGGGAGAAAAAAAAGATCCAGTCCAATCATTATACATCACTGCACAGGATTGCATAATCAATGCATGCATCCTAATGTGACCTATACCAGATTATGTTCTTATGCAAGTACACAAAGTCACGAAAAAAAAAAACAAATCTTTACAAATACTTTGCCTGCTTCAAACTGTGCATCAAAATACAATCGGATAAAAGAGATTGCTTCCAATGCACGTACAGTACACTGCCCATTTCACCTTATTTCACATGGCAAAAGGAAAGACATGCATCTCAAACAAAGTTTGCACATAGGCAAGTCTCCATGCAAATACTTGTGTGTCTTTACAAGCAGCTGCAACACAGAGGTGACTCCCACACAGTACTCACTTGTGCCCTCATGAAGTACATTATAGAGCGAACCATACGGCATCCAATGTGTGATGATGACAGGGTGGGGGGCAGGGGGTGACTGACATGCCCCAAGGACAGGTAGGACATTCGGGTGGGAAAATATCCTAGGATGGATGCAGGGACAAGGAGGATGGGGAAGGATAGGACAGGACAGGACAGACACAAGGACGTCACCAGGATGAAAATAAAAAGGCACATAAACATAGAGGAGGGTAACAAGAGGTAAATTTCCTCATCATGATACCTTAGGCAGTGCCTGTATCATGATTTACATTCATTACCAAGGCCATTAAAAAAATAAAAACATAAGCTTTGCATAACTAAGATTCAAAACAAGTTGTATACTTGTAGACAAGCCTGGTCTTGTCCGTCAGGTAATTTAAAGTTTCAAATGTGAACCAAATCGGTCCAACAGTTTAAAGGATTTTCTAAACACATTTCAACACACCATTTGTATGACTTTACTGTTAGAATTATGCCTGCCATGTCATTTGTCCTCCACAAGTAAGATTAATGCTCTGTCAGTTTCCCTAAATAAACTTTGCGATGATACATAACCAAAAGGAAAGCACACTCCACTATCACTTGCCTTTATTCCTACTGCATTCCAAGAGCAGATGTGAAAAAAAGACCTTACTGGCAATCACCTGCTTAGTCAAATTTATAAAAGCTTAGCATTTGTTTGCTATGTAGTGGCTGGTTCAGGTCTTCTGAAAACTACAGCCTGCTAGTACTTAAGGGTAATACCACATAGAACACATCCAACGCTATTAAGTATATCCCCTCGCTGAACCTTCCCTCAGGAAGAGCTCTCGCCAGATCTGACAGAGTGCATTGTTCATAACCAAAGTAAAGCTCTAAAGCAGTTTGAATACCATCTTATACTAATAATTTTTCAAGTACGTCACAGTATTATAAATGTTAATCATAGATTTTTTGCAATATGATCGGATAATAATTGCTGTTTTTCACTAACTCTGTGTACTGCATGCTCATACTTTGAATACTCTAATCATCTTCAATTATGAAAAATATCACTTCATCTGGTTTTTGCACATTTATTTGGGTCTATGGTGTTGCTAAACACAGTTTGGGGAAAAAAAAGAAAAAAAAAATTTGGTGCCTAAGTGTTAATTTACTTATGTCAGAAATTGTGTGCCTAAGCCATCCGTTCAGACTTCTTCACGACATCTATGCCACTAGCCAGGGAACATTGGCGTAATCCTGCCCCATTTCAGGCGAGTTTTATGAACCAGAACCAGTGCCAGATCGGAAGGCGACACCAGAAACATTGGCAGATGCAGAGGTGGCTATTTTTTTGCTGGGTCCAGGGAAAATCGAAGCCAACGGCACTGTTCAGCAAGTTAAGACAACTGTATCATGGCATGAGATAGACTAAGGGTATCTATTCAAACAGTAATGAGCATTTTTAAGCACAATTTGAAGATTTTTCCACTCTAAATATTCACATTGTCTATATTAACAAAGATGTAGGGCAAGCTGTTTGCAGGCATACAGCCAGAGCCTATTTGACTTATAGTGAAGTGCCATCCTTAAAGTAAAAAGAAAAAAAAAAGAGTCAGTAAAGTAAAAAGAGTCAAATCCCTGTCCTTCAAGGCTGGCGATTGCTAAAGGTAGGTATCAGAAGAACAGCATTTGGTAAAACGAAAAGACCGAATTTGCAAACTGGCAGCTATTTTGCCATTTGCCATTTCACTATTTAATCTATGCTGTATGTATGATTTTTTTGTTTGTTTTTCATTTTCAAAGGAAAAGATGACAAAGGGTGTAGGCAAAACGTCTCAGGGTTCTCTGTGACTTCCAGACTTTAAAAGCAGCAATTATTCAAAATATCTATGTTAAAGGCAACTTAAGTTTAGGATTAAGTTTTGCCAATGTCACTGTGGAGGTGTATAGTTTGTTTAGTCTTTGCTACATGTCTGTCGTAGTTAGAATTTCCTCATGCATATTAATGAGACTCGAAAAGGAATGAGAAACAGCCTGTTCTGAATGAGGTATTTTCAGCAGACTACTTCAGAGACATTTAATTGAGCCGATAGACTTATATTAACTTGTTGGGGAAAAAATCAAGATGATATATCAAGATGCTTCTCAAACAGAGAAATGACTGTATCCTAATAAGGTTTTAAATTATACTGCTAAATGGCACATTTTCCATTTCCCAGAGACTTGAATGCACGACTGGATAGGAGGTTTTTGGATGGATATAAATCGAACAAAACAACATAAATATTATTAGATGAGACACTATGTGACAAAAGTGATGCAGTGCACTCAAAATACACAACATGTCACATACCTTAACTTAGGATATTCCTCATTGAAATCTCTGCTCTTTCTGGTGGTCCAGTCACGAACCTTCAGAAGCTTCACCACAATCTCAGTGCCCTGCCAACGCCCTTGCCACAGCTGCAGAGAACCGAATCATTAAAACTACATCAGACATCGAAGAGCCACAACTATGGGCAACAGTCCAGTATATTTATTTAAAAAAAAAGAAGGCCATTTCCTGTAACCTGGTAGAGTCAGTTGGGACTGTAATGGATTCAATTGGCCTCAAATTACATTGGGTTGAAAAGTGACGTGACATACAGTAAGTAGTAAGTTTTGTATTGCATTTGCATTTATATTTAATATTATATATATTTAATTGCTACGATGCAATCAATAAATGAAGACTGCATACCTCTCCGGAGTGGTTGTCATTGATTTTCAATAGGAGGGACAGCTGTTTGAAGTCAATGCCAGCGTGTTTGTTGAGCGTGCCATTACCTAAAAAAATATCACAAACAAACACACAGTCATGCATATTTTAAACAAACAAAAAGAAAAAGGTAATTTAATGAATTTAAACTCTCCTGTGATTTACTGTTCATAAATCATATGATGACACCACATCAGTTTGTGTTGCGAGAGATGAATAGAGTGAGGGTGCAGCGGCGCGAGTGTGCACACTGGCAGTCAGAGATTGATCTGCTAGCCCCAGTGGAGTGTAATTACTGAGCATGACTCACGGGGCCGTGTGCGAGTGGTGCCTTTCCAGAAAGTGTCTTTGAAAGGCACTTTGGTCAAGTTCTGCCCAAGCTTCTCTGCTCGCTCTGCAACACAAGAAAGGAAAATCATTTAGAAAACACAAGAAAACAACACAAAACAAAAAAATGAAACCAAGACAAACAGCCACCACATGCCCATGAACAGATTGTTTGGGTACCGATAACACTAATGATGTTGTGCATTTGGCACGCAATGAAAAAAATGAAATGTCCACAAGCCCACATGACGCACATTCGTACTGGACAGAATTATAAGGTTCACAGTCACCCACAAGCAGACACATCTGTTTCCTGTCTTCTGCTATCAATCTCTCTAAGCAGCATCATGAATACCTTTGAGGAGGTCGCGCAGGTGTGGTTTAGCCTTATCCAGTGGGGTTTCTCCGTATTTGTTGCAGATGCTCACCTGGGCACCATTAGTTACAAGGTCCTGAGGGGGAGAGAAGCACCAAAAAAGGAAATGTCTATGTTATCCCTCAGAGGCTGCCCTGCGTGAATGTGTGTGTGTGTGTGTGCGCTGCAGGACCACATGTATTGCATCAGTCAGGAGCCGTGAGAGGCGGCGATTGACCACCAGGGGGAGCACTCACCTCGGCCACCAGGTCCTGGCCCCAGAAGCAGGCGTAGTGCAGCGGCGTGTTGCCGTGCTCGTTGGCCGCATTGGTGTCCGCCTTGCACTGAATCAGCTGGAGGACAAGAGCACAGCGCAGCTTAGACATGAAACAGGATTAAGGGAGAGACACGCGTGAGTCAACATGTTTACCAACGTAAGGTGATACCATCGTCTGCATGTTTCCTGTTTCTGCTGCCAGAGGTCACAGTGATTTCGGCTGCATTTTATTTAACATACACCACCTCTGCATACTTTCCATCACATCTACCATCCGGAGATGATTTTATGGCTTTGATTTGAATGTACGAATATGTTCACCCTTTCCTTCCTCTTTCCTTCTTTATTTCTTGCACTCTGCGGCTTTGCCCAGCAGCTGTGCACAACAACAATCTCTCTACCCACACACACACACACACACACACACACACACACACACACACACACACACACACACACACACAAAACACACAAAATCA
>JASCIP010000489.1:6546983-6561467 GCA_034783695.1 Sardinella gibbosa
TTAAGCCAATATACTTTTTATAAAGTTGGTTTTACAAATCTTCACCCGCTGGTGTGAATTTAATGTTGGTCAGTGCCAACAAAAACTACAAAACTGCAAAAGGCGGCTTTAAGATGAGCTCACAAACAGAAGTTGCTTAACTGTGATGGGGAGACATTGTGTATAGCTTGACTAATAATGTACTGTACAGCAATTAGGATTGTGACTTCTGTTACCTTCACATAATCATTTTCCATTACTTTAGAGGCTTATGAGTACCATAGTGCTGTTCTCCTGCCATTGAGCCATTGATGACACACACATACATACATACACTGTAGACTTGTGCTTACCTAAGTGTCCAGAGGAGCTGATGATGTGGGCAAGGGTGTGTGGGCCGCTGCCCCATGTGGCCGAGGGAGTCCGCAGGCAGGCCCTGGTCACCCCCACCACAGCCTCCAGATCAGAGGAGTCAGACACATGACCACCATACACCAGATAAGCTATGACAAAACAGGAGTACAACATGAGTCGGCATTTTTGTTTCTTATCCCTGTGACAATGAAGATTCCACTATATTCACAAATACAAAAAATGCAAGCTCAAACACAAACACGTCCTTAAATTTAATGACATTTTATATATGCATTATATGAAACCTTATGGATCTAGAGATCTGTGTCAATTCTCAGTGTAGCCAAGCAAGCTATGCAATACATACCTGCAATATATTCCAGTGCTTCTGATGTGTCACTGCAGAATTTACTGAGGTGCATATGAGCCTCTATAAGAGTCACAAGGTCTTCCTGTGTCCTTTTGAACAAAAAAATCATACTACTTAAAAACCTAGTAAAACCCTAAACTATACCAGCAAATACCACCTCCTTCTTCAGCTCCAGATTTGGTTTACTCGTCAGAATTTCTTTGTTGCCATACCTACTTGTACTTGTCTTAAAGAACAGAAAAAAATCCACACAAAGTTTGCAGCGTTTGCAAAGATTGAAGTAAGAGCATTTGGTGTGAGTGGTGGCCAATGTCTGAAACGTCTCACCAGTTGTAAAGGCTGCCCTGGCCCAAGTACTGGAAGGCTTGCCGCTGGAGCAGCACCGAGTGCAGAGTGGCACAGCGGAGAATGGGCTCCATAAGGATGGCGCTGCGGGTGGATGTGCTGGAGGCAAGGCGAGACGCAACGCAGTACAGGGACGAGCACAACTGTTCCTTGAGGTCCCAGGGAGAATCGCACACCAGGCGAAGGGCACACACCCTTGCAACAGCTGCAACAAGAAGTCAAACTGATAAATACGTACTGTACACTGTTCTCTCAGCCATTAAGTGGTATACTGTATACAGTGAAGAAGAGTGAAGATGACTACCTGGCACTGAATGTGGGTCTTCCCCTTGAGTTATGAACCATACCCTGAACAGAGGATGGACTTGATTCACAGGAAAAGGACCTGTCTTATCTACCTCTACTTTAGGTCCTGTGGTTGAAAAAGCATAACACATGTATTTATTTATTTATTTCCACACTGTGCAGACTGTGTAGTTTAACACATCTAAACAAACTCACCTTTAGCTGCAACGGATAATATATGAGTCAGCTTGCAGACTACATCCTCATCCCATTCTTTCACAAGATGACAGTTGTTCAGGACCACCCAATGGCCCTTCTGAACACCATGATCAAGCTCTCTAAGTAGTAAGTCTTTCTCACAATTGGTCCCCAAAGAGATAATCTTGACCTTTAACCAATTTTGGCACCAAAAAGGTTAAGCACAAAGTCACAAATTTAATCTAATTTGGCATTAAATCTTTATAACTGGGCAGTACTCTATTTACAGTACAGTATATATGCATGCAGAGCAGTGTGCTGCATCAGCTATACATACTAGAAACCAAAAAAATAAAAACTAAGTATAATATAGATATACACAAAATAAAAATAAAATATATAGAAATGACCGAACATACTACTCTCTTGTCACCGGTGATCTGGGACATCTGGGTGAGCCAGTGGATAGGGTGGGCACTTGCTGACACCCCTTGGCTTGGGGGAGGAAGCTGTACAATCACAGGACCGTCTGTCTTGTTCAGATAGCGGGCGAGAGCCTTCGGGCAGCCTGTGTGGGGGGCCCTGGCTGAGCCCACCTGTGGGGCCGAGTGTACAGACTGGCCTAGCTGGCAGGCGGCGAGGTCTTCAGCCACAGCTGCCAACCAGCTGGGAAAGAGGGTCTTCCAGAGGAGGGCACGTTGTATGATGGATAGGTGGGAATGTGACTGGCAGGGAATGGGGCCAATCACAGTGGAGGAGGGAAAACTCAGGTACTCATGCCACTGGTCAACGTTGGTGCGCAACGACTCGATCAGACCCTGGAAGGGAGCAATTTTCTCAAGTTGCACAAGTTCAGTGTGGACACTGGAAGGAATCCAACTTGGCAGTTTGAGGCCTTCTGCATGATCTGGAACATCCTGCTGAGGGTCACTCAGACCATGTAGAAAGGCTTCCTGCTCTTCTTCAGTGTAGTCCTCGCTGTGCCTAAACAAGGCCACAGACACCAGCAGACGAAGCAAGCTGACGTGGCTCTGGAAGACGCAGGGCCGATACAGAGCCATCAGCTGCAGCACAATCCGCATGGTCACCTTAGTCATCACGGAGCCTTCGCTGTTGCTCAACACATTTGGCTGGCCTTTAGACAGTAGAGTGTGGCGCAGGGCAATCAGGAAATTAGTTAGGGTGAACAGGTAGAGGGGCGACAGGAGGGCCACCTGCTGTAGGGCCTGGTAGAAGGCCGTGGCCAGGTTTGTGACGAAGCTGTAGTGTTTCAGCAGGGGTTTGTGGCGCTCAAGTTCCTGGCAGCACAGGCCAATGTCGTCCTGCAGCTTTTGAGAGGCCTTCTGACAGGCCGAGACACGTGGGAGGAAGCCCAGGTCCTGCTGAAGAGGGGTCAGGGACCGAAGGACATAATCCATGAGGGACGCCTGCAGTGAGACATGGCAGTCAGAGCAGCACATCGCTCTTCTGACCATCTATTACATGCATACTCTATTGTCAGAATTTTTACTTACTTTTCTTTTTTTTTTTTGACTGTTTTCAGACATTGAAGAAAAATTCTGGCGCTTTTCAACCCATAGCCCTGTTGCTCCAGGTCGCTAAGTCACTGAGAAAATTTGAGACACCATAAATGGTGGATGTTTTACCAAATTTATTCTTCCTGGCAACAGCATTCAGTGACCTCAAACAACAGGCCAATGGGTTGAAATGTGTTTTCACTTAATAGACCTATAGTATTCTATAAGGCTGTGGTCATTGTTAATATGTTAATATGTCAAATTAGAGCCTTTCAATATTACCATGTTGGACCTTTCCGAAATTACAGCAATTCTTAAAAAACTGTGCTTGTTTTATCCCTGACCTCCTCCTGGTATAACTTGTCCTCCAGAGACAGCTTGTCTCTTCTGATCTGGAAGTGTTGGCTCCACAGGTCTGGATTTTCTGACTGTACGATCTCACTCAGCATGAGCTCTTTGAGTTCCACAGAGCTCAGAGACAGATCAATGACCTGAACCTCCTTCAATATTGCAGGGTCAATCTCTATATTAGACACAAAGACACAAACAAAATCATTTTAAGGTAAGCTTAAAAACTAAAATATGACTAAAGCTGTGATTTGGTAGATATTACTTTCATTTTGTATTTAATTTATCCTCAAGTAGTTCTTCATTAGGTCATTGAATAAATATGAGAACTATGCAGAAAAATATCTGACCTCTTTGCAATGCCCGCACTGATAGTGGGGTGCTGAAGAACAAGCGGAAGTCGGGATGGGATGACCGGACAGGACGGCTGAAACCAGGAGCACGGTTACCAGATGGCCGCACAAGGAACTCAAGAAACTCTGGGCTGGTCTTAAGGCGCTCGGTGTGACTCACCATGACCCTCAGTCCTATGGTCATAAACAAATTGATAAGGAAGAGAGCAAATTCAGGAAAATATTAGTCATACATCTGGAGGTGTCATGATGGACAGAACATTACGCCTTTTTTTTCTTTCAGTTATTTTATAACATTGCCAGAGATACGAAGTCCGTTTTTTTTTTTTTTTAAGAATATTTCATTAACTTCTTACTATCTTTACCATAATGTTTAAGCATACTCTGACCTTGTAAACCTTGTATAATAATGGAATCTAATTTTGTGTCTTGCTTTTACAGTATGTCCATAATAGGATTTACATGCATTGTACTGCCATTTGGATCTAACATCCTTTGGCCTCCACCAGATGTATGAAGATTACTAACGGTCCAGCTATCTATTGAGGTTGACATTTAACTTTCAATCAGCTGAACTCGCTCTGCCTACTGAATAAGAACGCACTGTCAAACATGTATCTCTCTCAGTTCTTTGCTAATAGTGTACTCACCTTTCTCTGATGCATGACATAGTTTGTCCATAAGTTCTGGGTCATCAGCACTGACAACAGCTCCATACTCTTTTTCCACATGAACTTTACCTTTACTTCCTAAAGAAGAAATAACAATGTACGTCTCAAAAACGTTTAAACGCATTTTCACAATATACACTTCCCATGTGCTCCATGCTTACCCATATACTGTAAGCGAAAGTCTTCATGTTGCTGTATGTCAACCAGTAGGGGCCAACGTGGGGCCCAAGATTCTCTGTAGAACCATAAAAGCAACTTAAGGACAGAACCTGGAGATACAGATATATCCGTACACTGTTCATCTCCAATGGTCCTGGCTATAGCCCTCTGCAGATGCTTGTCCATCGGAACTGAGAAGGAGGGAGGGATATCCAAAGGGGTATTCACAGTGTCGGTTGCTTTTGGATCTTTAAGTTTGGACTTGGCGTGGCCATGGAGACACAACTCAAGCCACTCTTCAAGGAGCTCCATTCGGACGTCAGATCCAAATGGACCAAAGTAAGTGACGATAGCTGCCAAAATAAGGGCGTCACCAGGAATTGTATGATTGTTCAGCTCTATTTCCTAGAATGAGTAAAATGTATAGTGGGTGAATGCAATATTCAAGGTAGAATTTAATTGAATTTGACTGAAAACAGTCATTTCGGCATACCTAAAAATCTACAATTTTACACAGCAATAAAGGTCTGTTCAACAATGTATTAACATTTGGACGCTTTAGTCTAGAGACTCTCCAGAGTGAATTAGCCAAGTTACCCAATTGGTAATGTATGTGCTCATTCTTTAACTTTGTACCTTTTTTCTTGCATTCCATATAGCTATGTGGTAGCCAATCTGATTCAGAGTGTTGGTGGCCTCCCGTTCTTGAACGTCCATCAATCGCACCTGAGCAGACACTTCCTCCCTGCCTTGGCGATTGGCCTCGATCTTGCGCTGCACTTCCTGGTATCGCTCTCCGGCCAACTCCTCCTGCAAGCACACCTCCTGCATGCGCGCACGGCTCTCTACCACGCTGGCTTCCAGCTCCTTCTGCTTGGCCTCCTGAGGAGCTATGTGGCGCAGCACGTGAGCATGCTCATACAGCGCGCGGATCCAGTGGCAGAGAGACTCGCAGGCACGGCTCTTGGCACGCACCAGTTCTGGCTGGAACTCTGGCATGCTTACGATGCTGGAGAGCTTCTTGTAAAGTTCATCACTGATGCTTCTGCGGTCATAAAATTCCAAATCCTAAATGGAGCCAATGTAATGAAAGGAATGTGGAAATAACAGGTAAGTGAATTACCAGAATGTAAACTTAAATACCTTTGGATTTCGATTTGCATAAACTACATAACTTTGCATCAATTTGCATGCACTTGATCATGGTAGTTACATGTAATATAGAAAATGCATTGTTTGTTGTAATACTATATGCAAATACCTGAAAGAAGAATGGTTGTCCCAGGAGCTTTTTGCTACTTTCCCAATTTCTGGGGCGATTAAAAAGCATACATATTGCATCCATGACCAACACTACTCCTTCTGGTGGGCAACGATACCGCCTGACCTCATCCAAGTCAACTTGACTTAAACTGTTAAGGGCACTCACTGCTTTCTTGTACAGTTGGCTCACCTACATAATAAAGAATGGACCATGTTGGATGGGAAGGGTGGACCCTTTCAAACAATCAGTGAATGTCTTACAATTTGTTAAACTCTGGTCAAAATACTAGTCTAAAAGGGGTCTTGGATTACATGTATTTTATCATCAAAAACAACAACAACACTTACAGTTAAAGCAAAAGCACACATTCAAAACTCCACAAGTGCCAAAGTATAGATGAAATCATTAATTCTGTTCTCTAAAAAAAGGCAGCATCCCAGGCATGGAGAAAATACTAATAAAGCAGAATGTTGCCTTTTAATTAGGTCTCGATGATTTTTTGAGAATATACAGAACAAAACCTTCCCCAGTTTTATTTTCAGTAGCTAACCTGCTTAACAGCATCTTCAACCTGCTTGGTGGCCTCGTTTGCCTGTTCCTCTAATTGTGTTAGGTGGTTTTTCTCCATGAGAGAGTGCCAACGAGTGCGGGTACACAACGTGTGCTCTATCTCCTGAGCTCGTAGCAGCAGACCATGCATCTAAAAAAAGAAACATTAAGAAAATTGGACTAATTATTTATGCTCACTGCGTACACCATGAATCTGAAAGAAGACTGTCTAGACTAGAGTTTGTAATTTGTACCTTGTGCATGCCTTTTAATTTCTCCTTCAGACTAACAACTTGCTGTCTGCTTTCTTGAGCCGTGTCTGCAATATCCTTCACACGTGAAAGAATTGTAACCACCCTGACAAGAGAGACAGGAAGCATTGATATTTCAAATCTCCTCTGGATAAACTCCATTTATCCATTCCAGAATTTCAATGTGGGTCAACGACCTCTCTAGCCTCACCTATTGGTATGACCTTGGCATTGGTTGTGCATGTGTCTACAGAGCTGGAGGTAGTGTGCCATTAGCTCTACATATGTCTGAGAAGTAAATGGTTGTATGTCTGGAAGGTAGTGAGCAGAATATTTTATAGCTGTTTGATGAATACAAGCCATGGCCCAAGATAGGCTGGGTATTAAGGAGTCTCTGTCAACTGTAGAGAACAGGAAAGAGATAAGGATTAATGAACCATGCTACATAACATTTGAAACAAGAATTTAAAAGCAGTGAAAACTAAAGATGGTAGAGAAGAGGAAGAGACTACATTTACCTTCAGTGTCAGCATTTAGGGGGGGGTGTTTTTTTAACTGGTGACTTGCAATCTCAACCAAAGCCTGACTTGTCCAAGGTGAGTAAATTTCCACACAGTGGCAGAGACTCAGAGCTTTTTTAATGTGTGCTGAAAGCACTCCGTGCTTGACAGATCTCTCAGCATCATCCTTGATTAAGGGCAAGAGCAGGAATACATGAAGGTTCCTTTGAATATTTCTGAAGTATCTATAAAACAAGGATGAACAATCACATTTACTTACAAAGACATTATTGTTATTCACAAACACAAATTGTTCTAGCCAACAGCTTATTTTCAGATTGTTGCAACCCCTTACTTATCAAGTGCCTGGTCGTCCCTTAGGCGACTTCGTGAACTGCTCCCTGTTGCAATGATTCTCTGAATCAGATTTTTTCGATCTTCCTCTGTGTAAAGGTCTGGGACATTTCCACTTGCCATAACCATGAGAAGCTCATCCAAGATGGCCAGACTAATATTCTCATGGACAAGAAATATCGTTTTAATGCCCTGCACACCCGAGAGGTTCCCAGCATCCTTGAGCATATCCCTAAATTTGCCCTCATTCCCCCTATGGACTTCCATCAACTTGTATCCAGACTGTAAGGCTGCTAGACGAACTGTGGTTTTGCGCCCTGTGCCCCTGGCAGTGCAGAAAAGCACCCCATGTCCACCAGGTATTAGCAAAACACGTAGAAGGTGACTGAGGTGCCGCACCCTTTCTTTGTGTACGGCAAAACCTGCAGTGCATGCCCACTGATCATTTTCCACAGTTTCTTCCTGTTCTTCTCTGGTCTTTACTGTGAGAGTTAGCTGTTGTGCTAGAATGTCCAAGTTTCTTTCTTTGTATACTGAGTTGCGTTTGAAATGATGCTGTTGTGAAATAGATTTCGGGGGCTCCAGGAGTTCTGGACCAAATACTGCTTTGCGTATGGTAGCTACCATGTCTTTCAGTAACTGAATGGGGGGAACAGAGTTGGCAGTGATTGCATCAGGAGGGAGCTGCTTATTTGTCTGTTGTTTTTTAATCTTCTTCAAAATAGGGTTTTTCAATATTCTCAAAACCATAGACAGTTTTGGAGTTCCAGATTTACTGCTCATTTGATTGCTTTGTGCTTCAGATTTAGCATTCAGCTCATCTGTATTGTTGCCTCTTTCAATTGGTCTTCTCCTTTTAGGGGTTTTTATTTGTTTGCTTTTCTCAAACTTTTCATCACTTACTTCTTCATCACTTCCACTGCCTGAGTCTGAGCTACTGAAAAGTGATTTCTCCTTATGAGCTACCTTTTCAGACAGCAGAGTTTTGTTCAAGGACTTTATTCTAAGTGAGTTGCCACCTACTGGAGAATTAGCTGTTGCAGACCCTGCATTTGGTGAAGGACATGCAGATGTAGGTGTTTCCTGTTTGACAGTTTGAGGATCAACAACTAATCTTTTACCAAAGTGTACTTCTGACACATCTGCTAGAAGCCTGAAAAATGTTTGAATGTCCTCTTCTGAGCCTAACCTATCCCCAAAGGTTCGTAAGCACTCGTGCATCCAGACTCGAGCAATATTGAGCACACCAGCAGCTGGACCTAACACTGCAGGAGAAAATAAAGGCAGGGCAGAAGGAGGTAAGCCAGCTTGGAAGGAGAAAATTTTTTGGGTAGTTGTACGCATATTCCACAGGAACATGCCCTGGAATACCTTTTGAAGGTCATGTACTGAAAAGAAGATTAAGGGTCTGTTATTTTGCGGACAGAAGTTCATACATACTTCCTGGCGCAAACTGTGGGTTGCTGATATAATGCAGTTTGCCATGTCAGATGGCCTGGGAGCAAAGGCACTGAGCCAGTGTTGAATATGTGATGAGTGAAACGAAAACAGAATATCAACATCCAAGCTTGGTAGTGCAATAATGGAAAATTGTCTTGTTAGGCGTGGGGATATTCTGTTGCCACTGCTTCTTCCTTTCCCTGGGATACTGCAGGTGCCCAGATAACATACTGCCCCAGATCTGAACAGTTTGAAGTGATAACCATCACAGCTCAGAAATCCACGCCTTGAAATGCATTGTCTCAGCATTTCCAGTGCCCTTGACTCCTTTCCAGATGCATCTAGACAGAATGTTGGAAGAAAAAGTTTAATAAATGGTCACAATAATGTTGTTTAATGAAAATAGCATGTTTAATAAACTTACCAAGTGGTGCCTCATGAAGGTCATCAATAAAGAGTAGCATTCCTGGGTGGTTCTTGATCTTTCCCATGCTCTCTGTGGAAGACTGTTGGTATCTCATGTTCTCTAGAACTTTTCTCAAGTCAGGGACGTGAAGAAGAGGACTTGCAGGGATTCGGAAGTGAGGCCTTCCTTGACTCAGAATAGACTGGCAGAGAGTGGTCTTCCCTGACCCCGTCTCCCCAATAAGAATTGCTGGTTGATTGGCATCCACCAGCAACTCCAGCAGATAGGCATGCTTCTCATACTACAATGGATTAAAATATTTTCCTAATTAAATGCTCAACTGAAATACAAAGTTATAGGTTGAAGTTATAGATAGCAAAACACTATAAAAGCCTTTTTAAAATTTGATTTCAAGCAAACTAAAAAAGTGAAATTGAGTTAATTCACACACCAAAACAATGGTTTTAACTGAGAAGCACAATAAAAAAAACACTGATTTTAAACATTGCACTAACCTGGGGAATATTTGCACGAAGTTGCAGACTTTTGCTAATTGCAAGGCTATTTGTTTCTTTTGAGACACCTTCACTAAGATTGAAACAGTGATCAAAGACTGAGCCCTCTTTGGGAAACTCCACTTTGTAACGACTCTCATACAGTGACTCACGAGCAAAGTGGCTAAACTGAGGCCAGAACCTGAAATTGCATAGATTGCAAAGAAAAAAAAAAAGAAAAAAGCATGAGTGACTCATTTTGAAAGAACACATCTCCCATGTTGTTAATTTTCATTCAATCTCTAGGCCTATAATTCCTCTCACCTAGGATGCAGGTGCCCACCGAAGCCCCAGATGTATGCCACCACAAACATGTCTCTGACCCAAATCTCAGTAGATATTGAAGCAGCCAAGGCATCTGAAGCAGGAGAAGAGACATTCACAAATATTATATATGCATTACTTTTTTTGATTGTTTGAAATTCAGCAGGATCTCATTGAAAAAAAAAAATCAAATTACCTTGTTTGTCAGTGTCTTTTGGAGATGTCCTCATACCATGTCCCTTCCGACTTTGGTCCAACAGAGCATTGAGGATTCTGATGAAAGACATGACTTCTCGCAGTCCATCTGTGACACCATGACCAGATTTCTTGGCTGAGCTTTCATCACTCAACATAACTGAGGTAAGGGCGTTCTGCTTGATAAAAGTGAGTGTCTTTGCAAACAGATCTGTTGCCATGCTCTTCCACATATTCAGGGTCCTATGGTCAAGAGTATGTTCTCTGTAAAGGACGTCCATTTCCATTTTCCAGACAGACTTCCACAAGTCTTTCCCAGAGAAATATACTAAACAGCACTGTGTCACTGCAGATGGGGATGCACCACTAATGTCAGTGACTTCAGCCAATACTCTCATCTCCTCTCTTGAAGGCCACACTTTCTCTCCAGATGATAAAGACAGAAAGGGTTGTGATTTTCCAAGTGTGCTTAACTTGTCCAGCCAACCAGGGGTAGCCAGTGGGTCACCATCTAAAACTAACCACTTCATTTTTCGTGCAAGAGCTCTTCTTTTTCCCAGCTTGAAGAAAGGGTTGGCTGACAGATCGTGACGCTCAGAGTCTCTGAGCACTTTTGTGAAAGCTCCATCCTGCCATGTGCGCTCTTGTTCTGAGAAGGTGCCAAAGATTTCCTCATGTAACAGTGCATTTGGGAACAACACCACCGTGTAAACTGAATGCCAGCAAGTGGAGGATGAGGCCTGATGTTCTGAGGCTGTGGTTTCTCCTTCATTGGAATTATCCTCATCAACTTCCACTATGCTGGAGGCAAGTTTGCGAAGTGCACCAGCTAAAGTTTGATAACATGTGGTCTTACCACTACCAGCTGGACCAACCATTAGAACAGCCTGAGAGAGCTTTAGGGACTGAAAAAGAGTTAGAGCACTGGAAATCACACCACTGTCAGCATGAAGACCTGTTTTTTGAAGTTCTTCGGTCAGAGCTAATTTTAGATTGAACTGATCCCTTTCTTCATTGCACTGCTGAAGGACTTGTAAGGTTACAGCTGATGGAAAGACTTCCTCCAAAATCTTGCGGAATTGGCAAGATTTTTGGGGGTCCGAAATTGCGGGTATTGAGACTGAAATGATCCCCTTGACAAGAGCACGTTCTTCTGCCAAAGAATTCAAAAGTGCTGCAGACTTGTTAAATCGGGATGTCTGACTTTTCACAATGCCCTCAACGTCATCCACTGGTTTGAGAACTCCTTGGACATCCTCTGTTAGCACAGCATCTTTACGGAATTCCTCTATTTTAGACTTGTGTAAATTGGAACTTGAGGCAGCTATGATATTCTTGATAAGAGCAAGCCAAGATGTTTGGTTACCGCTGACTATGTCAGGCAGACAGCGAGAATCTTTTGCAATGTTGAAGAGAGACATTAGCCTTCGGCTAATTGAAGTAGCATCTGTGAAACCTTGAGAAGTAAACAATACCTCCATAATAATGGTATAATCAGGTACCGCTAATGAGATGGGCCGGGTAGCTATTCTTAAATTCTCTGGCAGTTTAACCGAGTAGCTGTTTGACGAGATGGCAACACAGCCATAACTGAACCGTGCTAAAATTTGTTTCCCTGTGAAAACCATCTGACCCGCCATCACATCAGGTTTGCTGAGCATCTCTCCAATAGTATCCTTAACCCTGTCTTTTGACCAAGGCTCTGTGTCTTCACTTGATTGGGTTTTGATGAGCAACGATAGAAAGGACTCCCGTATGTCTGATAAATGTTGCCCCAGTGCTGACAGAGCTCCCTGAGTCAAAGAGTCAATTGATTCCAGTACAAGCCATGATCCAGTTTTCAGAGCACCCAACAACATCTGTTGAACAACGGATGGATGAGTATTGATGTGACATTTTAATGTGACTACCTGCTGGCCCAGTGCATGTCCTATGTGCACCACTGTCTTTCTCTTACCAGACATGCAAGATCCACTGAGAAACCCACATCTGTAGTTGGTCACAGCAAGTAGGATTCCCAAGATGGCTCGATCTGTACTAGGGGTGCTCACCATTATCCAGTTCTCAGGTCCTACATATTCAAAACCATATGGTAGCTTGTGTCCCAAAATCTCAACATAGCATGTTTTTGCAAAATCATAGTTGATCTCTTGAATGCTTAGTGATGGATTAGCATGTAAATCAAGGTGATATTTCATTAGCCTCTGCCACACGAATGATGATTCATAATCACCTTTCACCTGCATCACTTGAGACAGTTGCCTGGAGTGTTTCATGTTAAGTAAAACCAGCGCACGTAAAGATGTCATCTTGTGACGGACCTTGTGTGTTCTGTCACAGGAGTCCATAATCCCATCTTGGATAGCCCGGCAGAACATTTGAAGTTTGAGTGCATACCTGGCTTTGATACACTCCCAGTTGACCCTGCATGAGTTCTGAAAGGTTTTCTGGACGTCGGTGCACCACCTGGCATCCTCTGACACCAAAAGACATTGCAGAGGGAAGTGAGACAGCATGTCAGACAGGGTTGCCAAAGTAGTACAGTCATTAATAGCAGTTGGTCCCTCACTTCCTGCAAAGCCTCCTGAAGTTCTATGATGGGTTGGAGAAGTGAACAGAGTGTCACTTATTTTTTTATTGCATTCTCCGTCTGGCACTGTTAATATAGACATCTGGTGAGCATTGGCACATTTCATCATCTGCTGAACCATGGCTTGTTTCAGTTGTTGTTCCAGCTTCCCAAACCAAGCAAGGGGGTAGAGACTCGGCTCCAAAGGACCGGGAAATGGCACATATTCTCCAAGAGTACCATATACACCATTCACCCATATCTGGCACTCTGATAAATCTATCCCACTGCTAAGAGAATTTTGTTCGGTGGATTTGTCCTTCTTGCAGTCAACTTCAAGCCAGCGCACACTATGGAAGCACTTGCGCACCACTGGCAATAGAGCTATGGGTGTTGGGTGCAGTGACAGTAGTTTGATGACCTCACCATCGCTGAGAAAGCACAGCCTGGGGAATGCCCTTCGAGGGGTATCCAGGTGATAGATCAGTTCACTGGAAATCTTATTCATAGTTGAAAGTCCATCAACGATGAGGTCACGCAAGGATTTATCCTGATCAGGACAAGCGGAATCTACATTCTTCATGTGCTGCACAATGTTTAATACTCGTGGGTCATTCAGTATTATCTGAATCAGCTCCCGGAAAATGGTGTCCACCGGCTGGAATTTCTCCAACTGAAAGAGGAGATGAATGAATAACTGTAGTAAAGCCCAACATTTCTGAGATATGTGATATGGATGTACATACCGTATAGCAGCTTGATAATGCAACATTAAATGATGTATCTCAAGTTTCTTGATGTTATGCAATATAAAATCATAACCAAATGACAGGTAAATCTGCTGACACGTAAATCTGCTGACACTAAGGTGCATGGCTTTGAACTAATTACTTTTTTAAAAGATTAGGGATAACTATATCGGGGTCACATCACAATCATCTGATTACAATTGAAATAAAATAGTTAAATAATAATTGTTGCCACTTACCAGTTCAGAGCTTTGATTCTTTACTGATGCCTCATAAAACATTTTACTCAGAAAGACCCACTTCTCTTGGTACATTTCGCAGAAGTGAAGCAACTCCTCTGCAAAGGTAATCAAACAAGATAAATCAACATAAATAGGCCTACATTCAGAGAAAAGAGTCTGATGAGAAGATATCTATAAAAATACTACCAAGTTCTTGCAACAGATGCACCCATAATTCAATGTCCTGTCTGAAATCAACCACATGAGGAGAGACCAGCATGTTTGACAAGGTCATGACACTGTCCTCTGTTTCAGAAAGAAGTGTGTCCAGACCTGAATGATTTGAGCAACATAGCATCAGTGTCACTTAACAGAACAACAAAAATAAGGAATAGCCTACTGCTGCTAACATCTTGCCCTGGAGCACATCAATATCATAAAGTTGTAAAAGTCGCTGTCCAGCTAACCTATTGCGCAGAAAGTAGAAAATATGTATATTTTTTAAAATAAATAATGTTTAACTAACCAATTATGGTAAATGTGCCACTGTCACAAGACTGTTGTGCAATAGAACACCTCTTCCTTCGGG
>JASCIP010000489.1:6606446-6620606 GCA_034783695.1 Sardinella gibbosa
ACAGGAAAGCTTGAGAAAACAACACACTCTCTCTCTCTCTCTCTCTCTCTCTCTCTCTCTCATTTCTCTCTTTTTTTACAGCACACACAGAACCACATTCTCACAAATTTTTCCTCACTCTCTCTTTTCTGTAACCAATTATGTGTGTAGATCTTGGGTCGTGAGTGGTAACAAGATTTTGACTGGAGTGAAAATATTGTCCCAGTATTAACATGAACGTGCAAATGAGTGAAACGCTCCTTTGTGGGACTGGAGAAGTCTCCATCTCTTCTCTCCATTTGGATCCCACCATACTTTTGGATGCCAGAGATGTTATTGGTCAAAACAGGGAATAGAAATTGTAATTAAAAGTTGAATGGGCAGACATTTATCTTAGATTTAAAGTATTACCCTGTGTGTCATGGGGAATAATTCTTCAAAGTCGGATCTTAAGGCTCGGGCTCAGACGAAGATGATCACAGGAGATGATGCACAGTCGGCACACTTCATTTTGAACATGATGTAAATCAGTATTCTCACCCACAAGACTACTCGGAGCGACCCTTAATTAACAACAGTGCCTCAGTAATGGCACAGCATATTTCATCATGTTGAATCGGAGAGGCCGGAAGGATGGGATTTGTGACCCCCCTTAGAGAGCTGATGATGAGAATGATGATGTTTGCTCCTCATTCCATCTCAGAGATGACCGCTTTCCATTACTCCATGATTTGGCAGGCATGTCTATTTACAAGTGTAATGGTAACCACTTATTGTTGTTTGAAAAACCACAGAACAAGGCCTAGCCATCAGACTTGGTGAAAACACTGGTGCAGGCCGGTGACTTTGTGGGTGAGTAACGTAAACAGATGCCTCGTGATAATATTAGAACACCAAAGTAACAGAATATTGTTTTAGTATTACAATAACTTCTCACATCTCCGATAGGAAAAGATTAGGCTCCTTGGCCATGCACACCAGCGCATTATTTGGCATGAGGAGGACCAAGCTCATGTTGTCAAGAACAACATCCCTGCTGTGAAGTAATGGCTTTGGGTCTTTGGTGTTGCTGGGTTGTTTTGCATCCACAGGTCACGAGGCTCCTGTTAAGATAGATGGAATCTCAAGCAACCTGAATCGAGACCACAGCTGAATCTAATATGCAATATGTGGTTTGGATTAAAAATGGAGTACACGATCAGAAACCTGAAGATTTGAAAGAACTTCAGAGAATAGGACTGTGCAAAGAAATTAACTTGTAGAACACGACAGTGGACACATTTGTGTAGTCCTTGCCAGTTAGTTGTTCTAATGACTGCCTCGTTTTAAAGATTCAAATATGATTTGGCAGATCATTTTGGGTGGTCTGTGAAAAATTAATTTGTTTCATAGTAAGTGAACTATGCCATTTCCAACAGCCATCTATCCACATTATTATTGAAATGTGGACCTTTTATGTGAAATTGAGAGGGAATAAGTCTCAAAGAAATAAGACATAAACATTATTCATTCAGTAGACAACCGACCTTCATATCCTCGACAAACTCTTAGTAGTTTGATAAATGTTGTATTCTCCTATTCAGTATTACAGATGCTTGTAAATTGTTTTTATTGTTTGTTTTCAACTTGCTCTGTGTATCTTGTTCATATGTATCTCACTTTGATGTTTTATATAGCCAGCGTGCATATAGTGTGACTGGAACAATTCCACTGTGTTCTGTGGGAATTCCTGTGGCTTTGGTGGAATGCAGTTTAATTAATTGAAATTCCGTCAGCCTGAACGTCGGCCAGGAGCCTCCTCGTCCTAATGTAATGCGTGGATCTCTGTGCCTGGGAAACACAGAGTCCTGAGGGTGTTGGCCAGCACTTTCCACCGGGGACGCACTGCCCTGGCTTTTACACATTACCTGTTGGATAAACTACTACTTGTGGGCTGGGGCCAATTACCCTGTTTTCAGATCTGATGAGTAGCTCTGCAGAGAGACTGCAGGTGCTGAAAAGGCTCTGGCCAAGTGCAACAGACATAGCAGAAGCACAGTGGATCCAGATAAAGCCATTCAGTAACCCTTTTAGACTGCGCTTCACTGAAATGATTATGGCGGCGGGCTTTCGACCTGGGAAAGGAATGTCAGGCTGCCTGACCACTGATGTTTGGAGCAGCAACAGCTTTATTAGAGATGAGCCCTTGTATGTCCAAATTACAGAGCACATTACGCTCAACAGCAGCCCTGGCAGTAAAAATAATCTTGTAAAATAATCTTTGTGCAGCTAAGTGCAGGTTTTCATGTTAAAAAACATTCATTATTTAACCTCAAAATCTATGTGGGAAACAGGTGTTTTTTATGCATGTAGCAAGACTTAAAATCATTTATTGTTTAAAGTTAAAATACAATAAAGTGATAGTCCAGACTACTTCCAATCATAGCCCAGAGGTCACCAATTGCTATTGGTATGAAAAAGAACGAGAGAATCTCGTGCAAGCTGGCAGCTAAAGCCAGAAGCTCAGTTTCGTTTACTTTATGTTTTGGTTAGTTGTTAGTTGTACCACTTTTTTTCTTATTGCTCTCTTCCCACTGACCACACTAAGTGCCTTTGAACAACAGTGCTGTGGTTGGAAGCACTGTCAATTTAATGCTAATGTGGTTCAACCGCTACATTTGATCTTGGGCAGAATTGACCAACAGTTCATTTACTGTAGATGTTTGTTAAATCAATCAACTGAATTGAGATTGTTTTCAAGGAGGAACTAAGGATATTGCATCCCTTTGCTATGACTAATAAATTCGAGTCCAGCAAACCAACATCTCACTGACAGTGTATGAAAAGTGTGGGAACATTGCCCAGGCACAAAGGAAGACCCGGCCAAAACCAGCCAGGGGGTCATCAATTGTGTCTGAGGATTTTTTTTGTTCTTGTTTTGCGTATTGAAAATGAACCTTTATGTTGATAAGGACTCTGGGGGAATGTGAATTACGCCAGCCCTCTCCATTTCAAAGAGACAAGTAGAGAGGGATATGCAAGAAAGCTGCCCAGTCAGGGCAGGCGTTTTATCTTATGTGATCTCAGACTAAGTAAACATCCGACCTGGCGTGTGACTTTTAGCAACTGCCCAGGGAATTCACTCCCCCGTGGAGGTGCAGACAGTGCGGAAGGGTACGAGCCGGGGTGGGCACACACACATACAAACAAACACGCACACACACACACACACACACACATTCAATCTTTCACTCAGTGTTTCTTGGAAAGACAAACCACACTAGGAAGGCACTACGGGAAATCCTGCGTACTAATTCTGTCAGTTGCAACATTATAGAATACATAGGAGAACATTTGGGGTGTCAATGAAAGCTTTTACATGTTTGACATTAATGTACTTCCTCTTCACTTCACAAATATATCTGCGGCAGACTGTTGGACTTGTAGCCTGTTCTTTTTCTCTGATGATTCTGGTCTGTGTTACTTCAGGCAAGTCACCAATCGCTTTCGGCCCCTTTGAACTGTGAATCAAACGCTGAGAGGTTACACAACCAGTATTAGACATTATTTTGCAAACCGTTAATGAACCCTTTCGATATGTGCAGCAACAGCTGGTGCTGAACACCCACAGCATTTTCAGAGAAGGTTAATGGAAGCTCATACATTAAGCATGTGCAGAGAATATCTCCGTTGGGAATGCATCATATGCATTTGCTCTTTTTTCCTGAGTCATACTTCTCTAAGTCAAAAAAAAAAGAAAGAAAGAAAAAAACACACACAATTCCAGTGAGGCCAGAAGCATAATAAACAGCTATGTCTCTGTGTGGTCAGATTCTGCACCTCCCCAACAGCTGTCTTGCAGCCCCCCCCTCATTAATATTTAAAAGATTAGCATACATCCTAGATCAAAAACATTAGCTCAGTCAGTCCTGGAGTCTTCTCCTTTCTCACTAGTTTATGGGCAGGCCTCTTTTTAAACATACGACTCCTCTTGTGCTGAACAGGATTATCATTTCAACAGCACATCATCAACAGTGCTAAACCAACCTGTCTCACGATGGACTAAACCCATCTTATGTTCTGTTGTGTTGGTGAACATTGTGACTCTTGGTGATTTTTTTGTTTGTTTCTTGGTGTTTTTTTTGTTTGTTTGTTTTTTGCCTCTCAAAAATGTTCCACTGTCAAAGCCAATATTGAATGTCTGTGGAAAATGTTTTTTAAACATTGCTTACCAACAGTGTAAAGCTGGGCAGAGAAAAACAGCACTCATCTGTCTTTTTTTTTTTTTAAGGGATTAAGTTATTTGCTGTTGGAGGACTTTACAGTATGTCATCATACACCGTTCCTCTGCTGGTTTAGAAGAGCAGAAAACAATCAGATGTGTTCTTTAGGAAAAGTGTAGCAGCTGCAATGTCTTATTTTAGGAATAATTTATACACTTGTCATGACTGCAAAACATGTCCCAATCCAATGGTCCCAACAAACAGTACCCTGACATGAAGCAACTGTATAGCACATTGCATGGATCATTGGACAACCATTTGCCAAATTGGGAAAGCTCAAACAAATATGTAAATTATTCAGTTACCATTTTGTGACTTCTACTGAGAAACCGTTTGCCCACACATTGAATTTACAAGTTTCAAAAGCTGTGCAGTACTGTGATGACTTTTCCCTGCTAGTGAAGTTCCATTGAAATGAAAATTTTAATTTTACAGCCTTTTTACAGAGTCACTTCTGCATATCTCTTGTATTAGTTAGGGCTGTAGTGTTATGGTATATGATTTTTCAGATTTTTGTTGAATTACAGGAATTTGATAGCAAGAGACACACTGTAGGTTTAACCCATTTCATCTGTTTTGAACGGTTTACAGACTTTGGTAGCTGGTGGCCTGGAAATACCCATGCTGCCTTGCGTGCACATTCCGAACTGCTTGGCAGCTTGGAGACCAAGTCCGAAATTTTTGTAAGGATTTGGGGACTAATCACATAAAGGGGGGAGACAGCAAGACGATGTCACAAACTATTGGACAGACAGAGCCACATGTCCACTACGAGAAAATGAATAGGTGGTTCCCAGACTAAATCTCACTTGTGACATGGGCTGGCGTTAGCCAGGCTAGGTAGCTGTAAGGCCATGGAATAAATGTGCAAACCATACTTACAGTATGTCAGTTTTAGCTTTTAATGTTGTTTTCAGTTTTATTGTTTTTTCTTGGCAATAATATTTGATGATAAGGAGAAAAGACCAGTGAGTCAGGATTTGGAAGAATAAGTGGTGTATTAACCATACCCATGTATTGACTGTTCCTATGTGTAAACCGTTTATTCAGTACTTGATAATGAAGCAGGTAGACTAGTTGAAAATAATAATGAAGAAAACAAATGCAGTACAATGTGTAGCCCTTGTATTTTTGCACAAGGAATTTTTATTTTGCCCAATAAATGTATACCTTAGTCAATATTTAAAAAAAAAAATAAAATCAGTAGGCCTACCTATTTTGGAGCCATTCAGTGGATAGTCCTGCCCAGTGCCCACTTAAGTGGATTAGAGGACTATGATATTTTTTGTACAGATGGTTATTGATTCCGAGGGGTCACGGATTGGCATGCCCAGCACTCTGCATGGTTAACATCCACTAGCGCACCATGCTGTTGACATGAGCAGGAGGATTACGGCCAGGAGAGATCTCCCTTGTTAAATTGTGTAATAGGAAAGTCACGGTGTGACTGTTCTGTATGTCTTTCATCAGAAACACTTCCAGAGCTGTCACCTACTCTCACCCAGTTGGAGTCTATTAGTGTGAAGGCCCCATTGGCGGACCAACCCAAAGTATGAAGGTTTTATGACGAGAGTTTTCAGTCACACAAAAACGTGAAAAATCAACTACAGAAGTGGATTTCCAGACTGTCTGATTACTTGAGAGCATATTTGCAGCATGTACAATAGAATGGGATTTAAGCAAAGAATGATATTGTCTATATAAAGTGTAGTCCTTAGATTAATGGCCCAGGACCTGAATGTTTCATAGTTGACTATGCTCAGTCTGCATAAGTTATTCATCAATCACACAATCAATCTGTAAAGGACAGTCTCGACCATGCGTAGATTTGGCATCTTGATTCTATAAACGTTTACTGTTTTGAATGTGAGTTAATGCAATGGAGAGTGGAAAAGCATTTTTATTTCTTTGGAGAGGTGGACCAACCCAGGGAAACAAAGCCATGCTCACGCCCTGTTTTGTTTGACAAGATTCTTATCGTAAAATGGCCCCATGGTTTCCTTCCTCGACTTATGAACTCTGAAATATGCTATCATAGAAGCATGTTATATCAACACAGTGTTAGACTTGGGGAGATTGCCTATAATGTATCCTTGAACAAGACTCATAGTATGAGTCATGCAAGTGGTTTTGCACCAGCATTTTTTGTCATGTTTTGTAATACTGCAGAGAGTGTGATTATTCTAAATGATTTTACAGTGTTATAAAATAGGTCATTTAGCTTGTTCTTAACGGCTTTCCCTTGTGTGTTCATAAAGGACTGTTTGAGGATTATTGTCAGGACTAGAAGTCTGCATTCATTTTTTTAGTACACCAAACCATTTAGTAAATCATAGTTCAGCTTTTAAAGCCTGTAATTCTGTTCACATGCCAAATATAACACAGCCTTGATTAACTCTCTGTGTTTTCATATCATTGTCATGCCAGTCTCGGTAGAAAATATTGCATCGCTAAACTGACATGGAGTACAATACTGGCATTAGCCCATACTGTTAGACTGACCGTTGACTGGCACCAGCTCTGAAAGCCTTGTGAACCTGCTGACCCCCTTTTGACATTGATCTCTTTAGAGAATACAGAGTCAGTCATAGTCAGGAGAAAATAGAGTGTGTTCCACCAAAAATGAGAATATCTGTTTTCATTTTTGAAGAATACTTTTAATCAATCCAAAATATACCCCACCGTCTGACTATTTTCACATGACGCCACCAAAAGCATTCGAAATTGTACCATTACCGAATGGTGCCCAGGGATTCAGCAAATTGATGTCTTAATGGCCCAAAAAGCCTTCAATCCACCAACTGACATCACAAAGATTAATGTTCCCTTTTATAGCATTGGGTTGTAACAGCAAACATACCATTACGTCAAAAATGCACACAGAGGATCAATACATTTAGAAAAAAAAAAATGTTTTCAAAAGTGTTTTTTTTTTCCACCTCACACTCACTCTGTCTCTGAAACTTTCCTGTGGTAGTGATATTTTGGTCAAAGGAAACAGCATTCCATTAAAATAAACTTTAGGTTTCCATTAACTTTGACAAAGCATTGTACTGTAAACTTCCTTCACATGGCCTGTACGGTGCCTTATTTTCTGGGTCAGGAAAGAAAGTGATTGCAACAGTAACCCTAGAAATCAGATGCAGGTCATAGCCAAGAGGTCCATTTTGTGGTGATTGATTAAGTGCTTAATTAGTTCCCAAGGTGGAAATGGCTGTTCCTCTCGATTGTTCAGGGAGACAGATTGTTGGCAAGTGTCTCTTGTAAGCAGGACCCAACCCTGGCTGAGCATGGTAGAGTGTGAGAACGTGAAAGCTTATCTTTCAGCGGGCTATCGGTTTGTCTTTATATTTCCCCTCTACAGTTTATGAAAACAGCTTCTGATGCTGACGGAGTCAAGTGCGGGCTGTAGGCCGAAAGGAAGGCAATATGACTGTGGGACTATGCATGACCTTATTTGCCTCAAGTCCTACCACAGATGCCTTAATGCAGACTATAAAAACTTTGCTTCAGATTGATGCATTGTTTGTTCAGTATGGTGTTAGCGAATTTTTTTTTTTTTTTTTTTAAGACAAAGCTAGATGAGAGAGAAAAGATTTTTACTCTCTGAACTGATTTTGTTTTATAGGTGCTGATACACATTCAGCGAGCTAGTTACACAGAATGAAAGTAAATATTTAATTAAATGTGACTATTGCCAAAGAACCTGCTTTTTCTTTTTATTGGTCTGACATGCATTATGCATTTCAAGAGCCCTTAGAAACTTTCAGATGTGTCCCAGTGCATTCCTTGAACATTTTAATATTGTTATTATGGTTCTGATGTCAGTGCTTTTTATTTGCCAAGTATTTTTGTTTCATAGTTCCATATAATAAAAGTATCGGCTATGGGAATTTGTAATCATCTGGGTATGGACAGATTGATCCAGAGTGGGTAAAGGATGGTCGAAATATGTATTATCAGTCTGTTTCCAGAGCTGGGGTGAAATGTAAGCCTGGTGTTTTCATACATCAGCCTTGGTTGAGACCAGTGTTTTCTCGTCTGGTCATGCAACACAGTTTTGTTATGTCTACTGTCTTCTGGAATCTACACAAGCTAATAGTCAGATTGAGGAGACTAGTATGCTCGTAGAAAACATGAACTGTGGGAGAAAATATAATGTGTTTACCTGCTGAGCAAAGTTTGTTCAATTTGTGGTCTTGCTGATCAAACTTTGTGTTGACGAAAACGTAAAAGTATGTACTGGTAGTATAACTTGTACTGTATGTAGTATTGTGACCTCTTATCATGCACATGAAGAACAAAAAAAATGCCATGCTGTGCACAGAATTTTCCACAGACTGGCATTTTTTACCACAAAACCATAACACATTAAAAATCACAAGTTCTTGCAACCATTTCAAGTCCCTGCCAATATCAAACAATATTTAAACACTGCTGCATTGATGAATTTTTGAAATGTTGAGCCAATTGCACAATGTGTATAATTCCTGCCAGGTCCTTACAAGAAAAAGGAGAGCAGGGGAAAACACTAGAACTGGGACTGCTGTGACCTCTCTGGGTGATTTTTGCATGTGTTTATGATTACAGCTCCCTTGCACATTGCCAGAATGAAGCCAGTCGAACCCATTGTCTGCACTGCAGAGCGTTCCACAAGGCCTGGCTTAACACCCTCCACCACAGCGCCACAGTGCGGACTTTGACGCTTTCCTGGATTCCAAAGAGTCACCCAGAGTAATGTCACAGTGTGAGTATCCACATCTGGTAGGCTTTCTCGTTGTCTGTGGTGCACCCTGGAGGCTGGCCAGCGGGGCTGTTCTTAAGTGACAGCGGGGCTCTGTTGACATTCTTGCCTGAGGGAACATCATCTCTATGACTGACGCGATGAAGCCCTTGCTGAGGCTGTCTCCCGACCAGAGCAGCAACGAACGGGAATCAAATTTTCAAAAGGCTCGTGGGGGGAAAAATTGGATGCTGACCAGTAAAGATGATCTACTCAGTGGAGGGGTTTCATCTCTGAGAACATGGCAATGTGCTCTCCAAGTTCTTCCCCTTAGGGCATGTCATTTTTGGGTCTCGTTTGCATAGCATTTTTTGCCATGTGTGTTTTCATGAACCCAGATTGATCGATTTGTTATAGCAGTTCTGTGACTCAAACTGTCCAGGTTCTTGGCAAAAATGTCTGTCAGGTCAAAGTTATATTTTACTTTCTCTACTTTGACTTGATTGACTAATGATAAGGAAAATTAGCGAAGTGTATGCAACTGTCAGAGGAGATCAAACCAGTTCCAAAAATGTGTCTGTGAATGAGTATCATGCGTCCGTTGCTTGGGTTCAATAGAATTTGTTTATCAAAAAGGTGTAAGGCCCTCTTCTACACAGGAGGCAGCAGGGAAATGTAAAACAATTGGAAGTATGAATCAAACAAAAGGCTTTTCCAACTCCGGCCTGATTAGATAACTATCTGATCAGAGCTGTGCAACGACCTCACAACAAAGATGTTAACATTAGATGAACAAAGGGTCAGAAAATTGTAGAGCAGCCAAAGTATTCAAGGGTAATTTCCTTGAGTTCTTGAAATGCAAGCAAGGACTTAGGAAATGACAACATCTGTTCTTTTTTCCTCTCTCTTCAGTCATAGTATGAGGCAACTGACCTGAATATTTGTGAATTCCTTGCCTGATCAAAACATTTTTTGAATACAACATTTTTTTTCTCGCTAATTGTGAGGTTTAGTGAGAACAAAAAGAAATCCAGAAACTAGAAAGGGATCTGTATGTTTGTGGAGTCAGAAACCCACACAGCAGTTTTCCCAGTCCCTTGCTGTTATCCACTAAAAATGTCTCCTGCCTCAGCTTACATTTAAGTAGTCTAGTTCGGTGAAAGTATGCTGTTTGTTCTCTATTTATGTCTATAAAAAGACATAACCGAGTAGCATGGTAAGAAGATAGATGACCGTATTTGAGCCGCATAGCCAAGTTGATCAATTTGTCTGATAAAAACGGAATTAAAAAAAAACATACACCACCACACCATGTCACAGATAGAATAACAAAAATGTTAGTATCTGTTGAAAACTGTAGAACATTTCTCTGCTGGCAGTAGGTTTGTGTCACAAATTATTTTGACTGTAAATAGCAACAGTAATGTCAACATTTCTTGATTTTTCCCATGTCGATGTTCATGTTGATTGATTTACGCTATCCATTTTGATTCTCTCCATGTTATTTAGTTTACGCCTAAGAATTGAGTGACAAATGCCCACGACTTTCTGGACAGTATCAGATGGTTGTAAAATTGCCAACTTGCCAATGAACTGGTGAGTGTTGATGATTACAGCTTTTATCATAATATTCCTATGGTTATGTTACGGGTTTATCCATTTAGAGTGGTTTTCATTGATTCATTTCATTGATTTTATGTCTCTTGAATATTTTTTGTTAATTAAATTTCACAGCCCATATCTATGAAAAACAGAGTCTCTCCTGCATTTTCTGACTTTTTTCTCTAGTCCATCATTATAGCGCGATGTGACAACCTGCAGCTCTTCGTGACAGGGCCCTTGCAGCCATGCTGCAGACATCAAAGATCATTCCGTTTTATCTGTTTGCCCAAATCAGCTCAACGTGCCAAAAATGTTACCGCAGGGGACTGTCTGGTTAATCTATCATCCTCTCTTCACAGTCCATGTCATGTTCTTTTCGCTTTTGGAAAGTGAGTAGATAGATCAAAGATTGGATTTGAAGGTTTGTATCGTAATGGTTTGGAGTCCTAAGTATCCTATTCATCTAATGGAATAACTCAATTATACTTTGAGATGTCACTCCAGGGATAAGCCAAGCAAAACCACTAAAGACTAAGCAAATTATTATTTTTAGAGGGCAAGTGTTACAACTGGTGGTGAGAGAGTACTGTCACACAACTGAATCTTGGTTTGTGTTGTCTTTCCTTTAATGTTTATTAGCCAATAGAATTTTATGATTGAACACTATTGGCCAATAGCGTTTCATATTAGTTACACGCTAATTAGACTGGCCTTAAAGTTGTCCCATTTTGTATCTTGCATAGCTTTGTTGTAATTAAGATCATTCATCAAATTATTTATTATAAAAATATCCTCAATAGACACATGGATCGTCTGGATTCGCATCCAGACAAAAACCTCTCTCGAGATGAATGCTCAAACAATTTATTTGACACACAATTTTCCCTGTAGCTTTAGTAGATACTCCACTCCCACTCCCTCATCAGGAGCAACCCCAGTCCTCTGGCAAAAACAAAGAGCCCAAAGGGCCAGCAAGCCCCAGACATGAGCTAAATGAGAGTCTCGAACCCAGGAGAACCCAGAAAAACACACTTGATTTACTGAAAATACTGCCTCCTTCCAAATGCGGCTTATTACACTGACTTAACTGCCGACGCTAAATTCCGCATTGAGAGAATACAGTCTAACAGGATATGCTATGAGGTCAGAAATTAGTGATTTATAGGGCTGCGTGACACAACGAATGGCTCAGAGTGAGTATTAGCATGTTTGCTTAATGTTAAATTGGTGTAAATATAAAGTTTACACAGCAGTGAAAAAAAAACATTGCAAATGGCCGTTGACTGCATGACATCATTCCAAATTAGGGTATTTGATATTTGAGAGAATGTTGATTATACACTGTTCCAATTGAGTCAGTGAATGTGCGTGCTTTTAGCTTTACAAAATGAACTGCTTAGAGTTGCTTAATGCTGAGACCATTTTGAGAGAAGCTCACTGGATATTTAATGATGTCACTTTTACTTAGCAGTTGAAATCCTGTGTACAGCTGATATCATCATATTTGTGATAAATTAGAAAAAAACGATTCTTTTCTTCCTGGATGCAGGGTCTCTCAGTGGTAGGAGATCCTTTTTCAGAAGCATCTACTCAAGGCAAAACTCAAGGAAAGCAACTTCAAAGGTACTGTAGCTCCAAAACACATTGAGCCTATTCACATACTGTACGGTGTCAGCCAAGCCTCAGATTATGACCTGCGCCTCGCCACCTGTCTCTGCCTCTGATCCCACCACAAACAAATACATCTTTTGGTCACAAGAGCTCCTTTTCATTCTGACCTGATGGTATAGTTCAGGAAAGAGGGTAACTGCCATAATCACCTACAGTAAGCCAGAACCTCTTGATTTTGCGGCAGGAGTATAGAGCATAGTTTGAGATGATGATACACACATGTTCCTTTATATGATTCGTATGTTACCTGATGTGATTAAGAGAGTCCTCCTCAGAAAATATTCTACAGAACCTCCTCCACAGCAAAGCAAAGAAACATTGGAAAGATATCAGGTGTGGACATGTGAACCCACTGAAGGGAAACAAAGCAGAAAGTTACGGATGAGACTCAAACATGTATAACAGCGGAGTCTTTTCAGTTTTAGGAAGCCTGATGCTGGCAAAAGCTGCATCATGAGATCCACAAAGAACAGCACTAATTTCATCAGTGCTTGGCAATAAATTCTGAGAACTTAAGAAACAGTTGAGACCCAGAAAGTGTTAAAATTGAATTGTCCTTAACATCGTTTTCCCATTAGTACTTCTGTGGTTCAGGAGTCAATAACAACCTGTTTCGGATCTTGAGATAGGTGAACACAAAATTTGCTCATTGACGATAATGTCCTTGATTTTAGCTTCGTTCTTGGCCTACAATCAATTTGAAACATGGACTTGGACTTCTCTTGCACTGAACTAAGAGGTTTTTAGTAATTGATCTTTTTCTTCATTAGTCAGTTAAATGTGCAGTCTTTTCCCACATTAGATAGTCATGCAGTGCAGTGCAATTTTTGAAGAACCTTGTTAACATGGAAAATTACAGTACAGTTGCCCATCCTTATATTTTTGCCCACTTGCATTCGATGTTGCACCACCATCAAATAAACCATATAAACCTGCTGGGGCTGACAGTCTAAAATCATCAGAAAAGCCCCCAAAAGCCCCCCTGCTATGACAGAGTTCAGTCTGGACCAAAACAAACTGGAATGTAGTCAGCATGAGGAAATACTAATGTTAATGAGGGATGTCACCACTATAAACCCAACTGTGTTTCTTGGACATCTTGTCTATTTGCGTGTGACCAACAGCTCATCTGTTAGTGTCACTGTCCAGAAGAATAATTATCTTGGTCATGGTTTGAGCCAAGGGCCAAGGCAAGCACCCTCTTGACACACACCCACTCACGTACTTTCTCTCTCAATCTCTCTCTCTCACACACACACATACACAAACTCTCTCTCTCTCTTTCTCTCTCTCTCTCTCTCTCTCTCTCTCTCTCTCTCTCTCTTTGTAACACCCACACACACATACACACACCCACAAAACACACAAGAAGCCGGCTCAAAGCCACTGGCTGATAATCATGTCAAGAGAGAAGCATTTGAAAAGTAGTATACTGTATTATTACTTTTGAAAGGTTATTGATACTTCAAAATTACTGAGTTACACAGTACTTAACTAGATAGCAGAGTGGTCCATACCACTATTGCAAAGGCACACTCGTATAAGACAGAGACTGGAGAAAGTCTAGAACATCAATTCACTAGATACCAATAAAATACCGTATGTTTCAGTGTTGTAGAGCCATAGGATGTGCGCTGATAAGGTGCGGAAAATAACGTTAGGCTATGAAAGTCACTGTCTCTCGTCCGTCTCTTAATGCCTTAACAATATGCTGATGCTGACCCTGGAAAGTCACATAAAAGGAATCTGCTGGCTTGAAGAGCAGCTATCCCTGGCAGTCCCACAGACATGATGGGATCTGTGACCTCTCTTGTGTGTGCAGAAATCTTTGCCGATTCTGGCAGCTTTAACCAAAGGAGCATAGGAGACCCAGGCTGGATTTTTTTTTTCCTAAGGTGAGGTATTGGGGTGGAGTAGTTGTCA
>JASCIP010000489.1:6628494-6638706 GCA_034783695.1 Sardinella gibbosa
CACACACACACACACACAACTTCCCTAGTTCTAAGAGTGAATGTGTTCCTACAGCTTCAACAGCTGGGGAGAGACAAAAAGGCAAAAACAGGTCAGGATTTTTCACAGGACGCTGTAGAAGTGGAGCACATTTGGGGCCCAGGGCCTGCAGTGATTCAGAACCACAGCTTATTGGGGCAGGGCCTGCAGTGATTCAGAACCAGAGCTCATTGGGGCAGGGCCTGCAGTGATTCAGAACCAGAGCTCATTGCCAATGGATGCAGGTTAAGACCAGCAGGTCGTCTTTCTGCAATAACTGATATAGGCCTCTGCTTGAACATGAGAAAAAAAAACAGACTCTGTCCCTCAAGACGTGAGGCAAAACACAATATCAGAGATAAGAAGACGAAAGACGTGCAACATGTGTGAACACACACTGCCGATGGGAAAACATTCCATTCCGAAGAGTGCCGTAAGGAACGGCGGCAGGTGCCCAAAGACAAGCCGGGTCTCGGGAAAGGAATGTGCAAAAAGTGCAGCCCGTTGGCGGCACACAGGCTGAGCGAGCTGAGCGCTCGCTTGTTATCGTGCGTCTGCAAGCGAGCCAAGCGGAGGTTGCACAACACCGCCAGCCGCAGAGAGGCCAACCTCACTTTTTTCTTCTCCTTTCAAATAGCAGGACGAGTACCGTCTTGTCTCCATTCAATCACAACCACCATCATCATCATAACAAGGGCAGGGCCAGAACCACCCCCCCCCACACACACACACACACACATACACACACACACACCCTTCTCATCTCACACACACACACACACACACACACACACACACAAAGAAAAAAGAGCAGACGCCACATGATCTCAGAGGGAGAATACGAAGGCCACCATCCAGATCTTGTCATTCTGAGTGGACCGAGCTTAGAAAACAAATTAGGCTTTTTGTTTGTCACTGCTGCGAGGGAACCATTTGTTCTTTGTAAAGCCTTTTTTCATATCTCAGTTAAATCATGCGTTTATGAGGATAGAAAATCCACTTTAAAGAATGCACAAAGATGAACTAATTTTTCTTGCTAGCACAGCTGCCTGGCATGTCCACTGTCTGTTTGCACATGTGCATTGTATTTGAGCCCTGTAGCAATTAACTGTTTGACACCTGAAATGTTTAATCACCAAAGAACATGACATTCCACCTGTATCATAATCAGATTGTACTGTAAAGGATTTTGTTATTCCAGATGCTCACAACCGATGTGATTTCATAATAACATTTTGGTACAGTGTAAACCAGACAGATTAGATCAAGAGTTGGCAGATCAAAGAGTGTGCTGTAAATGAAATATAGAACATGTGTTTGCCCATGTAGTCACCCAAAAGCTTTTAATTATGTGACAGTTCATAAATCATGACCAAATGTCTCTATTCGAAGGAAATATCCTGAAATATGTGCCTAATGAGATTTCTTCTCATGACGCCTGTTCTTATGACATAAGCATATAGTACAGTTTATTATGTTACTTGAGTGGGTCTAACTGGACTTTCTTGAAGCCTACCCAACCCCAATCATCCCGTGCCATCTGATTTTATGCACATTGTTCAACATCGTCTCACTTTTCCTAAAGGTGGCACCTCATCTGAAAGAGCTTTGTGCAATACAATGAAACTGCAAAGAATCAAACACTTCTACTCTTGGAAATAGGAGTGAATTGCATTTAAAATTCTGAACTCACTGACCCAGTTAGCAAGCATTGACATTTAATCAACACTGACATGGAATGGGCAGAGAAGTTAGACTTCATTGGTCGTGCTTCAATGCTTGATTGGTACTAGAAGATTGGAATACCAGACATGTTCAAGTAAAGTCTCTTGAACGATTGGAGTGAAGTTTGAATGCACGGTTTTCCTGCTACACCACCAACTGGTTCAACAGTGGCTTGTGACATTGACTGTTACACCAGTTGTGACTAACAATGTCGAATGCGAACTAACTACAACAAGAATAATTATGTTGCGCACCACAAAAGCCACATGAGACCCAAATTAGCATTTATTAAAGAACCACATGTTAGCAAGCAAGCAAGCTGACCGTGCCACAACTGACAGCATTGTCTGTCATGTGGCGGGCAGTGTGGTTAGAAGTGTTGATGAGGGTGAGCAAACCAACCACACTCTTCCATATGGCATGACGGCCATTTAAAACACTTACTTACTTACCATGACTTCACCATGGAGAACCCAACAGAGTTTTCTAAAATCGCCACAGCCGCAAAACAAAGTTCTCTCAAACATTAGTAATGCGCGTGAAACATTTTAATCTAAAAGTGTCCAATAACTATGAAAATGTGCACTTACTGTATGTTAATAGGTCAAAGTAACATCTGTGAAAACTGGAAACACTGGCAGCATCTATGGTAATGACTCCATGATTATAGACCAGCACATGCTTAAAAATAGCTGTTTTCTCATGAGATATGCGTAGGTAGGTACTGTACGTTTGCTGTTTTAGCCAGTTAGGCATAGGTGTTATTTGTACTATAGGCATGAGTAAAGCAAGGGAGAAAGTAAGGTTGTGTTGCCTGGCATTGAGGGCATTGGGGAGAGAGCAGGATCCTGCTATGGGACTGAGCCTCATGCACTCTCTCTGAACTCAGAGACAGGAAATCCTCCCTTTGATTCTGAGATGAGGGCCTGGCCTGTTCCATGGAGAACAGTCACGTTGGCTGGAGCAGGCACCGGCGCTGCCATCCTGAAGGCTGGGTTGGTCGCCCCATGCAGCCACCATTCTGCCCTCCCAGGCTGTGGACACTCCTCACTGTTGAGAAATGCTCTGCGGATGGCTCTCCCACAGGTCTTAATGTGCTCCAGTAATTGCTAATGCGCGAGCCAAGACAATAACCAGACACTTAGTTCAGAGACACTTGATAGGTACTTTCATGACGTGGACACGTCTCCAGAGATGGGTTTTTAGTAGCTCGTGAAATGCTGAGAAATTCACACTTGCGCCGTACAGTCACTGGTTCTGTATCTCGGGTATGTTGCAATCCTGGGGCAGCTTTGTTGGAAGTGTCAAGCTTGTAAGTTCTCACAGTCAAGCCAAAGAGCTAATTCCACAAGGCCAAAGAGCTAGAAATCTGATCGTGCTCCAGTCTGTTCCAACTCCCCTATTGTCCCTGTTAAAACCAGTTTGAAGGCATCCTTTGTGAAGATCTATCAGTTTGTAGATGAGGTCATTTGTTATTCGGACGATATGTCTGCCACAGCATTTCAAATAAATGTTCAATGGAAAAAGGTCTCTATATTCCCTAGTAAAAGTGCATTGTGAAAATAAAGTTCAGAGCACCATACCAAGAGTTCTGTTTTAATATGCAGATCCCTACTGGCATCGTCTTTTGGGTCAAAAATATTGTTTTTCTTAAACAAAAACAGGCTGGATAGACTAAATATTTTCGTCCCCATCTAATCAAATTTTGTGCATGATTTTAGGATTTGGAGCATAAATAAAACCACACTGTCCTCTTTCAACCTCTCCCCCGAAACAGCTGGCTTCATCCTCAGACCCTCCATCATCATCCTCATCCTCATCCTCATCATCATCATCGCTGGGCAGCATTTTTCATAGTTTATGCTGAACTTTCCACCAGAAATACATATATGCTCAAGCTCATTAACATGCTTTGTTCCATTTCCTCACTGCCTCGTTCTCTCAACCCTGTGCCTGTGCCAGGCTGTAATCGGAGTCGAAACTGCAAAAAGAAACCCGTGGCTTACGTGATCTTGTAGCAGCCATACATTACTGCTTCTCCTCTCTGCCTTAATTGGATTTGAAGGCTTGCTTGCAAAAATTGTCTCATTAAGCGTTGAGCAAGAAGACATGATGTGAGGATTTCATGCCTTCAGTGTGGGAGTAATTTAGCATCGGATTACCTGTAAAAGACATTGATTACGCTGTCTTACTGACAATGAAAGTGCAAATGGTTTTGGCCTCGCAAGAGAACAGACAGTAATTCTCTGTAATTCCCCTTCGGTTGTATACATTGCCGAAATAGAGGAGACAGAGTGATCCAGCGGTGTGTATGCCACAGAGCCCCACTAATAAACACTCCAGAGTCGCAGACATGTGGCTTACATTAATTGGCCTCCAAACACATGTAAAGCCCATTAAATATGATTTCCATCACCGTGAGCTCCGCTCACATGCAACAACAGAGCCCTGTGACACAAACCAGGCTTCCACCTACAGTACCAACACACAGTGACTTTTTAAATGATGCCCGAAATCATAGAGGGTCGTTATGAACCTTGCAATACATGTTTGCTGTGTGTCTTTGTGTACATTTTTATAAACATTACATCATTATATAGATTACTTCTCTGTAAAGCAAGTTGATAGGCACAGGATCATGCCACGACCTGGGAGGCATTGTCTATTCCCCTAAGATTTTTGTGATGTCATGTATACAATTTCAAATCAAATGGTAATAGTAAGCATGAAAGTTCACAAATATATAAATTTATATTTTTAGGTGTGTATGTCCCAGCTGGGGGTGTCGGAGGAGGTGGCGTACCAGGTGGTGGTGTTTATCCAGGTATAACTCATTTCAGCATGTCTCAAGTCAGATTATTAGGATAAATAGCAGCATATGGAGATACTTTTCACTGTACGAAGTATAAATATTTATGGAAGAAAGGCAATTACCATAATTGTTGGTTGTTATGCAACATTACAAATCCTCTCTGACCAAAACTATTATGTTGCTGCAAGCAAATGTAAAAACAACATGTAATTATGATGCTTGCAATGCTATGCTTACAAGTATCAGTCAGACAGCATAAGTTTCACACACAAAAACACATGCAAGTTGGACAGTGTAATCTAAACTCTTCTCACATATCAATTCCAACTGAATCTCTTCCCTGCTTGACCCCCCCCCAAAAAAAAACTGGGAAGGGAAGCTCGGTTAAAGATGGATGACATCTATCATGAGTTTAGAGCTTGTCAGTCACATGCAATGGTCTACTTCGACTGGAGTTAAAAGTATATTGCCCGAAACGAATCCATCATGTTAACTGTCACAGATTATGTGGAAACTGGCCTTACACTTTAGCTCTGTGCTAATCTAATGCTTCGCATCGGTCGCTGGTACATCTGGATAAACCATATCCACCAGCTTTTTTTTATAAAAAAAACATCACGGGTTGTAAATCCCCGTGAAGAGCAACATGAAGGTCGAGCATTGCCTCACTTTGAAGGGTCCTGCTCCTGAGAAGATTTAGAGCCAGCTCGTCCCTGCATTGGCCAGGGGAAATAATTACTCCAGTCGGCCATTCTCTGACACGACACGAGGTAGATGATCTAAGCTGAGCTGCGGGGAGTGTGCACTTGGGAGAGCTGAAGTAAGATGTTAACGGCTACTGGCTGAGGGGCATAAATCTCTGTTGTGCACATTTTCATATGTCAGACATTGAACTGTCTTCTGTGTGTGTTTGTGTGTGCGTGTGTGTGTGTCTGTGTGTGTTTGCTTTATGTGTATACTGCAGGAGCTGGGGGATACAAACCAGCAAAACCTGGTAAGTTTGCATAATAATAAAACTTAAGTCTTCTTAGCCTTAGCCTTTCTTAGCCTGGAAGTAGACAGAAAGGCACACATTGCTTGGCAGTTTGATGGTGTTTAGAAAAATGGACAAATTCCTAAAACGATCACCTGCTTGGTTTTGGAGTTTAACTCTTAAGGTGTTAATAAGCCTTGCTTATAAAAATCTTTTAGTTTTGTTTTGGAAACCACAATATGGAACATACACTGTTCCAGAAAGAAAAAATAGATTATTCTAAGTGATTTCATCACTCTCAAGCCAACACAAGTAGGCCGATAAGCCCAGTTCTAATTGTTTAGATTCCATTAACATGAAGTATTTCAGCCAGTGCAGTGCACAGCTGCAGACATCTTCTAAAGAGATGTGCTCAACTGATGAGCACAAAGCGTCTCTGCCGATGCAACAGGGTCTATTAAAACTCTGTTGACAGTACCAGTTACTGGAGGATATTTTTAGGCGATGGCTTTGTGCTCAGCGTTTTTAGAACCTTCTGTACCTTCTGTAGAGATCGACTGAAGGCAACTGCAGTGCTTCTATGGACTAAGAAAGTATGCTGCTTACAGATGGTTAACAGTCTTTAGAGGCGCTGGAAAATATCTGGGGAGAAAAATATTAATATGCAATGCAAGTGTTACAACAGATAGCTGATACATTTTACATTTCCTGCAGCAAGAACTTCTACTGTTTATTTGACCCCGACTCTCCTCATTCTTGCCACAGCATCTCCACAGTCGTGGCCAGAGGAAACTCTAGACACGTCTATCTGCATCCACTTGTGTTAAGATATTAAAAGCAGAGTGGCTGTTATATTTGGCCTTGTTGCTTATCTCCCAATGGCAGCATAAATTCATGGCATGCCCGTCCTATGTGCCTGATAGAGTCCAGAAATAGACAGCAATGCCACTTCCATCAGTGCTGGCTACAATAAAAGCCCAGTACATTTTCTGCCAATAAGTCAGTTTACAATGTGCCACAACAACAGTAAACCCAAGTCATTTAATGCTGTTGCTTTTACTCTCATTAAACCCAGTGTCCACCTGGGGTGTCGGATCATTCCTGCACATGCGACAAAAACCCCTTGTGAAAATTTAAAACCTTGTTTTAAGGCACCTAATGACAATGATAACCTTAATTGTGACCATAATAGACTGTAATCATGCTTCATTCTCCACCAGGATATGGAGGCGTGGGAGGAGCAGGAGGCCTGGTGCCAGGAGGAGCTGGGGGACTAGTGCCTGGAGGATATGGAGGAGGTTGGTGGCCTGGTCTGGCCTGGTCTGGTCTTGCTTGCTTGCTTGCTCTCTCGCTGCTTGGCTAACAGATGGAGGTCCTGAGTAATAGATGTGGTGTGTGGATCACTGCTGTGATCACACCCATGCATCATCACAGCTGAGCGCTAATGCCTTCTGCATTGGTATCTGGTTGCCAGAGGTGGATGAAGTCATCAAAGATTCCTGACCTATTTTTTAATGAGCAGATGAATGAAACGGTGTTAATTGTCATTATCTAAAATTTAATAGTGACTCCAGTGTCAGTATTTTGCTCTTATCTGAGTGTCTGAGCTATGCTGTGCACATATCTTTTAGCAATTTGTGACTCATTTGTAATGTGCTCTTTAACAGGAGCTGGTGTTAAGCCCCTTAAACCCGGTAAGCCCTTGTTGCTGGCAATCGGTAACATCTGGCTAGATAGGCACTTGCCACTGAAAATGCACAAGCAAATACTATGATTATGGAGATCATGCAGTCTTTCCATCAACCAATCAGTCAATGAACCAATCAATAAGTCAACTAATCAATCAATCAATCAATCAAAAAGCTACAAACCGATAGATCATCATTCCTTTATATCCCAGATAGAAGTCATGTACGTAACTATACTCTTGGCATCACCATTGAGTGTGCTACTGCCTCTAATGGTTATAACAGGCAGAATGATCATCTCTGTTCAGCTGCTCTGTAATGCAGAAGAGTTGCATTGATGCTGTTTGAGAGAAGAGTAAGTACTTAAGACATGTTATGGCCTCCACCAGGGTACGGTGGCGCTGGTGGGCTGGTTCCAGGAGGAGGATTAGGAACTGGTGGATTGGGAGTTGGAGGACTTGGAGCTGGTAAGAATTTGAAATTATTTATTTCTCAGTAGATTTTCATCTGTCTACATATACAGTAGAAACATCCTTTAAGAAAATACTGATTCCTCAGCAATTGTCATCATGGAACAATAATGCATGATCCCCTGAAATGCACATAATATAACCATTTCCAAATGAAGACACCCCTGACACAGGCAGATGTAGAATCCAGATACAATTGACTACACCAAGTGTTAACCACAGTACCCTATATCTCAATCAGAACTGTTTTAAGAATTTATAAGAGGGTTGTCACGAAATTGTTGCATGTGTTTGAGGCTGTCTGCTGTCTGACTTTGAAAATGGTCCCACCCATGGTGGTCCTGCCCCCTTCCTCCAATGTCTCCCATCTGAAGAACATGGACGTGCAATCAGAGAATGAAAGTTCTTCCTGGGTGCAGGGGGGTTGAGTACAGCCATTTGATTGACATACAACTGTCCAATGGGGAATGCTGATTTCTCAAATCATAGACTAGTTAGTTTTTCAAGCCCTGTCCGTTCCACAGATGATTGACATGTTTCATTTTCATATCAGTACTTCCAGCTCAGTGGCTGTGACTGGATTAGCAAAAATGACAAAAATAGAATTCCATACCCTACCTTTATATGTCGAAACCTTTTTTGGTCTTAATGAGTAATGTGTTCAGTATTCATAATGATGTTCATCATTATGTAATGGCTGTTTTTGACTTGACAAATACTTTATGAGTTTGCTACTTTTAAACAGGAGCCGGTGGGAAACCCCCCAAACCAGGTAAGTTCTGTAGATATAGCAACAGCAATAATACTACACTACTTACAACTGAAAATGTTTAACTTTTTTACATTTCTTTCATAAATCCTAAAATCATCCTGTACTGTATATGGAAAAGAAGATGATGATGATGATGATGATGATGATGATGATGATGATGATGATGATTGTCCACTCCATCAGGCTATGGTAATCTTGGTGGCGTTGGCCCAGGAGGAGTTGGAGGAGCCGGATTAGGAGCTGGAGGACTTGGAGCAGGTACTGTATGAGGTCTAGCAGTGTCATGTTGTATATAATCAAAATGTTAGATACGTCATGGTTCATAATTAAACATTTTTTGCCATTCTTAATCAGGAGCTGGTGGAAAACCTCCTAAACCAGGTGAGTGTTGCGGATGTTGTCAAAGCACTAACTCACACACAGCTTGTAGATGCGACTTTTTCAGACACTTCCACATGTTTCACCACAAAACAAATCTTACACAATAAGCCTTACCAAAAAATAGGGAGGGACTAAGCTGATTTGTATTGTGAAATAACACTGTAAGTGATGATGATGATGATGATGATGGTCCTGTCCATCAGGCTATGGTAATCTTGGTGGTGTTGGCCCAGGAGGAGTTGGAGGAGCCGGATTAGGAGCTGGAGGACTTGGAGCAGGTATGAGGTCTAGCAATGCGGTATATAATCAAAATGTTGTTGAAATGTTAGATACGTCATGGTTCATATATTTTTTTTCCCATTCTTAATCAGGAGCTGGTGGAAAACCTCCTAAACCAGGTGAGTGTTGTAATGACAACAATGTGGATGGATGCAATTTTTTACACAATTCCACATATTTCACCACAAAACAAATCTTATACAATAAGCCTCACTACAAACACAGCTGATTTGTATCACGAAATAACACTTTAAGTGATGATGATGATGATGATGATGCTGACGGTCCACTCCATCAGGCTATGGTAATCTTGGTGGTGTTGGCCCAGGAGGAGTTGGAGGGGCCGGATTAGGAGCTGGAGGACTTGGAGCAGGTATGTTGCCTAGAAGAGCTATATTCTGCCATTGGTGGTATTTTATCAACCACCAAAGTCTAAAATATTAGGAGTATGAGAGTGTTATTTTGAATACACTTAGGCTACTACTCGTAAAAGGCCTATCTCCTATCTTCTTTCACTATCCTCTTTATCTTGAGTTTGTTGGTAAATGTGTTAGGGGTTAAGGAAAGATAAAAGGATGAATTTATCATGACTGAGGAAAAGACCACAGTGATTTTAAGAATCCAAATCCACTTACACTTACGGGAAGGTGGGTGCTATCGTTCTTGGTCAAGTTGATCGGTTGTCGTTTCATAGTGCAAGGAATTGATCACAGTGCAATTGGAATCCTATGCATTATGAGAATCCGAAAGGCCCTTACAAGTAAATATTTCTGGCTCATTTCATTAGGAAAAGGACCTTTCCTAAACACAAAAAGAGAATCCGAAAGCAGCAATAGAGAGGAGAGTCCATTCATTTCTAATCAGACTGCATGCAATTGTTGGCCTTAATACAATCAAAATGTTGAAATGTTAGATACTTCATTGTTCATAATCCTGCTGTTTTGCCATTCTTAATCAGGAGCTGGTGGAAAACCCCCCAAACCAGGTGAGTTATGTAGATGTAATGACAGCAGTAACTTACTCACGTTTCACCACAAAATAAATCTTAAAAAATGCACCTCACCACAAAGTACGTTTTACAAATCCCTTGTACA
>JASCIP010000489.1:7825172-7837422 GCA_034783695.1 Sardinella gibbosa
CCAGTGTACCTTATTTATAAAATGCAATTAGGATCTAAGTTGGAATAAGTTATGTGTGAAACCATTAAACTGACAAGTCAATTCGCACTCCCTTACTTGCAAATAATAATGCCAGTCTTTACTGGAAACCAAGATATGTTTTGTACATTGCATAGAGCAGGGTTATAGCGACAGAAAGCAATGATTATTTCCATAATACATTGATGCGCAAACACTTGAAATTCTTTATTTGATGCTTCTGTCGAAAGCCGACAGATGTCCAATCAGTAAAGGGTTAATTAAATGTAAGACCACTCCCATTATCGACCGTCAACTTTATTAATACTCGCCCCCTGTTAAATGCCCCCAATAAGTCGGTAGCCTACTCAGCAGCAAGCAGAGGTACTCAGGTTGCGGTGCTGTCTTGGAGCTGGTGGTGCTGAAATTGCAGCCTGCAGTAATGTGGTCAGTGTTTTTCGTTTTCCTGTCTTACTTAGACGGGGAATTCGTTAAGGCAGACTTTTTAAGCAATTCCTTGGAGGCAGAGAAGGAGAGTAAAGAATTCTTTTACTTGCTTAACAATACCCTGTGCGCCAAGAGGTCAAATGTCGGCGAGTACCATCTGTTTCAGTTGTCGGACGGAATAGAAGAAGTCCGTTCCGTTCACGATGCCACCGGTAAATTAGTCGACTGCGCGTTAACAACAGATCCAATGCAAGTGAAATCGTTCATGTATATGTGCAAACTTGGACTGAGAGGTCAAGTCACAGTTCCCACCGCTTTGAATCCTAGCTGTACCAACATTACTGACGTGAAGTTGAAGTGCCTCCAGTTGAAATCGAGGACCTCCACAGATGCTGCAAGTGAAGTGCCCTCATATGAAATTCGTGAGGGGGGAAAAGTAGAAAGCAAAGAAAATCCTTCAGTCTTGCACAGATCTAAGCGCGGCTTTACTTACCCTGGAACTTTGTGGTGCGGAGCCGGTAATAATGCTGAGCATTATGATCAACTTGGTGAGGCCTACTTTTAATTTTTTATAGTCTATTTAACTGGCTATTAATTGTAGGTTTGATGTAAAAGTAAATGTTGGCGGGGCAAGAAAACTGAAAGTCTAATCCTTGAAATGTGCTTGATAGTGTTACTCAATTTCCCTTCGACCTGCCGTGACCTGTCATGCCGCCGCAGATTCAGTTGGTTGAATGGATGTGTTCGCACTTGTTCATTTTCAGGGGAATTTGCGGAGACCGATAAATGTTGCCGCGTGCATGACCACTGTCCCCACGTTATCCACGCCTTCTCTTCCAATTATGGCTACACCAACTTTAAATGGCATTCAATCAGCCACTGCGACTGTGACAACGCGTGAGTCAAGCAAACCCACCAAACACTATAAGTCTGAATGCAAATAATGAAGCAAGAATCCTCTTGAATGCGATTGTAATGAATTTATCTGATCAAAATCTTTTTTTCTCAAAAAACAGTGTAAACCAGTGCTAATGAAATTCAGTTCAACTAATTATACTTCAAGACGCACTTTTGAATATATATAAAAAAGTAATATAACGTCATAGAGCATAAATTTATGTCCATGTCTGCTTTTTGTTTCTCAGAATGAAGGCATGTCTCCGGAAGGTGAATGATACTTCCTCAAGGGTTGTTGGACAGGCATTCTTCAATGTCATCGAGGTGCCCTGCTTTGAACTCTCCTATGAGGAGCAGTGTGTTGAGAGACATTGGTATGGTGTGTAAGTATCATTGCCTGAACTCACTCCATCCCAGTGTATGTAAGCTAAGCAAGTCTGGCAAAGTGCAAATGATATTTTGTCTACTTTCCAATTTCTGCACTCTTCATTCTGTCCCTTCCCATCTGTCTGCCAGGTGCAAGAGGTACGACAAGGTTCCCGTGGCTGTGCTTAGAGAGTCTATAGCATATGATTTTGGCGGCATTGATGTGATTGACGAGCTGCCCTTACCGCCTCTCGAAAAGACTGAGGGGCCTGGCGCAGAGCCAGCGGAGACTACAGAGGAGGGTGCCGGCACCACACAATCCACCACCTCCTCCTCCTCCTCCTCCTCCTCTTCCTCCTCTGCCACAACCCCGGAGGCACCCTCGCTCACCAACATGGTGACGGCAGCCGAGGACTTCATCAAAGTGCTCGCCACCGTGTCCACCTCCCAGGGCTCCTCGCCGGATGCGGCCAAGGAGGAGACGCAGGGCTCCGAGAAAAAGAGGAAGAAGAACGCGGGAGGCAAGAAAAGGAAAAACAAAAAGAGGAGGGGGAAAGGCAAAGGGAGGAAGAGGAGGCCGAACGTAGAGACGGTGGTCAAAACAGATGAAGGTGCTGTTGGCGCTCCTTCCTGCCATGTCCCAGAAGAGGCAACCAGCAGGACCAACATCATCGATGACCCATCAAGAGCCAAGCAGACGGAGACCAACATGGACAATTTCATGAGGAGTGAGGTGGACATGGAGATGAAAGAGGAGCTGTCGAACAGCATGATGAGGGACGACCCTCACGGGCCGGCCGGTGCAACATCGCCGAGCACGCCTGCAGAATCAGTTAAAGAATTGCGACAGAGGGATGAGGACTTTGATAGTGATAGTGAGAGTGTGCTTTCCCCTACTACGTCCGTCTCTCCCACTGTGTACTTCAGCATTACCAAAACCAAGACCCATAGAGAGAGAGTCAGATTGGGACAAAAGAGGCTACGACATAAGCTACGATCAGTTACAACCTCGAAACCACCTCAAGAGAACACACAAGAAACTCAGTCCATCACAACATCTGTCAGAGACGACGGCAACAGCACCATGTTTGAACGGCTGCAGGCTGAGGCTGCAGAACAGCCGAGCTCAGGCACCTTGGGAAATGCAAGCGAAGAGGGTCCCGTTGCCACGACAGCGGGGGCGCCTACCACTAACCCTCTCCGAGCCAAAAGGCCGAGGTCAAAGGAGAGAGGGGGAAGAAAGAGAGGGGGGGGAGTTGTACAAGAGGAACCTCATCAGACAGACAATGGGGAAGAGCCCACTGTTGCGACTGTAGTACTTTCAGCCTCTGAGGTAAGCACGCTAGGGTACCTCATCCTCCCCAAAAGACTGGACTACCTGAGTGCTGTGAGACTGGCACCTCCCGCAATCAGTAAACCCGTGGAACCCTCACGGAAAGGCAAGAGGCAGAGGTCAAAAGAGTCAAGGGAAAGGAGGAAAATCAGTCAAATTTTTGGTGCGACGTTCGCCCCCACTCCCACTCTCGCTCCCACTCCCACTCCTGCCCACACGGCTCCTGTGCAATACTCAGACAAAGCTGACTATGAAGGGGGGATGGGGACTGTTGGGGCAAGAACCACCACCACAACCAAAGTCCCCCCACAGTCTGACACAAGCACTTTGGCTGTGCTCAGGCCAGCCATCAAAGACACAAGCACACAGGCGACTCTGCTTATCCCACTTACTGGCATCCCTCCCGAAGGCACACGGAAACCAAAGCGCAAGAAGCAAGGGAGACGGGAGAGTAAGAAACAAATAAAGGTTCTCTCCTTTCTCTCAGGTGCTTAAATCATAACTCTTTCATAGCTATATTTACTAAGGGCATCAAACATGTACAAATCTTGTCTTGGTTATTGCCTTCAAATAAGCAGTTGTTGATACTGTATGCAGCTGTTTTTTTATGTGTGTGTGTTTTCTTTTTTTTTTACAATTGCGGATTTAGTTTTGTAAAATCTGTGTCAATCATTGTTATCAGATTCTATGGAATGTGTGAAGCAATATGGAAAAAAAGAAAAGCAAATACATGTCAACATCAAGTTTAATAAAGTTCTGAAGCACGATTGCCTTTTTTCATGGCTATAAGACAAAGTGCATAACAGTGGCCTGATTCTTATTAAGATGCCCTGAAATTCACCCATTACAACAATACAGCAAAAGCAATACCCTAGTCGTCCCCCCCCCCCCCTTTAAGTCATTTGATGTATGTGACTACAACATAATTATTTGATCTCCTTACAGGTGGCCCACTATTTCATTTCCTGCTAACAAAGCACTGTGGCCGCTACATGTAAAAACATATCCGTTTCAAATAGTCCCAGCACGCCACAATCTGATGTTTGGTGGGGAGACTTTGGCTCCACCTCTTTCCCTTAGTTCCCTCTCTTTCTCCTTCTCTCTCTGAAGCGACTTAAGGAATTGTGTGGAAAAAGGGTCACATTCTTGACAAGGGGATAATCTGCACTCTGTACCTCCCTCACCCTACCAACTCTAAGTGAGCATTAAAACACCCGGTACGGCAGCCAAAAATCTCCAGTCAGCTGACCCTCACATGTTCTGGTCAGAGCAGGGCGGACACCTTGGCTCAGGATGGCCATAAAGGGCCTTGATCGGACACTTCCCAAAGCACTTCATAAAAGGGAAAGGGAATATGATTCAACAAAGGTCAGTCGCGGACAGAGTGAGGCACATCATCAACCGCGCCACAGTAGGGTCCTCCCACAAAATCCTACGAACAAGCAATAGCTGAGTCAAGATTTCAGTGCGGTGGTGTCATGTGGGTGGATCCTATTATTTTCCCTTTCTTTCCTCTCCAATGAGGGAGAGAGAAGCAGAAAATACAGAAACCATCGCTTTATTTTTTTTCACCACGATAACAAAAAAAAAATTGATTCCATGGAAGTAACCTCCCTGGAGAGAAGGCCACTGTCACACACTTGATGCATGCCAAAAGTCTGATGTGCCACACAGCTGAACACCCACCATTCATATTCAATGACGAGGAGGCTTTTTCTACATTTTGATCCTGTCATTTTCCCAGACCCCAGTTACAATACCACCATTCACATGGTCAATGGCCAATCACAGGCAGTAGGGCTTTAAAACTGTAGAGGCCCCATTTGGATTGCACACAAAGCATAACATGGTCGTGAAACGCATCCAACACTTCCTCTATTCTCTCAAACAAATAAGAAAGGGGTGTGTGTGTGTTGGGGGGGGGTACATGATCTGGTTTGACAAGAGCAAAGACCGATCACAACCACCAATGCCACAACCACTGCACCAGTGATTAGGGGTTTGCGATACGGCTCAAAATTGATATTGTGGACTTGGAAATGCCATGACCACTGCACCAGCAATGCCCGGAACAGGCTGGCGGTGCATGGTCTGCAGAGGCTTGTTGCTGTGTGGAGATTAGGGGTAGTCGCAGTGAAAAAAAAAAAAAAAAACACAGAGCACTGGGGGCATGGGGATTAGGAAACACGCAGGATTAAAATCACCTAAGCCCTTCTCAGTGTAAAAAGACACTGGCTCACTGTATCACACTACACATTACTGAGTCAGCTGGACCCGTATACCAGTATAACTTACAAGACTCAGTGTGTGCAGTATCAAGTATCAATTTATATTCAAAAGGTTTCAGAGTCATTTGCAATTCCTAATAAAAAAAAAACAGGGGATATAAGTACAAATTAAAAAAAAAAACTGGGTCAACATGGGTAAACTAGTATGGCTGGTTCAATTAGAGCACTGATCAGGACCAGTCATCACGTGAGATGCAGATGCAAGTAAGCACTTGATGCAAAGGGCCTTTGTGTGGGGCCCTGGCCCAGTAGGCTCCCAGTGCAATCCTCACGTTTCCATTTGGCAAGCTCTGCTGGGCGGAAACAATGAGCACTTCATGTTTTCCTCTGACGGCCTGACACACTTTTTTTTTCTATGGTGGTCGGCGTGGACATGACCAGCTTCTCCAATGATGAGGTTTTTCATCAGTGTTAGTGGACCAAGACAAGATGCCCAGTGTCAAAGGAGAAGTGTGAGAATATGTTGGTCATCACAACAAAACGGACACGAACTGCAGCCAAACTGAAAATTTCTCAAACTAACCATCATTCTTGGAAAAAGCTCTATATTTGTACAACAATGAAAAGAGGCTTAAATTAATAACAGTAATAATGCCATTGCAATCACATAACTCCCATAATCATATGAAGAAAGTCATAAATATACAGTGATTGACAACACAATGTCAGGAGAATCACAAAGTATGACTTCACAACTCAAAACAGCCCCATCTAGTGGTACAATTCAACCAAGTACAGTGTGGTTTTAGCAACTCGAGTACAGATGGCCAAACTAGTTTGCAGGCACCTCTATAAAGCATAGTACTCTAGAAATCAGTGGGTAGTGGTGTAATATGTGACTACTGTAGTATAGCCTTAGCCTGGGAATACCCATGCTGCCTTGCACACTCGTTCCGAACTGCTCAGCACCCTGAAGACCATGGCCAAAATTTTCGCATGAATTTGGGAACCAATCACACAACGGGGAGAGATGGCAAGACGATGCACAAACTTTTGGACAAACATAACCTGAAATCCCATACGAGAAAATGTATAGGTGGTCCCTAGACTAAATCTCACTTGAGATTCAGGCTGGTGTTAGCCAGGCTAGTATAGCACTGCACCATGCACTAGTACCCCATAGTCAGTAGAGCCGTAACAGGGGAAACGTTGTGCTTCCAGCAGCAGTCCAGCAGCCAATCGCATTATTCAAGGGGGCCTCTCTCTTTCAAAGTGTGCACCCACATTCACCAAGCCACACACTGGCTACTGGCAAACTTTAATGCATGGAGAATGTGAACAAGCTAACGGAGGTTGCGGAACAATGGAGAGCTGACTTGTTTGTTTTTTTTTCTGTTACACCCCAGCCTTTGTTAGACCTCTGGCCTCGTTTAGCCTACATCTGTGACTGCAATATTTCACAATAAGTACAATATCTTATCAAATAGGCTACCTATATTCCGTGCTTTCACACAAAACATGATATCCAAAACAGGCTGATATGATGCAGTGAGTGTTTTATTTATTTCTTTATATCACTATTATAATTGTTTGTGTTACATTATTTTACTGGAGGTTGTAGTGATCACTGCAAAACCCTTGCATTCCTTTGTCACCATTGTTACTGAGTGCCTGTGTGTGTGTGTGTGTGTGTGTGTGTGTGTGTGTATGTGTATGTGTGTAGTTGTCTGCATGAACAGCTACCAGTTGTACAAAAACAAAAGAAAAGAAAAGGAACAAATGTGAAAATCAAAACAATTAGCAGCTAACAAAGGGAGGTAAATCAGTATTTAGTGGTTTTACATTTGCCCTGAATTCTACAAAAAAAAAAAAAAAAAAAAAAAGCCAAATCAAGTATTTCATAGCCAATTGCCACTCCTTAGTCTGTATCACAAAATATCTGAAGCCCAAACATGTTAACAAGTCACATTTTTTTTTTCCAGCAACATAATAAAAAAATACATTTGAGGCCATTATATTTAGCACTGTCTCCTGACTTGAGGTATGCATCAACTGAGGTATCAGTCAGTCTTTCGTCAGAAAGGAGACCAAATATGAGGGTGGTGTTTATCGAGCTCTTTCGGTTATTGGAGTGACCAGTATACAGGGTCAGATTTTAGCGTTACTTTGATTCATGGGCTTGCAATAAATTTTTGATCATACCGGCTTAGTCATTATCAACACTCATTACATTACATCCTTTCAAAAAAAGAACTCTGATTCACACCACAGTGTGACTCAAAACATGTACCATCAAGTGAAAATGAATCTGAAACTACATTATTATACCGTATCCCAAATATTAAATTGGTGGCCCTGTCTCCCATGTTCCACACCTTCCCCATGAGACATCCTATAGCAGGGCTGCACCTGTAGGCACCCACAGCCCAAGCACTGTACAAAACTCCCCCACAGATCCCTATGAGGGGACAGACTCTTAATACGGGCAGATTTAGACATGGGAGATCCTTCCACCGGATCCTCAAAGAGTAGAAAACCAGCCTGCATGATGTTAGGACACCTGTTCAGTTGGCCTCATCAGTATGTCACCGATCTAGAAAGAAATGGAAGCATAAGGAGACTTTATGAACATTCTAACAATACATACCAGGCAGACGGACGCTGGAGGAAGGTACAATTAATTAACCCTCTTATCATCTTAGCAAGACACATTTTGACAGGTAAGGTTGGGGGTGGTGCATCACCACTGTTGATTGGCACAAAGCCGCATATTTTGAGACGTGTACGAATCAATACATTTGCAACATTCAGGCCATGATAATGACAGTCTCACTTTTAAAAAGCATAGTAGGATTCTCTGTATTGCTGACATAGAGAAATTGTGCAGAAGTTTAATGTACCACATTGTGCAGTTTTTGCACTATAAAGAGAGGCCGCCTCTCTAAATGGTGAAGCAACAACTACCTATCAAAGAACATTTGATTTTTAAACACATTATCAGATATTCAGATATTATATGATTTTACTCAAATACAGTAAAATAAATAAATAAATAAATAAATACATACATACATACATACATATAAACTTTCCCTGCCTTACCTGTACATGAGGAGGGGCACTTAAAGCATACACCACCGCACTGGCTATGTCTCCGGCCTGTATGCACTGTAGACAATGATATAGCATTAGCATATTGGATATGGATTTAGTAAACATTCAACTACATTGAGAAGCAAAAATCAGCAGACATCTCTTCTTGTATTTGATGGATGAACCCCATACCTTTATATTTGCATAGGTTGCAGCAGCTTTCTGAGGATCATCGCTATGAAGGCGGAAGGCAAATTCTGTTTCCACCAGACCAGGTGATATAGCCTGTCAGAGGCAAAACAATGGCAAAACGCCTCAGTCAGATCAGTTAACAGCAACAGTTAATCCATAGATATGATGCAAGAAAAGATGCTAACAAAGCCATACTAAAGGTCAGTTGTTCACAACAAGCCAAGGCAAAATGTGTTGTTCTTACAGTGACTCGTATGTGGGTATTGGCTTCTCTGAGCTCCTGCCGGAGACCCTCTGTAAGTGCGGTCACAGCATACTTGGTGGCACTGTAGAAGTGAACACTGGCACTGGGTACTACTCTGTGTCCACTCATGCTGAATAACAAACATTGTACAGAAAATAGAAAAGGATTATGTAATCATCTGCTGATAAAACAACTAATAACTGCTATACATGTAACTGATTTATTGGTCGACTGCTGGAGAATTCAATTATTAGCCCTACATGGTGTCTTTTTACTAATTCACTGCCTAGGGAGGGCAGGGCCTATGCCTACCTGTTGATGTTAATGATGTGACCATCATCCACATTTCTTTCCTTCATCGACTGGTAGGCCTCCCGCGTACATATTGACAAAGCAAGGACATTGACCTGTATTCAAGATGCGGCAAAGTCACAACAAATGAATGCTCTTTCAATACAGTAACCACTGAGGCAGAACCTCAGATCATGGACACGTCTATTAAAAAGGTAGGCCTATTTATTTTGTCACATCAATAATACCAATTAAAAGTACCATGGTTTCTGTATGATGTAAATGATTACACCTCCATGGAATTTGAGGATTTTATGTACTCTGCTCATGTTCTGTCACATTCATGATTGCCCACATACAATTTTACCAACCCCTATGAATCATCATGGCAAGTTTGGTAATAGGCCTACCATTCAGATACATTTATAAATCACTTTATCCATCGGTTTAGCTTAAGGTCTAATAACAAAAGAGAGGCAGGGAAAAGGCACGTCGACAGACTTGTTTAGGCCTAGGAGACCCTTTTATTCAAGATTTACTCACATCCATCATAGTCTTCCAGCCCTCCGTTTTTCCAGTTAGCAGTGGCTCGGCGTGAGCGAGGCCAGCATTATTGATGCACACATCAACACCCTGATGCAAGGTCTTGATGGCGGAGAACATGGAAAGGATCTCCTCCTCATTTGACAGGTCGCATTTGTAGGGAATGAGGGTGCCACTCAAGCCAGCACTTTGACATTCTGCAGCCAATTTCTAAGAATAAGGGAACGCAAAGTCACAGTAACGCTGCAATAACACGTCTAAATGTCATTCATTTAAGTAATTCAGTTAATTAATTCGTCACAAAAATGTGAACTCCACTTCTCTTTACTGATACTTGGGCTAACTTGGTTAGCCACCCACCGAGGTAACGTGGGTTTAATTTGGCTCAGATAGCAACTTTGAATGGCGTCTACAATTCGATGAGGACAACTGAGCTAATTAGCAGCAAGCTAGCGATAACGCTCTTCATTGGCCAAGGTATACAAAACAAAATGTACTGTGCAACTTCCACGTTAGTTTGGGAACTGACTGACTTGTTAGTTAACATTCATGATATGTAACCATTTCAGTTAGCATAACTGGAGAGTTAGCTAACCAGATTGCCTGCTAACTTGGTAAAATTGCCATGGACCCGGCTAATACGGAAACATTAACAGGGCAGATTTTGTTCATGCAACTAAAACAACACGGCTATTTCCATTTAATGTGAATTATTCTTGCCACTGCCACTTAAGAACGATGATTAATGGCTTGCATGACTGCTCACAAACTTCGTTGTGTTCTGGCACTGCAGATAAGCTAGCTAGCTAGCTTTTCATACTAGCCAGCTATCCTATCTAGTATCCTATGCAACATTAGCGTTACCCACCTCTATCTTCTCAACAGTCCTGGCACAGCCGACCACCTTCATGCCATGTCGGACAAGAGCTTTGGCGATAGCCGCTCCGATTCCAACAGAGGCTCCAGTCACAAGAGCTACTCTACCTTTCCACCGATCCATTTGTCCACAAAAGTAAACAAGTTACAATTTTACTTCCTCAGACTGTTTCACGATAATCGCGCCAGTGTGAGTGTTGTTGCGTGTTTTAGTAAATAATTGTCAAAATGTTGCACGCCCACAAGCACTGTTATCATATGACGTCCCATAAAGTAGCATTCCATCTTTTCAGCATGTAGGCTAACGCAGATAAAGATCTAAACGTTTCCTGTTCATTTGTTAAACTGAAGAGTCCGCGAGGTAATTCTATGAGATTATTTATATGGCTATGTCCAAATAATTCAAGGATATGTGATACATTGTGGCATTTATAGCTTGAAATGCAACATTAGTACCACAGCACGTTACTGTTGCACTATGCTACTCTGAATCTAGCAACGGCTGTCAACTAGTAAGTTACTTTGCTACTTTATGGCTTAAACCCCTGACCTCTTAAGTGTAGTGCCAGATGAAGGCCTTAATTCTGACCCCGGCTGCTATAAACGATACAGTCCATGATAATAACGTTAGACAGTAGAGTAGGCAAAGAGCCCATGAGAGATCCTGCCCACCATATTAAATAAGCCATTATAAAACACGTTTTCCATCACCAGGAGCACCATTATACCAAGAAGTACCACAGACACAAGAATAAACTGTTGAGGTATTTATTTTAATAAGCAGGGCAAATACAAGAAAGCATGCAAAAATGTTTGTAAAAAGTTTGAAAAAATCTAATTTACAATGTTTAGAAATAGAAGTAGGCCTATATGCAAGTATAAACTAAAAATATTATTTGGATCTCAAATAATCTGTTTGAGGCTATCATAATTGATCTGGGATGTCCTTGACATATTGAGTCAATGTCACAGGCATACAACAAAGATTTCAGTTTGGCATACACAACCATACAGGTGCTAAAACAGACCCCCACCCCACCCCACACACACCCACTCATCAACCATCAATATCAACCCAGTGATGTCACTTCTCACCCTGAAAGCTTTGAGACGTAAATGCAATGGCAGCTTACACATTCTGCAAATGAATGGATTTTCTAAAAGCTTTAATAAAAAAGAAAGCATATTGAGTATTTCTAAATTCTGTTAAATATAGCTGATACCAGCGTCAGTCTAAAAAGGCCTTCATGTCTTACCAGTCAGGGATCCTTTTCAAAGTTCAAGCTCAGTTACCTGGCTATATAAACTTTGGTTACCTTATGTAAACAGCCTCATCTAGTGGTGATTTTGTCAAGTACAGCTCATGTGTATATCATACTACCACAAACTTGGCCTAAAATACTCTCATGAGTTAACTATTCTAAAAATTTTGCAATTTGCGATAGTTAATGTACCGTTCTAAAAAACCTTTGCTTGCAGTCATAATTATTCCTAACCCCTTCAGACCTGATTTTTTTTTTTACTCCTCTCTGGCATAGAAATTAAGGGGGAAAAAAGTTTTTTTTGCTAACTCATGTCTTAATATATATTTTTAAATGTCCATTACAATGGACAGTGGGATTAAATAGAAGTAAAACAACATAAATACCGGTACTTAGGCAAAAAGGACCATGTTTTTAACATGGTAATTATGCAACAACTAATCAGGTGTGACCTAAACATGTGAAACTGGATATCTCCATG
>JASCIP010000489.1:9380491-9390789 GCA_034783695.1 Sardinella gibbosa
ACTATCGTGCAAGCGGCCTGCTGAAAAAAAGGGGTAGCCGACGCGATAGTTACACAGCACAGGGACATGGAACAAAGTCTCCTCTATTCCCTGGGGTAATTTAGCGCCCCCACCTGTTACCTGGCGAAGGTGGCCTCAAGCCGATTTACATTCAGAACCTTGAAAATTACCACGTTTGTTTTATCGATGTTTAAAAACGAATGCATGCTTACTTCAAAATGCCATATAGTTAGAGTTATATGCCTTCTTATCGAGGCCTATCAATTTAGGCCTCATTAAGTTATGTCGGCATCAGATCAGTCTGTGATGCGCGCTCTGTATTAATTCAGATATTTCCAAATTGCTTGTTATTTCTACATTGTTGTTTGTATTTAGGTGTTCGATTTTAAGAATATTTAACTACTTTGAATTTGTTGAGTAGACCACTTGTTTTCAAACCAATGTACAGGCGCAGGTGGTATGCTATGTTTGTGGGTTTTCTTATAGGTATGCTCGTTTTTTTCTGTTCCGTCCACACTAATGATGCAAGCCTATGCTGTATTGTAGGTGTCGGAGGACTCTGGAGGAGACAAGTAAACAAATTCCAGTGTTCGGCTTCCCTTTTCGTGTATGCAGTTGCCATTAACGGAGTCTTTGGAGCGCATAAAAATGGGTGCTTGGCGGAGACATGGGCTCTCGCCATGTTTTAGACTTTGGAGCTGCCTGCATGAATTGTTATTTTTTCACCAATCAGTCGCAATTTGAGCAAGTGGATGGGACAGGGCACCGGTAGCCCCGCTGACTCGGGTCAATGAGACAAAGTGGGCTGGGAGAAGAGCAAATTACATGCGTTCGCAAACAGGGTGGAAGATGAAATGCTATCTTTTAATGAGAATAAAGAAATGTAAAGAAACATTAACAGGGTGTGCGTGAATGAACAAATCCAGAATGAAAGAGCGATGGTGAGAAGAGGTGGAGGGAGAGAGAGAGGGAGAGGTAGAGGGAGGGAGAGAGGGAAGGAGGGAGAGGGGGCTGGTAGCTTGCAGAGGCGCTGGGTATACATGTGACAAGGGGAAATATGAGGGACTTTGACAGGTCTTAAACGGTCTGGCGCCAAGGCCTCAGTCTACTGGCTAAATATAGCGGGAGAGATGATGCAGAGAGATGGGACGAGATGATGAAAAGATGAAAAGAAGGAGCAACGATGTTAAAGCAGGAAAAAAAGAACAATAGCCATTTAATGACCAGTGCGCCTTGCAGCGTCCTCTTATTCCGTATCATATGTGCAAAGTATTGACAAGTCTCCAAACTATCTTCATAGCACATATTCATTTCCCAGCCGTCCAAAAAATGTAATACAATTAGAGAAGTTCTCCTCAGCAGAAATTTCAAGGACGCAAGGTCTAACGGCAATGTAGCGGGGCATATTGCGTGACATGGGTCTATGTGGAGTTGCGTCTTAGTAGCCTAGTCCACGGTGTAAAAAACTGCACGCATACAAGACCACTAAGATGTAAGCAACACCGAAAACATACAGCAAACAGAATGTCTCTCTGCACCAGTCACTTGTTAAACGCACTCCCATTAAAGATGTGTTGCGAGTCCTCTTTGTAAAGACTCTATGCAGTATGCTCTAACAGTAGCAGTGCTTGGAAAAAAAAACTTTCCAGCAATGACTTTGAAGTCATCTGTGATAATACCACAACACTTGATTACATTCTTGTCGGTTTCAGTGTGTACAACGAGGAAGCAAAGAAAAAATAAAGTAAGCGTAATTGCAGGAACTGTGTTGATGTGATTAGTTCCTTAAGTATAAACACAGAAAACCATTACCATTCTCATCTGTTGTTCATCTATTTCCATTCAAAACGCTGATGTCAAACTTAAAGCTCCAAGATCAGCCTAACATTTAACATTTATTTCTTAGCTCGTTTTGAACAGGTTAATGTGAATTATTAACGACTGATTAAAAGCTCATGGACATTATTGTTTTTAGTTTATGTAGAAATTAGAACAACATGTTTCAAAACATTGATGCACTTGTGTCCATAACAGACACAGCTTATAATTATATTGAGATATTATTATTATTATTTCAACAATTAAACTTTCTTTTGTTAGATTGTCCTACGGTGCATTACCATATTATCTGACTTTTCCAAAGACCTTGTGAGAGAGAAAATATCTATTTGTGAAAGGGTATTGAAAATGAGTGAAGATTACAAATATTACACTGGAGTATTTGTTGCTACTTGTGGGAGAGGTTTAAAAGTCTGCGTTCAATAAGGATGAATAGTTAACAAACCACGGTACAACAAAAACACCTTGCAGATAAATCATATCAGTTATAGCCTACCTCTGTGACCTGCAGACGGGTACACAATTATTCCACGTTAGGAATTATTCTGTAAAAAGACTTTTGTTGCTAGTCCACAAACCCACATTAATGTTTTTCCAATTGTATGTTGTAATGACTGCATTAAGCTGATATTATGCCTATGAGATAGGCCTGTTTTCAGAAATGTATATCAAAAGTTTGCATTGCAATTTCTATCCCTGATTGTACCCCTGATGTATCCAGCCTACATAGTTGTTAGTTTTTTGTTTGTTTCACAGCACCTCTTTTAGCAACAAGTGTGTGACCTCCTCCGAGTCTGAAAGTCATTTGCTTACAATGTTAAACATATCTCAATAAATGAGGGGTAAGCACAAATCAAATGCTCCTTCTGGTATTTAACACATTTTCAAATAGCCTGCATTTCTGAGTCTTGGTCTTGGCTTCTCAATATATCTATATTTTTTCTTTCTATTTTTTTTTTACCTCCGAAAAGGTAAACACTTTTGCCGTGCAATATCTCTCTCCTTCTCATAATCAAGAAAACGGCTTTTATTTTCCCTGTTCAAACTTCTATCAATCATCAATGGGAGTTGGCTTTGCACCGCAGTTAGAGTCCATGTAAAGTTTAATAGTTTTTTGGAAGTCAATGGTTCCCTACCAAAAGACGAAGCGGCATAAGCGCATCAGTAATCCACCACCAAGACACTAAATCACTATGGTGCTGAACTACCGGTGCGTTAAGGGTTAATCAAAACGTGTTGTTTTTACAGTGCCTTGTTTTGTTATGTTGTGCTAAACAACTAAATCTCTCCACTGGATTTAAACGTTCATATATTAGTCATCAAATATGCCCAATAGAGATGACTAAATTGAAGAGGGCAAACTAATTAAGTCTATTCATCAAATTTTGCCGTTTTAAAAAGCTAAGAGTAGACACCGCGCAAGGGAATTTGTAGCCTAAAGTCTCAACTATAAGCCGAAGGTTTTGCGTGAAAGGGTTGGGGATTGGAGTGCACTGTTGGAGGATTGCAGGGTAAATATGAAGTGACAAGAGACGGTTCTTATTGTGGTACGGCAGCCGACTGGCGCCAAGCGGCTCTTTAACAAACTGGATCCAAGTTAATCAAGGGTCCACCGAAGGGTTTCTTAAAGGCACACACTACAGTCTCAAATCGCTCTAGGAACCGCACCAGGTTAAGATGGTGAGGACTTCACAATGTGGTTTGACACACGCACGCAATTCTCCTCACCCCCCAGTAAGGTGCAGCTATGCATATTATGCCAATCATTTAGTCTTTCTGATCCAGCTCTTTATAGGCTACTATAGCTTTTAATAGTCAATTTCACCGGTTCTCTTGAGAGGTCACATCGCATGATAAAATAGGCGATATTGGATAAATATTATAGCGTAACACTACATTGTGATGTTTAGTTTCCGAAACTGAATGTAATCTGCTTGTACATAGATTTTATTCTCTTTCATGCGATTTAATCTCACATAGAAACTTGTTATGCATGGACTGCACAATAGCCTATACATCGCCGGCGAGAATCAAATGGACTGTAAGTTTACAAAGAGAATATGGACTCGCACTCACCCTGTTTCCTCGTTTGATTTTTAGGCTTAAGAATCTTTCAACCAGTTTTTCCTCTTGCTTGAATGCGGCATCTGGGTCTGCGCTTTTTCGAATGGCCCGGGGCTGCCTTTCAAGTGGCAATGTCCGGTTTATTTGCTGCTGTCCTTCCCGTGAAGTCACTCGCATGGCTGCAGCGAGTCGCGGAAATGGTCATTGTTGGGATAAATGTTCAATATCGTCCTATAGCAATCTTACGCCCTTCACGCTCCCCTTCCGCAAAATCAGCCATTCATAAGTTAATAAATCTCCAACCGTGCGATCTTAGCCAACCAGGCAGCCTACTGGCGAATGCAAATTATTATTGGTTGATGCGAGGTCAAAACTCATACAAAAATATAATGCTTGAGATAGATCACTAAAGCTTTCCCTGCTTGCTTTGATTATTTATTTTCTGTCGATGCAGTTGCTTGTCTAGGCTCTGTATGTTCATTTGGTTCAGACCGATCTTTATAGGCTAATTTTCAAATATATGACTATAATAACAACGGCACAATTATTAGAATTAATCGCAATTTGACAGTGTTTCAGTGCGTAGCTTTGGTGCCCCTGGACAAGGTGAGGCGGACCTCATCGTAATTATAAAGCGCAAGCCGACCGAAGTGCCGTCTCCACCGGCTAAGAATTGAGGGCTGACCCGGTGCTTGGCTTGGAGATGGGGGTGGGATTTCCCGATCTTTTCTGTCATTGGTTAATATTTTATTCTGTTGACATGTTTTCTTACTGCTAATGCTTCCGACACCTTCTTGTCCACCCCCTCTTCTCGAGTCTGGCCGGAGCTGTCAAAACCACGCCTATAGAGGCCCACAATTGGTCCAGAAAGCGTAAAATCAGCAATCAAGGGGGCTTGGTTCATTAGTGCTGGGATCGGAGCAGGAAGGACATGTGAGATACTCACAGTTCTACAGTGGACAGAGTAAGACCTAACCATTTCAACTCCGCGTCTGGCTAGAATGATCGCGCTTGGATGGACATCCGCATCGAAAGAGTAATCTTATTTTTCTGAAAGCGACTGTTGGAGAACAGGGGAGCCCGAACCTGCGTCCAAAGCGTCGTTGCGCTCACTTGGACTGATATTATTACAGGACTTCGTGGAATCACTCGCTCCGGGAGTTAAAGTGGTAGTTCCCCACCAAGCTTGCCTTTTTACTCTCTGCAATACGTCCATCGACCGTGTTGAGATCATTCTTTGCAGTGGTTTATTTTTTTTCAGAGATTATTCCTTATTCACTGGCTCAAAAGTAGATATCTCTGGATACGCGCTGGTTTTGTGGAACCTAAACATCCAAGCTCTATCAACATTTCACTTCGATTTTTGGATGCACCGATGAGAGATCCAGTTTTCACAGGGACTGCCATGGCTTATCACCCCTTCCACGCTCACCGGCCAACCGACTTCCCCATGTCAGCTTTCCTAGCGGCCGCTCAGCCCTCATTCTTCCCCGCGCTGACGCTGCCTCCCGGGGCTCTCACCAAGCCCATTCCGGATCATACCCTCGCCGGAGCCGCGGAGGCAGGTCTTCATCCGGCACTGAGTCACCACCACCAGGCAGCTCATCTGCGTAGCCTGAAGAGCCTTGAGCCGGAGGAAGAAGTCGAGGACGACCCAAAAGTGACATTGGAGGCCAAGGATCTGTGGGACCAGTTCCATAAACTAGGAACCGAAATGGTTATTACGAAATCTGGCAGGTGAGGAAACGTCTGAATTGCTGACATTGCGACCCAAGCCGTTTGTCCAGATCGTGTCTTTGGCATTATTTTCTGAAAACCAACATTTAAATATTATGTAAAGTGACATTTAACTGCTATTATCCAATATTATTTTCGTAGAGATTAATCGATAGGGCTGATATTTTTTTATAACATTTGCCATTTGTCACTTCACGCTAAATTCCTAATTATCCGTCAACAAAAGTAAACAATTGCATCAATAACAGAGCCTATATATCATACTGCAAAATTCAAAAGAGGTTTATTATTTGTCCATTCATTTTGTTAAAGGTAAACTATCCTATGTGTAGCCTATGGTTGTTTGTCAGGTTATGTGTTGAAAATAGTTAGGTCTATGTAATCACAAAAGAACTTTCCCAATACAATTCCGCCTTTTGTATTCAAGGATAAACTAGCTATTGTAATTTACCACTCGAAAAACAAAACAAACAAACAAAAAAAGCAAAACTAGAGTTCAGATGAGACTATATTCTGTAATGGCAGTTGAGCTTCTGGATTTTGTAAACAGGCTGTCACTGCCGAAGAACTGTGATTTAGTGCCTGGTGCCCCAACATAAATTTACCTCACAATTTACCAGTCTGAACACCACAGTGTTTGAAGATGTCCTTGTCTGACTTCAGCATTAGCCTAGTCATGATTTGCTATGTATTTTACAACTGTACCTGACAAAGACAAAGCCAGTGTGAGATTTTTTTTTCTCACCAAATTAAATATCATAGCCCAGACTATGGGCTACAATATGTTATGAAAATGCGCTAAGCCAATACTGTAGGCTATAAAAATGCATTTATGATAGTAGTATGAGAGTACTTAGGAGTAGACCTACAATGCATTTGTGAATATAGTTTTGTTCATACATTAATTTCGGATGTCTGTATTTTACAGGAGGATGTTCCCACCGTTTAAAGTGAGAATAAACGGTCTTGATAAAAAGGCCAAATATATATTGCTAATGGATATAGTAGCTGCCGACGACTGTCGCTACAAATTCCATAATTCTCGCTGGATGGTCGCGGGAAAGGCCGACCCAGAGATGCCCAAGCGAATGTACATCCACCCGGATAGTCCTGCCACCGGAGAGCAGTGGATGGCCAAGCCTGTTGCTTTTCATAAACTCAAGCTGACCAACAATATATCAGACAAGCATGGATTTGTAAGTAATCGCTCAGTCAGTGTAAGTCTTTTCATGCATGTCTCCCTTAATATTTTGTGGGAAATTGAAGTCGCTGGATTTAAAATATTCATAGGTCCTAGAAGTAGCCTAGTATTTTTTTACGTACAAGATGCCTTTATACTTTTACAATGGGGAAATACTACGTTAACATACATTAACAGATGTTTAGATTGGTGTGTATTTGACTTTGCTTTTAATTTGGCAAATTCAAAAGTAGGTCTAGTCTCTTGTTTAAATAAGTAAATTAACAGACATGAAGTAACATGTTTCCCTACCTGCTGATAATATCAGATTAACGTTAATATTTTATTGTTAGAAACTTGCTGTATTTTTGTGCAATACTGCCAGTTGTTTCATACAATATTTTTTTTAGTTCAATGTTTAATGTTTAATGTTGTGTGCGTATATATGTGTTACATAGCCTATGCATTTTGTAGTTCGAGCTAAATCAGGTAACAGTGAAAAATCAGGTCAGACAGAGCGGACTCGGTACACGGCTGCGATAGAGAGAGCCTCCTGTTGGCTAGTCTAGTTTGATATCTTCATTTGGGCATAGGAAGCCTTGGCAGTGAAAAGCAGCCTCTGTTGGTAGGCTACACCAGGCCTCTAACTATTTCACCGCCAGCCCCCTCAAACCCACTCCGACTTTCTGTAGCATAAACACAGAGAGAGTGAGTGCGATATTTAATAATACATGTAGGCTACGGATGAAAAAAAAAAGACTGAGACCAAACTGAATCAAAACCTAAGTCGACAGGAGAATAAACTGACTGTAAACAAATAGCAAATTTGCATGCCATGCAGACACATCTATTTGCATTCTGATAGGGTCAAGTGGGTTTGTCTCATGAAACAATGACGGGGTACAGTGTTTTAGAAATCGGTGCTCCGTCTCACCTGGTACTTTATTTCGAGCGCATTATATTTTTGCCCTGCATTCATATAATCGGTTTGTCTTAATTAAGTAGGATACATCAACCAGGCTTACTATCTGACATCCGGGATTTTGTTAACCAGTCATGTGACCTTTGCTTTTAGGGTTCTAGATTCTGCTGCTACAGTAGGCAGTCCATTGCGTTTATTTGGATGAAATAAATAAACAAATGCATAAGTAAAGAGATAGGCTAAGTAGGCTACATTAAGGCACATTGAGTCTGTCATTATTTAGGAAAGAAAGCTTGTATCCTTTATGTTGTCTTTTGTCCTAGGGATATTGTTACATTGGTATGAGGCTATTTTGTTGTAACAACAAGCATTCCTTTTCCCCACAGACTATTTTGAATTCAATGCATAAATACCAGCCAAGGTTTCATATTGTGAGAGCCAACGACATTCTGAAGCTGCCCTACAGTACTTTCAGGACATATGTATTCCCCGAAACAGAATTCATTGCTGTCACAGCCTATCAAAATGACAAGGTATGATGTGTTAATATGGCTTTTGTGTGTCAAGTTAAAATGGATATTTATGAGGGTGAAGAGGTTATTGAATGCTCAAACTTTTTATCCAAAGAAGCCAAAATTAGGTGGCAAAATTGTCACCTGGTGTAGGCTATACTTTTTATTTGTCCCAGTTGCGTGAGTAGTTGGTGGCCAAGCTTTAGTAGGATATTCCAAGAAGGGGTTAAGAAAATAATGTGCTCATGCTTTATGTTTGTTAAAGTGATACGCACATTGCTGTTGATCCAGAGGGCCTATGTCTTTACACCAGAACTGGCAACTCAGTGACAATGTACATTTTACTGTAGACAATATTAGGCCTATATATTTCTTTAATCCTTCTTAACTTGCTTTGTCATTTCTGCATGATGTTGAAACCATTTGGGAAATAGAAGTAAGGCCCTATACATCGCACTTTACTCAGTTTCGAAGATGTGTTCGTAATACTAAGATTTGGTGATTATATTTATTTTTCTTCCACTCTAATTCCCTTCCCTATGTCCGACCGCCCCTCGCTGCAGATTTTAATTGGCATCCGTGTCCGAGGGGCCTGGTGGGCTTGTTGGTATCGTAAAGTTTATGGCAAAGAGTCACAATCGATTAGCAGGCACTTAGGCTCGCTAGTGTGTGTCCGGGAGCTACACACTCCGTATAGCAGAGCGATCAAAGCAGGGCACAAGGCAAAGAGATCCACAGCCCTCTGATTGGTTCATTCATGAATTCCTCAAGAGGTCCATAGAAGGCAAAGAGGAAAACGGACCTCTTCTATGCACACCCGAAATGTACACGGCCTGATGGTAGACTAACTAGACTAAGCCTTGCCTGCATGAATTGGAGTGTTTTCCCTGTTCCTTTTTCCCACTCCATGGGCAAGGTTTTACAAATGACGATATTATAATTGAGCGCACACCATCTTTCCACACTTTATCTATAAAATTATGGAAAATTAACTGTGAGGCAGGACGTACTATCCCACTCTCACGGGGGTCGTGGAAGTAGCTCTCGATCATTACACTTGCATCAATAATGCAAGCCTTCCGTGCCATCATTGTAATGAAGGAGACTGTGTTTAACTGAAAGTAAATGATTAGAAAAACACGTCACTTACGCCCACTGATAAAACTAATACTTTGAAAATTGTCCCCTTTCATTGTAATGCGTGTATGGTAATGGCAGTGACGATTGTATTGTAATAGCACTATCGACGGGGATATAATGGGGAAATTAATCATTATTGTCACTCTAATTTTCTGTCTAATTTGTCTTTTGTCTCAGATAACGCAGCTGAAGATTGATAATAATCCTTTTGCCAAAGGATTTCGAGACACGGGCAATGGAAGAAGAGAAAAGAGGTAATTTGATAGTCATGACAATTGTTTTTTTTGGACAATGACATGCCTTACAGGCTTAAAGATTGCCGAGTATTGGATGTAAAGTATAGGATGGTTCAAGTAGTTGTAGTCTTCCAACACATTTGATATTTAATCATTCCTATATTTCCAGGAAACAATTGACTCTTCCATCACTACGTATATACGAAGATCAATGTAAAGTGGACCGAGATGGCGGCGATTCCGATGCGTCCTCCAGTGAGCCTACTGTGGGAAGAGACGGTGGTCATTCCCCAATCAGACCGGCGTCTAGTCCCCTAAGGTTCAGCCGAAGCAGTCGGGGTAAATAGCATTCTGCATTAATGCGTAATTACGAATAATCCTTAATTGGGCATGGGCCCTCCTCTGTTGTAGGCCCGTTTCATGGGAACTATGTGCAGACTGAGAGGTTAGCCTTAGCCAGTAGGCCTTTGCAACTGCATGGTGAGAATGCAACATCAGAAATAAGTATTACAGAATATAGGCTATAAATATATGAATACAAATGAATATATTTAGAAGGTAGTGCAACTATGGAAGGTAACCTTAATGCATTGAGCATCACACACACACACACACACACACACACACACACACACACACACACACACACACACACACACACACACACA
>JASCIP010000489.1:9415593-9434536 GCA_034783695.1 Sardinella gibbosa
GGGCAGCGGAGTGGATTCTGTGTATGTGTGCGTGTGCGTATGTGTGTGTGTGTGCGTGTGTGTGTGTGTTATGATCAAGGTTGACTGGCTTGTTTACGATATATATGGAAGACTGTTTAAGACTTCTTCCCTCCACGCTCGCTTCTTCGTCTCTCGTCTTTTAATCCTGGTCCTTCTCGCTCGTCTTCTTCATCTGCTGCTTCTTCTTCTCTGTGGCCGGGGCGGCGAGGCCTCGCTTCGGCGGTGGCGTTCGTGACGAGTGCAGCATGGCGCCTGGCGTTGGCGGCGTCTCCCAGGCTCCTGGAGCTCCATCATCCGGCGCTGGGCCGTTTGATCTGCCCCGCACTGGGTTGGGGGGCTCCGCTCTGCACGGACAGGATGAATCACAGGGCCGAGGGGGGGGGAAGAGAGAACTAAGAGAAACAGCTGGTGCTGCGTGTGTGTGTGTGTGTGTGTGTATAAGTGTGTGTGTACGCCAACCGTGATACAACATTCCTATTTCTCATTCTCCAGTCTCTCCTCTACATTCACTGATGTGAAAGAAAGCCACTCATACACACTACCACCCGTGGGGTTATTGATTTATACAACACCAACAAAAAACAGAGTGAAAAAAATGAAATGAATATAATACAACCATATCTAGTCTGATGATCTGAGTAGTGGTAACCCTCTGTAGCTCTCTCTCGTAAACCAAGCAGAAGTGTCTTGACCGTTAAGGGAAGAAAAGCGCTTGAGGCTTCTCCCGCTCCTTCGGTGCTTCCTGAGCGAGCGACCTGCGTGTGGAAGCGTCAGGATGGCTGAGCCGCTAAGAGACCCTATTAGACATGCCATGTGATCTAGCACTAAGTGCAGTAGTGGCCTCTACGCTGTACATGAAGAATAGGCATTCCTTCGTGCTGTAGCAGAAGGGTTTCATGCCTCTTCTGTTGCGTAGTTATCATCGTTTTTTTTTTATTTTGCTTTATTCATTTAAAAACACAGCTCAGAGGTAGGTTAGCTAGATAGATGGTCCTGATTGTCCCTGGGGGATATTCATTTTCATATAGACTACCATATTCCAAGGGCTTTGGAAGACCCTTTTCAGCTTTATTGGTTTATTTGATAGGGGCATTGCATCTTAATGAATGTTAGTATAAATACATAGTGTAAAACTGCCGGAGTGAGAATAACTCGTTTAATTTTCAGCCATTGTCCCTAGTCAGGTGACATGAATAGCCAATAGGCTACATTTACTAAAGATAAGACCAAACAAATGACAATACCACAATACACATCACAGAACAGAGTTAGACAATTAGGACTGGGACACATGCCAATAAACTGTGTGTCTGTTTAAAAAAAAAAAAAAAAAAAAACTTTCCCAGGTTTCAGTAACACACTAACCCTCATTATAGCACATATCAATCAGACAAATTGTACCCCACTAGAGCGCTGTGTTCCCCTGTAGAGACTTTGCAGCCTAGCAAAGCCCCTACCCAAACCCTATATGTACAAGCAGTGCTTGCTCACGCCGCGGTATAGACCGTACAGTCACAACACGTAGCCCACTCAGCATCAGAGACAAGGATGATAACTGTGGGAATGACGGGATAAGAGGGAATGAGGACCAAAAAAAAAGTTAGTGTCTTGAAGTCTGTTTGGACCGTCGCTAAAATTCTGAAAAGGATTTGTGACATTTTGTCCATATCCAGCAGTGATACAATAGCCCAAGTGTTTTGCATTTGGATTCGCAATCTTGGCATTTATTTAAATGGGCTAAAAATTGTCACGGCAAAGAAGCTCCAGTATTCATCACATACACATGCGTAGCTTACATTGTTCCATTTTAAAAGGGAAGATTCATTGTTAGCATAAATTCAGAAAGAGATATAGCCTACTTGAGCAAGTTACACAGATCATTCTGAAATGATCTTTTAATAAATAAATAAATGTCCACAATGTAACAGCATGAGACTAGATGGGTTTCTTTGGCCTTTTTCTTCAGCTACCTACATTTGACCATCGTCCAAATCCAGGGATTTAACATACATACTTTATTTTAACAATCTGGCTTTTCCGAATGCAACAAATGGAGAATGCAGCTGTGGATAGCGTATCCCGACTCGTCATCTAAGATCTGAGATTGGAACTGTTGTCACGCTAACAGTGTGCTAGCATCGGGCTGAGCGACCAGGCCTGTTTCCTGCAGATTATCGTGTGTCTGTGTGAGCATCGTGGCACCGTTATTGGATTTCAGACGTTGGACAGACATAGAGATTACCCACCCCACTGGCAATCCCTAGTCTCTCACAGCATTAGGTGTAACTTACCTCGGGTGCCCTTTGCATGCCTATTTCCAAACAAAATTCCTTTGATGGTACGCACTTTCAGATACAGTCATGGTTGATCTTCAACCTTGTGTATTCTTCGTCTAGCCTACAGCCATGGCCTGTAAATACAACCCGTTGGCCAAGGCACCCCAAGATAAAGCAGTATGCTGTAATGGAATGCCTCAAGGGACTATGATGAGTTGGCTGTATAAACCGTTATGCATTCTTGCTGCCATTAAAAAGCACTTACAGTTTATTAGGACACAGGTTCCCTTTGCAACTTGCTTTGACGCAGATGGGGGTGGAAAAAAAATCGTAGAGGAGAGCTGTTTTCGGGAAGAGGTTAGCGAAGGTAGCCCCATTGATGTATTTTACGAGTGTGTCTGGTATATTAGCATATTCTGTCTGTCATCTTGGGCTTTCTTGTAGAGGAGCAAAATCCGGCATTCCCACATTTTACAGAGCGGCTCTCTCTCTCTCCCTCTCAAAACAAGAGTATATCCCTAAAAATATATCTCTGACTACAGGCAAATTAGTACCAGGCATGAAGCAGCTCTCCACAGTATACGTGGGGTTGCTTGAGAGATATTCTGGGAAGGCTGCTTTTCATTTATATATACTTATCGCTGGGTTGAAGTATAATTTCTGTTTGAGTCTTACAGTGCAGGATCATGCATCTCAGGTGATGGCTGCTTAAGAGGGGGAGTACAGTCAAATGCTCAGCAGCACAGCTAGTCCTATGGTACAGTATAACTCATGTCCCTGGTGGAGACTCTTGCTGGGGATATTCCATGACGTGACCTGTAGTGCGTCTTCAGGCGGCTTATCTGGGACTGAGGACAGGTTGAGCTGCTATCACACTGCTAATCACGGGCTCATCTGCCCGCGACAAACACTTCCTGCGACGTCTGTACACTTGAGCACTGCTAAAACCTCTAAAGAAGGTCTTATCCAGTCTTAATGGTATTGTCCAAGCTGTTGACTGGACACCTCTTGCCAGAAGTCGAACCTTCATTAGGCTACTTGAGAAACAGATGCATTGAAATGCACACATTAGTTTAAATGAATGTAAAGCCTACAAGAATAGAAGCACGTCATTTTCAAACGTCAGCAAATAAATAGGCTAAATAAAGCCTCCATAGGGCCTATATAAAACATTTTCTGAATTCATTGTTAATTTCATTACTTTTTTATTTGTTTGTCATAAAAAAATTACACAGAATATACAGAAAATAGGCTACACTGTGAAAGTTTACAAAAAATCAGACGTATTTTCCTCCATAAAACCCCCTCCATACACTGTAAGAATGTAAAATGGTTTGCATCATTAGTTGACAGTTCCAAGTTTCCTGACGTATGGTCTTACAGTGTTAACGTCAATTTATGTGCCTCAGGAGGATGTTCCCCAGCTATAAGGTGAAGGTCACTGGCATGAACCCAAAAACCAAGTACATCCTCCTTGCTGACATTGTTCCAGCTGATGACCACCGCTACAAATTCTGTGATAACAAGTGGTGAGTATGGGACATATACAGTAAAAATAATAATAAATAGCACCAGTTGTTCCCTCACTTAGAGAGGAAAACCAGTCATTGTCTTTCATGCTGTATACTGTATGATGGCTGTAGGAGCTGAGTCCTATAAACTGGATTGTACCGTTGTACAAAACCTCCTAAACCATCTGTGTTACTGAGCCCTCTGTCTCTCTCTCTAAGTGCCCATAAGAGGCATATGTGGAGTGAGAGAGGTGAGAGGGAGCAGCCATTGAGGAGAGTTCAGTGCAACATAATTTAACGATGGATTGCTGATTGTAAGACTTATAAGGATTTGATCGTATGTAGTGTATGTGTGTGGGAGGGATTGTGAAGGTGACCACTTCGTCCTACTCCACTCCAACATGTCGCCATTAAGACACAAAAATTATCACTATTTATCTCGATGACAGTCTCTGCAGTGCAGATGAGAAGGACATTTATCGCTCACAGCTAGTTTTTGCTTGAGCGGACTAGGGACTGGGGACATGGCTGATATTATGCTGGCTCCCTCAGTGATGATGGTGGCCTGTCCCTGTAGGCATAGGGCCTCACAATTCTCATTGGCTCGCTGTCTTTCTCTCTCTCTCTCACACACACACACACACACATACAGAGACACTACTATGACTTCATTATGTTTGTGCACTGTGATGCAAGTTTATACATTCTCACGCACAGCCATTTCCCCACACCGTATTCACTGCCAATGGTAGGAGCAATGGCATAATTCTCTGCTAATTCGCTCTTTGTGATTCAGCATTGGGGACCGGTTGCTGTCAAATCTATCATCCAGACAACATAGAATAAAAAAAAAAAAAACGAAAAGAATTAAGTACAGATAACTCATAGTGAGAAGCGGAATAAATCACTTTAAAGCACTGGGGGGGAAAAGACAAATATATCATATTTAGAGTACCAGAGTTAGGAAAACTGTCTTGGAGCCCAGGCTTGTCTAATCAATGAAGCTTTTCTCTTTATGTTTATTAGCCCAACCTCTCTCCTCCCACGACAGCCACAAAACAACCCTTTGCTATGCTAGCTGTGGCTGTGGATTGTCATTAGCACACAGTTAATTACTCCGGGATACTGGCAAGCGGCCTGTCAAAACCATTGGGCTTAGAACAGCTGGGTGATCGGCGTTGTCCTCTCTGTGACCGTTCACCGCAAGCGACACCACCAGAGACGGGCACTGTGTGCCGGCGCTGTGCGGGCATTCGTTTTGAATAAATAAATAAATACATACATAAATAAATAAATAAATAAAAAGGCTGACTTTTTCCCAGTGCAGACTACAAACAAAATAAAAACGTGATGCCAACAAAATCCTCAATTCAATAAAAAAAACTAAAATCCCCTCATTTCTGAAAGCGGACCGGCATTTTATGGCCATTTTTTCTCCCCCAAAGATCTGTGGGATGGCCTGGAATTTTCGCCATTGCCAGCAAGGGGCCTGGAGTTTCTCAGCAACACCTAGGAGGCACATAATTAGCGGTGATGTTACGTTCAAAGCAGCCACCCCCAACCACAGAAGGAGCTATTCTTACAGTGCGACTGGCAAAAAAATGTACACAATCTGTATATGCCATTAATATCCATATGATGTGTGTAAAACCACCATCACAAGTGGTGAAATTGATGGTTGTTTCGTGACCGTGTGCAAGTAGCACTTTGGTTTGGACATGACGTGCCAGAGCCCTTGTGAGACAGACTACATTGCTTCCCTGGCCCTGGATCTGACAGCTCTAGGCATGGTTGGCATTGGAGCTACTCTGTGTTTAAGTCACCAAGACTTTCACCTCTTCTCTCTCTCACACTTTTTGAGACTTTTTTTTTTTTTTGTTCCAGGATGGTGGCAGGAAAAGCTGAGCCGGCCATGCCTGGGCGGCTGTACGTGCACCCAGACTCCCCCGCCACTGGCGCTCACTGGATGCGGCAGCTGGTTTCCTTCCAGAAGATGAAGCTCACCAACAACCACCTGGACCCTTTTGGCCACGTGAGTGACTACGCAACCCACTCATGTGCTCCAGAGGTTGTGCACGGATGAGTGGCCTGAGATGCATGCTGAGGTGCATTACTGCCCTGTGCATGCATGGATGGGAGTGGACATGTTCTCATTCACATGCTTGATTTCAAGCAGCAGGCATGTTTGCCAGTGGAGTCAATTACCACTTGCCTGAGAAAACTCCAGGGTGCTCAGGGTAAAATGAGTTCAGATCCATTTGGATATTTTAAATCGTTTAATTTAGAAACAGACAACTGTTTCACAATAATGTTCAAAAGTCCCCTGATGTGTAAATTTAGTTTTTTTTAATAAGAAGAATCTATTGCCATTTTTCCGATTTTGGTCAAGTTGTTGCAGAGAGCACAAAGTTCTGTCCAACAACCAATTTGGCTTTGTTGAAGAATACTTTACTTTTAAATAATGGGCAAAGAGGTTTTGTTGTTAAAAATACTTTTATTGAGAGATTAAATGCTTAATGACCACTAAGTGGTTTGTTGGCGTGTCCCTCTACCCTCTAGCCGGACCCCCTTCATGGTGTTGGGAATACGAATCAGCAGATTTATGGAATGGCTACATCCATATGTCATAGTGCCTTGCGTGGTTAAGAACAATGGCTGCACTCAACCTTAGCAAAATTTCAAGAGGCAGACAACAGGATACCTTGAATGGCATGCAGTACTACTAATAATAGGCTGACAGACCCAATTTCATTGCATTTTCATTGCACGCAGTATCTACATTAATGTAGATGCATGTGACAGTAATATTTCCTTGTATACTTGTAATGGGCTTGCTCAGTGGAATTCAAATCAAGGACAAATGAGGATTAAACAAAATACTTACTATTGAGATTTGAAAACAAATAGATAAAAAAGTCAGATTATATATATAACGGATTATTATTACTAGTGTTCAAAAATGTGTCTGATGTATTGTAATGGCATACACTATCTGACAAACCAGACATGCATGGAATAAAAACTGAGATAATCCCCCCCAAGAAATTACAAGCATTTTAAAGACTCTTATAACAAGTGAAACAGCAATTGGGGAAGAAAAGGGGGAGAGAGAGAGAGAGAGAGAGTGAGAGAGTGTGTGAGAGAGAGACAGAGGGAGAAAGAGAGGGAGCACTTGGTTAGCAGAGGTGAAGAGTGTGACCGTGGCAGTGCCGCCCAGAGGGACCCTAGGATTGCTTGTCTGAAGTCATCCTGTCAGGAGGAGCTCATTAGGTTCATAACCTGTCGGATCAGCGCGGGGTCCGGCTGTCAGGATTAGTCGAGCGCCTGGGATGTGATAAGGGCGAGTAATGAGGCCGGAGCGGGGCTGGCTAAGCCTGGCTGACGCCCACCCCAGCAGGGGCGCCAGGGCCTCCGCCGGGCGCCCCACACCACGGCACCGAGGCCACCACGGCAAGCCTTTACACCCAACACCAGACGCTCAGTGGGCCCACTGGTGCCGTGGACAGAAGCACAGGCACGAACATGCAACATGCTGAATAGGGGCAGCAGAGCAGCAGGCTATCAGTATAACGGTAGCCTAGTTCGTGCCTTACCTTTTAGGGTGGAATACCAAGGAGGCTGTGATTCTGGCATTTGATTTGTCTAATCAAAGTTCAGTCCAAGTTGATTTTTTTTTTTTTTAAGAAGAAAAAATAATATTGGACATTTTGCATTTTTTTCCCCCCACACTAGAAGTTTTTCCACTCTGCACTTTTCTTGATCTATTTGAATCTTGACATCAAATGCAAAAAAAGAAAATATTGAACTCCAGCCAACCTCTTTCAATACACAAGCTGTTTGTGAAACTGGATCTAAATGCCCCAAACTAGCTGGTGTCTAAGTAGGTGACGTCAAGCCCTTTTAATTCCAGGCATCTAGGCTGGCCCTCTGTTCATCGTCAGCAGTAAAAATATTATCTCTAATCTCAGCCTCCTTTGCTACTGTTGGCCTGATGACAGCGCTGATATTCCACACCCTCGACTTCTCCTTTACGAGCTTAGTGGGAGGCTGAGTGGGGCCAGTCTGACGCACACCCAGGACGGGCAGATAAGGGTGAGTTAGTGCAAGCCGGGTGGTGCCTCGCTGTTTAATTGAGCCAGTGGTGCTGATCTGGGATCAGAGTGAAATTTAAAAAAATCAAGAGTGCCAGAGCACAAAAAAGGCAGATCAAAGGCAGTGTCTGTGTTGCCTCCTCCTCACTACTGACGCGCCCAGAAGCTGGCTGATCAATACAATTAGTCTGTCTGCTTTGGCATCACCTGCCCCATAAATATTACCTCAAAAGACGCCAGACAGACAAGTAGACAAAAGGTCACATGTGTGTCTCCACTCAAGCCGCCAAGGGTCCTAGTTGTCCCAGCACCCTTCCAACACACACACACACCACACACACCAAACCCAACCTTCCACCACCTCCCTGCCCTGGCTTCTGTCTGGCCCTGACACAGTACACTGGGTCAGCCTGCCCTCTGTGTTAACCTGCATGTGCCCTCTGCGCCCTGTCACTCCTGACTCCTCTTAGGGGAGAGTTGCTGCACTCTCCAGCCGAGGAGCCGGCTCCATGTGGCTGCATTGGGGAGGGGAGGGGAGGTGGGGGGTAAGGGAGTTGGAGAGGGGGCAGACAGGAGAGGAACTCCAGCGAAGGAGAAGGGAGGGGAGGAGAAGGAAGGGGAGGGGACCTGACGTTCATTGCCCCTGACAGAACTGTGCTGGGGATGACCCTGGCCTAACGCTCCAGTGAGCTGCGAACACAAGGCTGCTCCAAGCTCCCTGAAGATCTAGTAGTGCACCAAACATAAACTCGACCTTACATTATTGTTGTAGCTTATTGTATATATATATATACCTTGTAATTTCAATTAGTGTTTTTAAATAAATGGATTAGAACACTGCCTCTAGGGTCTGCCAGATCCAGATAGACAGACTACTCTACAGTGTGTTACATCTAAGACAAAGTATGGTTTGTGACATTGAAAACAATGAATTGATTCAATACCTTACACAGATTTACTACATTTGGCCAAGAATTTTAGGATTTAGAGTTGTAACTTCTTATGGTGAAATACCTGCACCATGGTTTGTGGAAAAACTGACCACTTGCTTTTACACTGTAGAGCTATTCAAATCCAGGCAGTGACACCATCTGGCAACTGAATTCAGGGGTCAAGTCAACTAGATGGATGTAAAAAAAAAAGACAGAACAAACATGCTAGCACAGGCTCTCTTTCAGAGTGAGGTGTGTAAGGTGGGATTGGGCTCCAGCTGAGAGTATCTGGTCCTGTGTTTGCCTACAGATCATTCTGAACTCCATGCATAAGTACCAGCCCAGGTTGCATATTGTCAAGGCGGACGAAAACAACGCTTTTGGCTCCAAGAACACAGCGTACTGCACTCACGTCTTCCACGAGACGTCCTTCATCTCTGTGACATCCTACCAGAACCACAAGGTATTCTGGTCAATTTTTACGCTATGGGTCCCAATTGGTAATGTTGCAAATGGACACTATGATTCATATGTGGCAAAAAAAATATCCAACTTCCTGTCTTAATGAGCGTTCTGGCGCACTGATCTTAAACCGCAGGAGATGGCGTGCCAGTACTGCACGAAATGCAAAGCCTTACTTACGACACATGCTGAATGTGCTGCATGCTTTCAATTATGGAAAGCCAAATATGGGCGTGATATGTGCAATTTACTGGACTGAATCCCCTTAGTGGTTCAGACATCACATGGCTGATTCTCTTGACAGATTACCCAGCTGAAGATCGAAAACAACCCGTTCGCCAAGGGCTTTCGAGGCAGCGATGAGGGGGATCTGCGTGTGTCCAGGCTGCAAGGGTAAGTGGCCAACACCATGTTCCCCACACCAAGCAGAATCCCGGCCAGGCTCAAATGAACAAACTGCTCATGTTTGGCCTCGACTGTTTCCTTCTACCAATCATCCCCCTTCCCCCTTGCCAGGAAAGACTACCCTGTGATTTCCAAGAGCATGGTGCGCCAGAGGCTCATCTCCTCGCATGGCCACCTAACAGGGAAGCTGGGCGCAGGCATGCTAGGTGGCCACCCACAGGTCTTGTCTCACTACCAGTATGAGAGTGGGGTCCCTCTGTCCGGCGCAGACGCCCAAGAGCCACTGGGCAACCACTTCCCCACCAACCGAGAGTCCAGTCTGCTCTACCATTGCTTCAAGCACAGAGGTAAGAGAGAGAACCAGCTAGCACACCTTCAGGGTTCTGATATTCAGATCTTAGTGTTTGATAGATAAAAAAAAAACTGTAAAGCAAGTTTCAGTTTGAATAACAAAGGACCTATTCCTATTCCTTTAGACCTCCCATGCCCCAACGCACTATGATTTACATTTTGATAGTCATCACCAACCTGTCATCATTTGTTAGTTGCAGAGTGTTCAGCGTGCTTTGATGTCAGAGCATTTACAGTAATTGTGTGTGACTGATTGGAGTGTGTAGAAGATTTCACGAACAGTAATTCAGCAAAAATGATTTCAGAGAAGCATCTCATATGCTAGCTTTAAGTGGCTGATGCATCTCCTCTGTACCAGTAGAACTACAGTATGCTTAAATGTTAAAAAGTAACTGTTGCTTGTGTTGTACAACTGCCATTCTTTTAATCATGAAAAAAGCAGAATATATCAAGTGAAGATGAAGTAGACAATCAAAGTTAGTTGTTCTTACTATATTATTCAGACTTGGCTTGAAGCTATAAAAAACACATCTGAATGTACTGTCAGGCTGGAGGAACACTGAGATTACTTGTAACCACAAAAATAAAATAATTACCCCGATGAAATTTCAAAGGAGCATCTCAATGTTGTTTTTATTTTCCAGAGTAATGAGGATTTTTAATTTGAAGACATCATAAACCAGCAGCCGGAATCACATCAAAAGCTTTTGCAGTAGCTTCTGATGAATAGGGAGTTTGGTTATGTATTATGCAGATTGCCTGACAAAAGGAGTTTTATGTTAGTGGTCATTTGCTTGGAGAAAATAGATTCTTCTACAGCATGGTTCTCTCTAAATGAAAGTGGTATTAGTTTAGTTTTTCTCAAAGATGTTTTTAATGAAGATGCCATCCATGTGACAAGACATCTGCACATAAACATCTTTATTATACTTTTTAAAGTCTACAGTACATAATCTGTTCTTGTTTTAATAGGATAATTTGTGACCGCATACCTTGTAGAATATACCAAAACAAAGTCAGTTGTAATAATCTAAATACAGATATTGTGACATCACAAAATTAATGTTTTCTTTTTCCATATGTCTAAATTCCTGAGGAATCAGGTCTGCACGTTGCCCTCACACTGACAGTACATAATAGGAGATTCCTTCTTACAGAATATAGTCTGTCGTAACTTGGATGATGCACAACCCCTTGGATGGGTGCTACTAGCTTGTGGCTGCCAAGTTACAGAACTAAGTAAATATGCTGTTTCTTAGCTTGGGGAAAGCTGGTCTCAGGCTAAATGCATAGGCAGGCAAAATGTATCTAAAGCTACATTCATAGGCTTGTCTGCACCTATGGACTGTGCAGAAATGTGTACAAATGTGTTTTGTTGTCAGATTATCAATTACAAAGCTGCAAACAATGTTTGTCTTGAATTAGTTTGTACTATGGGAGCCATATTTGTGTTTTCACACAGCGTTTACGTAAATGCCGGGTTGCTGTAGTCTACACATCTGAAAAAAAAGAAAAAAAAATGGTTATAGAAAAAAAGTTCACTATATCACTATTCATATGCCTTCCTGTTCTCCTGTTAAGGAAAGGAGAGAGACTTTGTAGTGCAGTCTTTTAGTTGTCAGCTTGCATTGCTTATTATCAATGTGACATCTGTCTATAAAATATTGAAAATCTGATGGAAACTTTCCTATAGTTGGGAAATTTGTTAGTTATTTTTCACTCAGTTCTTTTTTAGTAACGGAATTTCCATTCCTCATAGATAACAGCAGCAGGCATCTGGAGCTGGGATGCAAGCGGCCTTATCTGGAGACCACGCCCCAGGGTGTTTCGGAGGAGCATTACTTCCGACCATCTTCCTCCTACGAGCCACCCCTGCTCTCACACCCCTACTGCGGGGAGGCGCTGAGCTCCAGGGAGGCCTGCATGTATGGGGGAGTGGAGGGAGAAGCAGGCCCAGGACCTGGAGCTGCGGGTGGGGAGGACTTGCCTCCGCCCTCACTAAACTGCAACATGTGGGCATCGGTGCAGTCGTACCCACGCTATGGCGTACAGACTGTGGACACTGTGCCCTACCAGCCCTTCACAGCCCACTTCACCAGCTCGGCCCCCGTGATGTCTCACCATTCTCCATCCATGCAGCGCCCACAGCCTGCGCCTCCTGACCTGGTCTTTGGCGCACAACGTGCTCTTCCTCCAGGGCCTTCTTACTCGTCTTCCTCCTCTTCCTCTTCTCCTCCAGGAGCAAGCTCTCGAGATCGGTTGGGCCACGCTTCTCTGTACCACCACCGGAAACCCGACTCGCCACTCCGAACCCACAGGGAATTTTCTGGTTTCGCTGCCCAGAGCCCGTCCACACGTGACTCAGCCTATCAGTATCAGATGGGGCTGACTGGGGTTGGAGCTCACTGGACTGAAAGCTAGAGAGAGGCACCTGTGTGGGCACACACAGGGATAGTCCATCACTTGTCCGCCTTATCTGTCAGATGTGCTGATGTACCTCTGTGTAGTACCTTGATGTTGCCCCTGTAAGCATTTGCAATTGAGATTACAGTTCTAGACAGCCATAGTGTTGGTGCGAAATTGCACATAGAAGCCATAGTTAGTGAGGGAGAGTCATCCAACTCATGCAGTGTTTGCATGATTAAACATATTTATTTCAGATAGTGAATGACAGTAATGACCCTATTTTATGGAGAGGATGAAGAAATTGTGCATTTTGCAAGTAGATCATCAAGATATATTCAAAGTATGTATGGCTCATGGTCTTTTGCCGACTCAAAAAAGCACAAATGTACAAATTATGCTAGTGAAATGATAAGATTGAAAATGTCTACAGCCTGAAACGTATCAATTTGTGTGGCCTATATGATATACATGTGAATTTATATTTTATGTATGCGGACTATTGAAGGTTTGAGTGGACTAAATAAGCTGGTTGGTTTATGCAGGTGCAAACATAAGTGCCATTTTAGGTAATATCGGTGTCTGTGGGACAGGGATTTGATACAGGTCCTGGCTCAAAAGTAAAATTTGATACTTGATTTGATGTTTTCCTTATGCAGTACCTAATGTTGCACTAAACCAAGAAGGAATACCATTATTATTTACAAGCAGATAATCATTTTGAAAGATTTATCAGCAGCTCATAAATAACTGTAATATTATTAGATAATAGTTTTTAGATTATATAAGCATCCCGTAATGTATAGGGGTGCAAGGTTACAGAGACTGTTTTGTGTCAAGTTAATCTTTACAGCTTCTCTGGGCCTGTGTTGACTTCCAGGCCTCACCAACCGTGTATTTATGCAAAATCTGTGCTTAAAGCTTAGATTTTTCTCTCTTTTTTGGACAAAGAAAAGAATCCATCTATTAAAGTGACCTGTGCAGTTACCGTAAGGATACCCATGCGCAAAGACTGGAAGCAAACTGTGCAGTGATTTGTGGCTTAAGACTGTAAACAAGAACAGCTAAGAGAAGCTAAAGAGAAACTAAACTGGGTCATTTCTGGCAAAAGGTCGGCACTAACTAATAACAGTCTACAGCTCCTGGGATGTCCAAAGAGGGCTTTAGGTGCACCCCGTCCCATCATCACCACCACCTCCATTCTGGACTTGGACTGTGCTCTAGTGGACCCATCTGATCTGCATCCCGGGCTCAGTGTCTGACGCAGTCCAGAACTGTGGGCTTCGGAGCTAGGGACATCAGAGAAACCCCTTGCAACCAGATGGGGGCATAGGGGCTGCTCTTAAGCCACGAGAAGAGTGGAGCAGAGCAGAACAGAGAGCTCTCAGCTGAAATCCCTGATCCAAACGACTGAGTTGGATAAAATCCAGCCAGCAGAGAAAGCCACAAAGCAAGTGTAGCAGACAAAATGAAGTAAAGCCTGCACTAGCCTTGAAAACATTAAGGATTTCTGGGGAGAAGAAAGAATATAAAATACATGGCTGTCTTTTGACCCAGTGTGTATGGGATTACTTTCTTTGACTATTTCAGTGTTTTTTTGCACACATTTGTTGAATAAATTGTATTTTTTGTCTCCCAGTTCTCAGTTCTCCTACATGGGGTTTTGTCTTTGAAGGGTATGCTGGACCAAGTCTGTAGGCAACAGGGGGAAGTCATTAGGGTTCATTAGTACCCTTGTGAGGCTGCTCAGTCTCAGGACTGGGTGTTGGCTGCACTTCAGATACATCGTTGATCTATCATTTGGAAATCTGCTTAGGCCAGATTTTTTCGTTCTTTCTCTTGCTCTCTGGCACTTTCTGGATGTGTTTATTTGTATTCATGGCTCTACTTAACCTCCCTGCAGGTGTTGTTTGGCTGTTTAGTAACACTTTTGTCGCCTGTCACAATACAAACATACCTGTGAAAGTTGAACACTTTCGAGTGAAATTTTTTGGTTGGTTCAGATCATTTAAACTCTTAAGTGGGATTTTGGATTAACAATAAATCTGATATTTTGGCAGAAAAAGGGCTAACCATTACGAAATAAAGAATATGTTTAAAGTCTGAGATTCAGGAACTGAATCAGAAAGAACAGTCATGCGACTGTGGTCTGAGAAGCAACACTAGCACTGGCTAGCATGGGAATTACCAACTGGTAGAGGTCTGGAGATCTGGGGGAGGTTGGATAGTATAGCTGGTGGGGGTCCAGAGATCTTGAAGAGGTGGGAGGCCCAGACACGTCTGATGTGGGTGATTTATGTGGAGCTGCATCTCAAATGGTCGACTCTCCCAAGAGTTTCCTTCAGCCGCAGGGAGTGTGAGTTTTAAAAAGTGTAGGGTGCGACGATGTCTTGAAGGCCAGGCTTTTTGCTCTTCTCACCGTCCTACAGACCACAGTCATTAGTGCAGTGAGTTACGGCCGCCAGTCTGCCCTGGGTCTTGTCGGCACTCCTGCCCCTCCGCTAAGCCATCCGAGGCACTGGGGTCTCTGTGCTGGAGGAAGTGCCTACTGCTCTAACAAATCAACAGGAACTTTGGGGAGCTCCAGCCCGGCAGATGAGCTGCTGTAGAGTTGAAGCAGATGGCTCTGTGCACAAGGCCGCTACAAACCCCAATCCCCTTGACAGATTATGGTGGAGAGAGGCCCTCAGCTTGATAGGAGCACAAATATTTTCATCAGATTGTTACATTCAGTGCGCTGAGGTTGAAAGCAATGCTCCACAGTTTTCTAATATTTGCTTTCATTTCATGCTAATGTTATTTACCGAAGGCATTTTATGAACTGTAGTAACCTTTTAGCCTTTTCACGCAAAGGAAAATGTTATGAACCATGACATCATGAACAGGAATGAAGACAATGCCAGTCATTAATAAGACTCATGTGCTCTTTGGGAATTTTTGGCTTAATTGATTTACTTTAGCTGCACACAGATGGACATTAGATACTCAGTTTGTTCAATTAAGCATAGTTAGAGCAGAGCGGACTATAAAACAAATCTCTACCCGATTGTTTTCGCATGTGAGGGTCCACATGTGCTTAAAATAAACATATTTACACACACTTTGCACACATACACACACAGCCACAGGTGCATACCAACAAAAATTCCAATTACACCATTGCATACTGTTGCTCATTCAATGGCTCTGGGGTGTAACACTGCAGCCTCTCCAGAAGAGCCCCCTTAGCTTAGCATCCTGGAGCAGAACCTCACAGCAGCCGGGACCAGCCACATCTAAATGGGGAGCACAATGAAAGTACCACACATCAGCTAGCAGAGATTAAAGAATTGTTTTAAACCAGTGCAATGCTAAAAGCAGATACATAAAAACATCCAAGACAGCAAATACAGGCATCCACTGTCCTGAGCTACTCTGAATGTGAATTTAGGTGGGGCCCAGATAATTCTATTGCACTCTGGACATATATGGCTGGGATAGCCAAAGGTTGCATTTCTGTGGGAGGTTGAGAGAGGGTCAAAGGAAATGTCACGTGGGTCTTTAATCTGTCTTTTAAAAAAGGCATCCTCTGTATCTCAGATCCATTTCCGATGCTTTTTAAGCCTCAAAAAGAAGAAAAAAAGGGTCTCGGTTTCATTTGATCAAAACTTGACTGACCTTTCTTCAACTGAAGCTTTAGTAGCATATAAAGCAAAAGACAGAGCGGACAACTTGAAATTTACGCGATTCAACTTTCCACATAAAAAGCAGTCTATCTCTATTAAAGGGAAGCCAGGTCTAAGCCCCTTGTAGCACACTATAGCCCGGAGTATCTCTTGGAGAGGGGCCGGGGCCGTGGGGCATCTGGAACTCATTGCAGCAGATCTCCCCGTGCCTCTCTCCTGCTCAGCAACTTGCCCTCCTTGAGCTGCTTCCCACTGTCGTCCCTAAATTCCGTCTGAGAGCTGCCTTGGCTGGGCACACTTTGACCCATGGGCTTTAATTCGCCCCTCCTTGTAAAAAATAAATAAAAAAAAATCAAGAGCAAGAGCGAGGCTCAGTGTCTTGCAGGAGCACTCAGAAACACGCTTTAAATACTTGAGAAGGATTTAATATCAAGTCCATTACGGCCTTTCTGGTGCCTAGTAAATAGTCAATTAGCGGATAATTCTGATTTGATCCACATGTAGCCAGATCTTACCGAGGCCTCTGCTTGCCGTTTGCATGACTCCAGGGCTGGCTAAGCTGTGACATGCGGTGGCCTTGGCTCCGAGGAGGAGGAGGAGGAGGAGGAGGAGGAGAAGGAAGGGTGTTGTTTGTGGGTAAGTGGCTTTCTCACGTTTCACTCTCACCTCTCCTCCCACCCTTCCGTCCTTTAGCAGTTACAATTATACCTACTCAAAATGTCCTCTCAGGACCAAGAATAGCATCAAGACTGAAGAGGAGAGAGAGAGAGAGAGAGAAAAAAAAATAATGGCACTAACTATGACTACTGAAGAAGACAGAGGGTGCGATGTGGGTACATTCTTGGCGTAAGATCAGGCGCTGGTCTTTGCGGGAATGGGCTCCTTCAGGCCGGGGAGTTCTGCCCTGCAGTGGAGGGACACTTAACGGCGGCTGTGTCCCTTGATCAAAGGCTACATCTGGTTGGCTCCATTAAGACATAAGCCCCATCGCATAAAGCTGGGGTCCAGCTACACTGAGTGGCGCTGGATGAAAGCGTCAATAAAAAAAAATTAATAATTATACTGTGAGAGCTGCATGGATTAGGGGTTTGCTAAGGAAATGGTCGGGCGGATTAACTTTTTATCCATAAGATTAAATGCATGCCCAAAAGATTGATGTACAATGTGCAGTAATGGCCGTGGGACATTGACCAACAAACAAGTTTAACTTGCAGAATAAAACGGTATTTGAGCCACATTTCTGTAATTGGCTTTGGGACCAATCAGCACACAGCTCTTCTATGTGAAAAAAGTAAATCGTTGTCCAACATCATACCTCACTGAACTATGCACATGTTTGGGGGGAAAAACAGGATATCGTTACAAAAGCTTTTGTGGTGTACTTTGATGACTGCAGAGGCATAGTCGGCCTGTGAGTTCACTGTTGCGTCATGTCGATTGCGGTTATTAAATCCAGCCATTGGCTGTGCGTGACTGTTTGTGCCTGTGCACGCATCTGTGAAATAAGAGTAGCCATGTTTATACACTAATCTCATTTTTTGTGTCCCGTCTCCCTCTTTCCACTTCCTGGAGACTCCGCTACTGGTTCTCTGGTTTCCCCTCAGCTCCCCGTACAGCCAATCAGGAGCGAGCTGCTACATCAGGCAGCCTCTCTCCGTCACGGCAGAGCCTCCTACAATGACGCCCCAGGAGACCAGCACACAAGCACGGTGGCTGGCTGAGTGACAAAGTGACAATTCGTCCAATTTCCCTGGACACAATATGTGTCTGCTCTACCCCACGCACACGATGACCCATCACTAAATATCTACCCACATTCACCTGGTCTCCACAATCCTCTTTGACCTTAAACGGACAGCTAGTCTGAAGCCATGCCACGCCACACAAGGTTTCCCCCGCAGTCCCCCATTCTCCCCTTCATCTCTCTCTCTCTCTCTCTTTTTTTTTCCTCCTCTCTGTCCACGGGTGCCAGTGATGGGTAAAGAATGCAGCCCTGCAAGAGCGCCAAATACTTTGCCGGTACTGTAAAAGGCACCCCTCTTGCAGGCATGTGGAAAAACAATTTATTTCAGATCGAGGCTCTGGTGGTTATGCTTTTGTTATAAAGACAGTACTCTTGACAACAGTCTTGGTGCAGTTTATTTAATGAAATAACAAATGATCTTTTGGCGGAGGGAAAAGTCTGTAAGGATGAAAAAAAAAAAAGAAAAACAAAACAGGAGAGACGGCGTAGGGAGTCTGTGACATAGATCTTTAGTGAGAGTGGGAGTGAACTATGCCAGATCTCAGCTTTCAGGAGTTGGAGTATGAAACCCCTCTACTGGTCAAACAAGGGTACTGCTGTCATGCTGCTTCACATGACTGGACCTCTACTATTTCACTTCAAAGGTTTGTGGCCCTGTAAGGTAAAATTAGAACTTCTATGACACCCGGATATTAGCGTGATCGTCAGAACAGATAATCCTTGGACCTACATTGTGGTAAACCGCTTAATGATATAAGCATGGTGGTGAAGACACACATGGCCATCTGTACCTTCTCCCTTTACACTGACTGTTGCCAGTAATGGTGTCAGAGCCCTCTGTGCCCTGGCAACACTATGGGTGAGAGTCAAGTGTTGCCAAAGTGGGTCATGTGCCAGCGTGGTGCACCTGTGCTGGCTTGTCATCTCGAGCAGTCATATCACTTAACGACTACAATTTGTCTTTTGCCATGGTTGCCAACGTACTGTACAGACATGTGATTTACTTTAGGTGGACCGCCAGTGGTCATAAAAACCTCGGCTAGAGGCGGTTGCTAGGTTTGCTCTCCCTGACACCCCCACTG
>JASCIP010000489.1:9829677-9840460 GCA_034783695.1 Sardinella gibbosa
TCCTGGAACTGGTCAAAGAGCTGGCAGCGATTGCTGAAGGTCGTGTTCCTCTGGTTCAGCTGTGCAACAAAATACAAATACAAAACAAATAGGGGTCCAAATTCAATAAAAGTCTTCAAAAGTAATACACTACAATTATTTGATATTAGTTAATAGTAGCATTAAAGTTACTATTAGTATTAAAGTTCCTTTAACATAAGCAATTTCATTCTGCTAAGCTATTCAAAAAGTCGCTGAAGTCATTCAAAACTAAAGTAAATAGCTTTCTTTTCAAAGTTAAAAGGTATTTCAAGTTCCTTAATTGCTATACATTTCCAATAAATATACAATTTTGGCCCAGACTCACCGCCACATGTTCTATGTGGTTTGGACACATCCATCTTCCGGTGGGCATGGCAGTGAGAGGAGGATCCAGGCAGTCCATGTGGAACAGCAGGGGGCAGTAATCACACTGGACCAGCGGAGCAACTCTGCAGCTCCTGACAACAGCAGAGGAAGACAAACAATGTTTTTTTTTGTGTGTGTGTGTGTGTTTTTTTAATCCTTTTGGCTACAGAATCCAGAGATTATCTGAAAAAGAGATTCTACTTAACAAAAACGTTGACAAGACTTTTCCATCAGAAGCTTTTTATCAACTTAGAATAAATTTATATCTGTGAGAAAAGTGGTCTGATTATGTTCACTTGACGGTGGTCCAAACATATTTCTTGACCCGTCAAGTAATTTCATTTCTTTCAAACCATACCATGAATTCAGTACTTTTTCTATTCCCATTTTGTCCCAAGATGTCCTACCTGCCACAGGAGTAGCACAACCTCACTGGCAGTGGGACCAGCCCATTGTGATCCAGCTCGTGCTGCAGCCTCTTCACATTCCTTCCTGTCATTTCCTCCTTCCGTCTCCGCTTGCTGCTTCCTGGATGGAGATTTAGGCCATAGTGTCATTAATCCGATTCACCAATATTATTAGATTACAGTATTCATTCTTCACTAGCATTTACTGTACACTAAAGCTATGCTAGCAGGTTGCACACCGTACTGCTGCCTTCAGTATGGTTATGTGATGACTGACGGCTGATGGCTTTTCTAGTGAACTACAATGAACTCCTGGCAATGGGCTGAAAAGTGATACTACGGTAATAACCTGGCAGCGCAGTCGTGCAAGTGAGCTCGTTGGGCAGCTGGAACTGCGTGGGGTTCTGCTCCATGGCGGCAGCAATGAGCAGCTCAAAGGGCCGTTTTAGGCGGGGTCCACCGGTGGCTCCGTCCGTCTCCGAGCCGGGCGCATCCTCCTCGGGGTCCATCAGCTCCTCGTCTGCGTCGTTGGGTTCCGACGGCGTAGGGGTGTCCGTGGAGGCATTGGAGGTCGGCGTTCCTGGCCGGCTGCTGGGCCGGCTGCTGACCCGTCGCTCTAGGAGTCGGACCTGCGCCACGGCCACTCGCAGGCTCCCGCTGCCGCCGCCTGGCACAGGGGGCAGGCCGTCCAGACGCAGCGTCGGGCCCGTTCCGGTCCCTGCGCTCAGATCCATCTCGGTTGCCGGGGATGACGAACGCTTGGAGAGCTGACACTCCAGCAGGCCGTTCATCTGCTCAGCCTTCTGCTCGCGCTTCTACACAACAAACAAATAAATAAACAAACAAACAAACAAAAGCAGTTCAGATACAAACACAGAGCCACACAACATGGGCTACTTTCCGAGACCATGTGTACAGACTAGACACAAAACCCATTCAAAATGTTAGTTTTGGATCAGAGCAGTACATTTGTCAATATACTAGGATGTGTTTCAGAAAGCATGAGCCAATGAGGATGCCCTTAATTTGCCAAGATCAAATAACATATAGTACATGTCACAAATAGGCTGGCTTGGTGTAAAACATGGTTAAGGTAAGGTGACCATGTAAATACGTACCGGTAATAACCTATGAACTAGGCTACTCATTGTTCAGAGGAGACTGCAGGATGGCACAGTGAAGTGTGTTAGGGCAAACAAATGTGAGTGGAAAAAGTGGTAGAATTGCTACTAGTAACAGATATTATAAATGGCAGTAATCCTACTCACCTTCTTGTGTACATTACAGCGATGGCACATCCAGTCTCCTGGAGGAAGCATGTCTTCACTCAGTGGTGGGTTGCTGGTACAAAAGTAAAACCAAATATCAGATACATTACTTTCACAACACAGCAAACTTCCAAATCAATTCAGAAGTACAATGCAAGTGTGAACCAAAGGTAAAGCACAAATACTTTCACAACAAAGCCAAGTTTTTTTAACAGTGCCGCAGTACAAAACATTTCACCACTGGACATTTATGATCATGGCACGGGGTAAGAATACTCCCAACAGCAGTGAATCTGTAGCAATTGGTTCATATCCTGCATCAATGCCACTTTAACTTGTAACAGATTAACCATGTATTGTTTTGTGACAGTTTATGTTAAATCATCTATCAGTTTCTTCTGAAATAATGAGTTAAAACACAAGTTGTTGTATATGTACTGGAATGTAAAGGCTACTGGAGGTGCAGGGAAATAGCACGACCAGAATCATGAGCTGAATTCATCATTGAATAGCAATTCTCTTCATGCATAATCATATTTCTGACATCTGGAAAATACTAGACTGAATTTATCATCCATGTTCTATTCTCATACAGTTGTTCTTTTTTTGTTTGTTTGTTTGTTTATTTTCCAAAAGAAAATAGGCACTCATAAAGAACCAACACTTTACTGCAACTATTGCATAATGTCTCCCTCTAGTGGGAAGAATTGTACATAGACACAGGATATCCAGTGACAGGACCATCATCATAACAAAGAGAGAGTAATCAGGCTTTTAGGCCCATGCTGAGCCAACGGTATTCCATAATAATAAAGCTTTAATGTCCTACCACTGTGGACCTTTGACAACATCAAAAGGTGTTAAATGTAAATAGCTATGCTAATAAGCCACAACAAACAGTGAATTTTAAATTGCTGCCTCAGCACACTCTGGTAAATTAGATTAACTTTTGTCTAAACAACTTCAGTGCCATGCACACAGGGTTGGAACTGCCCCTAACGTTCACATAGGGTTTGAATCATTTTAGAATAAGCCCTCTGATGTTTTAAGATAAACAGACGTTGCCGACTGTAATGTGGAAGGTGATGCTTTAATGGACACCACCGCACTACTATAAATGAAAAATCATAGCGATCATGTTCGCCGAAGCTTTGGCGTACAATCGACGCTGTAGCATAATTCCACCTTAATTCCACCTCAAGGTGTATTACAACTGAAAGCATACTTTACAGAATGACCAATGAACCAGGGTAAAAAAATAAACCATAGACTTTACAACAATGTGCGAACAGAACAGCACTACCAAGGCCTTAGGCTGACTGCCATATTAACTTTTCTATGGCATCAGCCTTAGATACTACAGGGCACACTTACATTGCATACTATTGTCAGTTGTAAGTGATATAAAACTATGCATGTATAAAAGAGTATAAAACATTCCCACTATAAATAACACTGCATTTACATTAAGATATATAAATTGAGCACCTAATGTGACATTAACTGTAAAGCAGACAGTAGGCCCTGCTGGCTCAGTGAATGACATGCAAGTTAGCGGTGCAGATTCCCAGAACCTACTGCAGGTTCCCAACTTTCAGGAAGAACTTTAATTAGATTGGGTGCATCTCCAAAGAAACGTGTCTTTGTTATGAATAATCATAATACAGTATGTTACTTTGTAAAAATAGGGCGAGGTGGCAGGATCTACTCTCACTCAGTAAAAACATAATTTCTTCAACTGTCCACTTTATTTGTTGGCTGCTGAGAAACAGTAGCTTTGAAAGAAGTGAAAAAATAAGGAGTTAGCGCACATACAGAGAAAGAATTATCACCGTGCCAACTTACCAGCACTGCAAATGAAAGGCGGCGGGACAATGATCACAACACAGAAGGTCGCCTCCTTCATGGCAACTATCACAGGTATCATGGTTAGTGGCTCTCCCACTTCTCCGGGGTTCCCTTTCAGGTTTTCGTTTCTTTTCTCCATCCTCAGACTTTGGTGGTGCAAGCAGCGTTTGTATTTGCTGAAAGTGGAAAGATTTAAGTCTTGGGTTTAGACTATTTGAAATATCCAGCATGTGTCGTTTGCAAGTTGACTGAAAAGTGCTATGGTAATATGTATCCACAGACATGCTGTTCCTAGACATTAATTCAGTCGACCACGTAAAGTAACTTTATGAAATGCAGTTAATTCCCATTTAACGTTACCAGAGCTGACAACAGATCAGGATTTGTGGCTAGCCAACTTACCCACTCGTTAACGTATCGATTAACGTCAAATAATTGTCTGTCTCCAAATCACCTAATGATACGCTCAATTAACCTAGATGAACCGTAAGCTGACATTTACTTGATATGTTTAATGTTGGGCTTTGGCAGAACTTCGTAGGGCACTGGTAACAAATAACTGCAGAGCCAGCAAAGTTAATTATTGCAAAACTACCCAGCGCTAACATTGCATTGAGTCGAACTACAGTAGTGTAGCATAGGTACTTCGAGCAAGTGATTAACATGGTTATTTTACAAGTATCTGGTTCAACTTGACCAGCTCACCCCTGAATAGAGACAGTTTAGAGACTGTATCAAAATAAAATATAACTTGAATGCCATCTTGCCTCACCTCCATTAGACCCCCAGACGTATCCAAATCGTACACAATCCTCGGGGTCTCCATTTTGTCCCACATTCATCTACGTTAGCACAATCAAAGCTGCCGCTGGTAAGAATCCTTAGGTTTCAGGTTGAAGAGAGTGTGTCACTCTTTTAAACAGTAGACGGTTGAAAAAACAATGTGACAATGCTTCTTGAAGATGCTTTCAAAAATTCAGAAAAAAGAAGAGTAACGATGGCTGTGTTAGCCAAGGTTAGTGGCGCTAGGGTTAGCTAGCTATGTAGCTAGCGACCCATTCCAACTAGCAGACAACCTTAAGGGTACTTACGATTTCTTAACAAGAAAGACAACATAGCTATGAAACACAACGAACCATAACATCAAAGGACCATCAAAAGTGCATTAATTGTAGGTTTTCCTTCAATCCCGAGCTCAGAATAGCTTTACCACGTTCGAAATAGTTATTGTTTATGCGGCCTAGCCTATGTGATTCTTCTCCCTGCTCCTGCAAAAGCTGCTGGTGAGGATGCTAGTAAAATGAACAAAACATCTTGCTTCCATTGTTCTGAGTAAGCCGATTCCAGTATTATGCAGAAAAAAATATTCCCTTAGTTCAACCGACAGTTAAAAAGCGCAAACATGTTATTCGCCGCACACTGCAAAATCTGGAGTATTGTTATGAAAAGGCAACCATCATTGCTTGCTAGCACAGCTAAGCTAACATTCCCTCAATTGAGTTGGCGCAAACGCGAACGAACTGACGTGTGAGCATGCGCACTAGGTTGTGGATATCGGGCAGACCTGTTTGAATTATTTTCAAAAACTGAGGACAGAAATTTGTGCTTAAATTAGTATACACGACAATGTTTATTTTCTTTAGAAAAGCCATTTAAGAAGGTTACATGAGCAAATGTGCGACGCGTTTTTTCCTAATGTGGAGTTTGCTTGCGCATGCGCAAGGGATGCATTGAAAATGGAGACTTACTGTAATTATTTATCTCGACATACGGTCAAAGAAAGAAGAATACGATTACCCTTTTCTCTCGTCTTTGAAAATAGTGTTTCGTAAGGAAACTAGACTGTACATGTATTTTGCAAATACAAACTGCTGCATTTAATGCTTCGAGAGCGAACTATGTGATGAGAATGGAAATTATTTGCTGAAGCCACGGATAGTCCCCATCATAGACCTCCCCACTGGCGTCGCCTGCCCAGTTTAGCGGGCTGGACGTCATTAGCACCAACATCATAAGCACAACTGGTCAACAAGCTGACCGGGAGCTTGTGTAACTACGCACATTTTCTTACCACAAATCTGACTATTCGCTTAGTAGGCTATTACAAAATCAAGCAAATGACATCCTCTCTATGACCTGCAGATCTCTCTGTCTCTCTTTTTTTTACTATGTTTAGCCCTTGGCATGGGTGCCAAGTAGGCCGCGGTCCATAGTCTATGGTCTACTGTAATCGAGGGTTTTGTGCATATTTTTTTTTTCAAGGATAAAGGCTTTCATTTCCTACTAAATGCGTTCCAGGCAGGAAATTTCACAGGGTTCTATGTACGCCCAATCTAATGCAATTTAGAGCCTACTAGTGCGTCTAACTTTTTGTTTATGCATGGCGGTAGGCCTACCTATTTTATTTATTTATTTATTTATTTAACTTTTCACATGCAGGGCGCTACAGCTGACCAGAGGAAGAGGCTATGGATGGATAGGTCATTCACAGATGTAGGCCTAGTCAATTTGAGACAGATCAAGTGGCAAGTGGAAGAACTAGGCTAGAACATTTAAATAAGTTTGTGTCCCTGAAATTTGTAAGAATGAGATTTTTATATAGTGGACATAATATAATGGTAGTTGCTCTCTGCAGCCCTGCATAATGTTCTTTTTGACATCTCATCAGCCAACTAACCTTAGTACAGCTGGTTTTCTTGGGTCCGCCAGTATGCTCAGGAGGCAGATTGTTCCTTTGTTGTGTTCACATAGGGGTTAAGCGAGGAAGGCCCATAAACCTAGGCTATATCTTAAATTATTTTGATGCATTTGTGTGTATGCTCACTAATAAAACATTTAGCTAAGTACATTTTATTTGAAGCCTATGAAAAAGAGGACATGATTTTCAGTTATTAATTTTATTGATGACTCTCCTCCATGATGTGGTTAATCATAACATTTAACAAGTAATATGAAAAAACACATTGTTTTCATTGACTAACAGTAAAAGTGCAATTAGGTCACTCAGAAAACATTTTATGGAATCCCATGTACACCATTTAACCCCTACCCGTGCTAAAACATTCCTAGTACATTCTGTTTCAACACCTTTAATCTCAGCACATGGAGTTCAGCAAACAGATGCTTAAATAAAGTTGTTTTGATTGGAGGGACATGACCCACCTTTGCCACAGCAATGACATACACTTTACTTGGACATCATTGATGATAATAAGTTGCTAGAAGGACTGATACATGTACATTGTCATTACCTTTGAAGTATGAAGCTGCCAGGAAATTATTTAAATTATACTGTATGTGCATATCTAGTACTGTAAATATATGAACTAGAATTGTTTGTCAGGTAATAGATTGCAGTGTTACACAAATCATGCCAGGTTTATCTTCACTCATCCTCAGGAAAACATAAAAAAATCCTCAATACAATCAAAATTGTATAGAAAGGGAACCTCATCAGAAAAAAAATGAAAACACCTGTCATTCTTGAAAGTGTGCCATTTAATATTTGTTTTATTACACATATTACAATACTGTCGAGAGAACAGTTTTACACTTCACTTTAACCCTTCATTCTCTAAGGTGAGTTGCTCAGCAGTCACCAAAAGTAGCCTATTTCGTCCCATTACCAGCTCTATTCACAGTTTAAAAAATAAAATTCAAGTGATAATAACATTGGAAAATGCCCTTATAATAATATATCCATTTTCAATAATAAACATCATAATTTAAAGAAGTGCAAAATAAGTAACACAAGCAGTTATGTTCAGTACAGTTCAGTATACACCCAGACATCAAATGATCAAACATAAATTAAGGGCTAAGACAAGTATTTTGTTGAGAAATTAAAACAGTGAGTGCAAAGTACTGTGTGAGATCTGGCAAAACCACTCAGAAAGGTGTAGACTTTATGTTGCCTGGCTAAACCAGTCAAGGAATGAAGATTTAATATATAGTAAAACATCTTCTGTCTCTTCGATCTATCGGCCGTTCAACAAATCAAACATCTTTAAATAGATGTCATATAGATACTATGCGAATGGTAGATTATCAGCGAATCAAAAAAGGAGAATCGAAATATTAAATAGTCACCAAAATCACCCTGTCTGTATATGTACACAGAAAGACTTGCATTAATGATTTGATGAGTATTGTCCTAATGTCAGTGTCAGTGCCATATCATTCTGTTTGGATCAGTCACAGGATAGAAACTGTACAAACACCGCTGCTAGGTCATTGCTATCGAAGCTCTACAAAAATAATATCAGGTTGTCCACACTCTTTACAGTGCTTGCAGAATTCTTCTGAAGACAGATATTTACAGCAGGGTCTGTAGGGGCGTACAGGGTAAAGGGGAGACGGGAGGAGTCACAGGAGAAATGGAAGGTGCCGGAAAAAATACTTCCACAAGGCATAAAAGGCTTGAATTCCTCCAGGCTGAAAAATGCAGTGTTTTAAATGGATACTTCATACTCTCTTGTCTCCTGCAAATTAAACATGTAGATTCTTTTACAACACACAAGAGACTGACTTGTAGTCATGCATTTAGGATTGATCACTTTGAATGAAAAAAACAACAACAAATAAATAATAAAAAAAAATACAAGCCTTTAAACAAAACCAGTGATATGAGAACCGAACTGATACTGTATGAATGTTACATGAATTCAAGTTGGTGAAAATAAAATGCAGTGGCCCACCCTACCACAGAATGTCCGTTGATTTCTGCTCCAAGTGTTTCCCCTCAGGTTCCAATCACTTTACAGAGCCAAAAACGATTAAAAAAAATGAAATAACAAGCAAATGGCACCTATACATTATATGGCTTGTCAATAAAGATGAAAAATTAAACAATATTTATGTCATGTTTCACACTTCCAGTGGGAGTCATGTCAGTTTCCTTAATATGGTACTGGTTCGGTCATGACTTATCTTTGTTTCTAAAGGTACATGTACTCTGTCTAGCCCATGACCAAACTCTGTGGTCAGATGAGCTGTGATGTGAACAGATAAATAGGTTACACTACAGAGTGGCTCAGGTGCACATGCCAGACATTTCCATTTACACCTGTGAGCAAGGTTACATTGCCATTGTGTTCACCTCACCCCACCTCACCCCAACACGTCTACACTTCTGCTCAGCGCTCCAAAGATGCACGCGTCAGGGAGCAAGCGGCACACCGTGGGGGTTTAGTTTGGGCTGCTCTGATTCATTTAAGCATTTTGTAGTCTAAACATAGCCATCGGTCTGAGGATGACAGTCACTGGAGAAGTGCTCAACTCCACTGCGCTTCAGTGTGAAGTACATGTCTACTACACCATTTGGTTCATAGGCTGGCAGATGGGCTTTTAAAAGAAAACAAAAAAGAAAAGAAAAGAAAAGCGGTTGGATGGCTTAATAGACTGACTGATGGGAGGAGAGAAGTTATGCGGTGGTGTCAGGGGGCCTCACCTCGCTGTTCTTCAAGGGTGCAGCCAAGGGAGGAACACAGAGAAGAATACAGTGGTTAGCACAGGAGGCAGGGGTACGAGAGAGGGCTTTATGGGGGCAGCCTGGGATGGAGACATAGGAAATCCTTGCCATGGTTGTCCGCAGAGAAATGAAGATGGTGGGATACAAAATGGGTTGCTATATTGGCAGCGACAAGAGCGCTAAGAGACTTCAGGATAAGTGGAGCAGCCTAATTAAATCAATACGGAGTTAGTTCGCTTTTAATGAGACAAATAATTCTTCAAATGCCAGAACTGTATAGACCTAAATATACCCCCAGTGTAGCAGGATGACTACATACGCCTTATTTTACAAACCATTTTTTTTGTCAAGAAAAACCTACAGTATGGTGACGCATATGGCGTTTTAACAGCATATTTTGTCTCCAGCTGTGAGCATAATGTTTGAACCTGAATGAGATATCAAATATATGCAGAGCATATTTGACAGTATATTGTGTAAAAGCGCATGTTTTCAGTCCACGAATGATAAGATGATCTTCATATTGTGATGGTGTCTTCCAGTCAACTGATCCTTATGATTATTTAAATAAAAGGTCATGCAAAAGGTTTTTTTTTTGGTTGTTCTTAAATGGTTTCCTCATAGTAATATATATCATAAAAAAATATAATAGGTTAATCTTCAGAATTTCCACAACACTACTTTAACTTCCTCACTCGCATGAAACCCAGAGAGTTAATTATCCTCAAAACTAAGTGCCGCGATCTCTGTGCTGCCCCAGCGATACTTACTGCTGTGTCAAAACTAGGGTTATCAAAAGCCGAATCTCCGCTGATGTGGTCATACTGTAGGGACGTAGACAATCGTAAGGACTTCCCCTGGTACCTGAAGAGGGAGGAAATCATCTCCTGATTATCAAGTAGTGGCAGGATCTGTGCCGTGCACAATGGATATTGGCAGGATCTATGACACTATGGATATTCATTTTTTTGAGTTACCTTGAAAAGTAGAAGTATATTCCTAGAATGACTGCTGTGATGACGGCAACAGGAATGAAGACAGCGATGGCAACATTTGGGCCCTCGATGTTCAAGTAAGCACTTGCAACTGGTCAGAGAAAAAACAAATCAACGGAGTTGTTCAGAAATGTAGGCTAGCGCTGACATGGTGCAACAGATTAGGCACTCAAACACAATAATTAAGTAACCAATACAATGACCAATCTCTCGAGTGTTTGGAGAGGACAGTGAGAGTACTTACCATCCAATCGCTGCTCGTTAATGTACTCGAGTGCAGAGCCTGGGAAATTATACAAAATTTCAGACACTACAAAATTCAAGTATGTGTACACACACACACACACACACACACACACACACACACACACACACACATCAAATTTGCCATGTCTGCAAAAGCTATGT
>JASCIP010000489.1:10151210-10161602 GCA_034783695.1 Sardinella gibbosa
GTCAATCCACTGGTCATACTCGACCATTGTACGAAAGGGGCAGGACCGTGGGTGGGACCCTTTTTTTTTTTTTTTTTTTTAACTGACAGTGTTTTGAAAATTCCATACCCCACTTTCAAATTTGCTGATTTATTTTTCATTTTTTTTCATTGAATAACGCGTTTCACCATTGCTTAATCAGGTTCACTCTGTGCCAACTGCACATCACCAGCACCAGCAAAAGGCCGTGTATAGGGACTTCTTTTTAGCTACCACACTAAGCTACTGTATGTTATCAGCACAGAAAAGCCCCTATTTGTAACATTTGTTTATCAGAATGTTTACATATCTGAAAAGCTGATATAGCCTACTGTATGTATCCATAGGCTCCTAGTGTGACAAGGATGGATCTGAATCTGCTTCAGCTAATCAAGGCTGGAAAAGAGGGCGTCTTCTACAAAGCTAGAATGACAAGGGGCACATGCAAAGGTCATTCGATGGTCACCTGTAAAATCTCCAAAGAAGGTATTTGGTCTTTGGTATTTGGTTTGATCTCATTACTTGGTTAGCAGAGAGGCTGTTGATAAAGAATTTCAGTAATAGGTTTGTGTCATTTTTGAAGAAAAGCACTTTAAAATTGATTTTGTTTTTGTTTTTGTTTTTGTTGTTGTACTTTCCTCCTCCATGACAGTAAAATAAATTACTTTGTTGTGTGAACAAAACAAAACATGCATGTGATCTTATTTTCTGGCATCTAACTGATCAAACAACTAATTTCGTTATCAAGAAAAAAAAAAGCAAATCAGCTGTGAAATGTTAGATGCAGCTCTTGTGATGGAATAATAATGTTGTAACTATATGTTGATAGTTTTTACTCAATCTATTTTTGGCTAATGTGAATTCAGTGTTGAGATCATTACTGTTTTCTGTCAATAATACTCTCTGTGGTGTCGGTGGTGTAGAGAGGTGACACTTTTTTTTGACACTCTTGAACTGTTTCCCAGAGGTCAATCCGAAGCAAGTTGAAGTAGAGGCTTCCATCATGCGAAAGCTGCTTTACCACAAAAATGTCTTACAACTGCTGGAGTGGAACAGTGTGCAGGGTATGACTTGGGTGTCAGGCATTACTGAATGTGAATTAGTGACATTTTCACAAGTTGCTGGAGCATTTGCTCAATTCAAACGTTTGCTCCTCTACTCTGACTGTCAGAACCCTATATGCTGATCATGGAGTTTGTGAGCTACGGGACGCTGCGTAATTTCCTGCAGACACAACGAGAGAAGCTAGTGTCAGATCCTGAGCTGCAGAGTCTCTTCACCATTGCTTCCTACCACATAGCACTGGCAATGGAGCATGTGCGCTCCAAAATGGTAACCTATTTTACCACAAGGTTTTTCTTTTTGTTTGTTTGCTTTTCTTTTTTTTTTTTTTTTTTTTACAAACATCATCCCTATGTGTTTGAGCTATTGTGCTTCCTGCTGAACTCATTCTGTGAAAAAGTATTACACCCACTCTCATAAAACAAAAGAGATCCCAAGAGAACAATCTGTTATAACCTGTTTATTAAAAACAAAATGAGGGCATAATTGAAGATGGGACCAGCTGTAACACAAAGGAAAACACTTTTACGGGGTTGTGGAGGAAAATAAAGAACAACAAAAAAAAAGTAAGAAAGGACGGAAGAAATAAACAAAGACAAACAGAAAGAAAGAATGAAAGAACTGCCTATCACTTCTTGCTTGTGTAATGCAGATAGTCCACTGTGACCTTGCCTTACGGAACATCATGGTGAGCCGTTTCCCGTGGGAGGTCAAGGTAGCTGAGTTCGGCCTGGCCAGAGACCTGACACGCATGAGGAGCCGACGCAGCACCCACAAGAAACAGCGGAAGGTCAGCCATAGCAACCACAAGCAGAACTGTGTTTACAGTATATGCTTATTAAACATGAGCTACTACTGTATATCTGGGACAGTAGCCGTACAGTAGCAGTACCAAAACAAAACAAATAAAAAAACAACCATTATAAATTTGGCAAGATGATGGTCTGGTGGCCAGGTTTATAGTGTTTTTTCCCCTATTCACTGCACAAAATACTTCACAGTATTTCCTAATAATACCTCACACATTTTTTGTTTGTTTGTATATGCACTGAACACAAATGTAGACATATGTTGAGGTGTGGTTCAAGTTTCATGAAGTGACATTTTAAGGTTGCTAAAAGCTTATTCTGTCTAATTCAACAGAGCAGAATCTTGTTCGATGATCAGAAATGTCACTCATTTTGCCACTTTTTGCTATGCTTAACATAGTAGCATTTGGAGCAAACAGGTACAGCGAGCAAGCAGAGTCAAATAGGACAAAACTGGTAATGAAATGGCATTTCCCTGGCAATGTAGATCTAGGTATATTACTTACTTTGTACACATCTTTCTTACACATTTAATCAAGTACTTTAACAAAAACCTTGAAGAAAAACTGTCTTAGATCTCAGTTTTGTCCAATGTTTCAGCTTTTGCCTGATTATGCTTGTTTTTGTTAATAGCCTATATAAGCAGCAGACTATTGGTTTGCGCCTGTGCACAAATGCACAGTGTGCAAAATCAGGGTCTCTTTGAAACACACCAGTGTGACCCACAGCAACAGCCCATGCCTTTGCACCAAACAAGCAAAGCCATATTTCAAAGGGCCTTGAAATAGACGTGTGAAGCGTGAACCACAATAGTTGCACGTGTATATGGTCAAGCACACATCATGCAATACACACACACACACTCATACATTATGCACTTTACAGTATTTTCCAATCTTGTTTAATGCATTTTAACACAGGAGAGAGTGCCTTTGCGCTGGTACCCACCCGAGTATTTCAGGAGCAACTACTACAGCTTCAAGGGTGATGTCTGGGCATATGGCATTGTGCTTTGGGAGATGCAAACATTCGGTAAGCTCCATGCAGAAGTCTGCCTGTCTGTTATCCTGTCTAAAGCTATCCTACTGTAGAAAACTTCTGCATTTAGCTTTGGAGACCAAATTCAATGTACCTCTCTCTGACCCAGGAACCCTGCCATATCCCAATCTGGAGTCGTCTGAGGAGGTTGTGTATAACATCTGTGCTGGACACAGAAACTCTGGGCCAGACAGCTGTAGACCAGAAATGTGAGTATAAGAAAACCACATTAACACCATAGACCCAGAATTGTGAATAGCAGGCAACTGAAGATTAATATTGGGGCGCTGTGGCTCAGCGCAGGCTCGTGTGCCTCACCATGAATTCGAGTCCGACCCCAGGTCATGTCCCGATCCCTTCCCCTCTCTTTCTCACCACTCGTGTCAGTCTGACCTATCCAAATAAAGGCAACAAAAAGCTAAAAAAATATCTAAAAAAAAAAAATGAAGCTTAATATTGACCTCACTCACTGATTGCCACATACAGTACATGTAGTTCTAGAAGGGATCTAACATAGTCTGCCTCTTTTTTTTCCTACACACAGAAGACAAATAATGACAGACTGTTGGCAAGAGCCTTACACATCCAGGCCGTCTTTCACTGACATTGCCAGAACCCTGGAGAATGTACTGGAAAATGATTCGGTATGTGCCTATGCCTTTATGTGCTTTATATACCTTTACAATAAACACTTTCCCCTGCCATTGATAAAGTACCAACTTTTTGTTTCCTTTTCTTTCAACATGTAGGACTATGTGGATGTTGGTTCAGCCATAGAGTCCTGACTCCTGTGTCTGTCTGACAATGTGTGGGCCTCATCGGTCAGGACAAATGTTTTGTTGTTGTTGTTGTTAATATTACTGGCAGATGAGAAATGAACACATTTGAGTTTATTGTTGAGAACTGCTGACAAAAAAATACTTTTTTGTGCAGTGTTTTTCAGACTTTGTGGTGTATTTAAGAAAATATTTGTATTGTGCTGTGACATCATTTGGGGCCTGGTGCTTTGACAGTCACTGGATAGGTCACTCCATTATCAGTCTGTGTTCAGGTTGGTTTGGATTATCTCATGTGTACTATGATCTTTTGGCTAGAAACCTTGATTGTTAGCCTACTTAATGTTGCTTTTGGCAGGGCCAATTATGGTGTTGAATGAATAAATTATTTGTTATAATAGGCTACGTTGTCTACAGGCCCACTCTTTTTGAAAACATGTACCTCGATACTTAAAGATCTGGAAGTCTACTTATTATATGCAAATATGCGGATAGTAGCCTACTTTGTAACAGTTTGTAACTATCCGATGAATATGTACTGCCAACAAGTAGCCTACATTTTGCCCGTTGTACCAAGAAGGGGCTGTACTCATAGTGTCAAAGAGCCAATGAATTACGTGCGCAACGCCCCTGTTTGTATCAACTGAGACAGAGAACCAATTGAATGCACGCGAAGCCACGCTATGCAGCGACATAACCCCACCCTATCCACTTGATCAGGAAGAATATTATAGCCAATTTAACGTTGCCAACTGTCTTTGACATCGCTTCTGAGATTGCAAAACCGGTCTACAGTCAAAATGAGTATTCGCATTTTGGAAATTATTTATTTTTTGTACTTTGCCTCCCACATCCCGATAACTCTGTTCATCGATTTCCAAGCTTTACTACCGGAACATGTGTACCCTCAAGCGGTAAGTCTTTGCACAATGAATGTTACTCTGCCTCTAACTTCATATGATTAATAGCCTACTCTGTCTCTAACTTCATTTTGATCGCTTTGATCCGTAACAATGTTTTTTTGCAGCTGAAACAATTAATGCGATGGTACGCTGCAGAATTCAAAGATCCAATGATGATGGATCCTCCTGTGTGGTTTAAATCCTTCATATTCTGCGAGGCACTTGTACAATTGCCTTTCTTCCCTGTTGCTGCTTATGCATTTTGGAAAGGTCAGTAATACTTCAACAATGAAAGCTATACGGGCAATCCGCGATACAGTGACCTTTTAGGTTGGGATATTGAATGAAAGGGGAGATATGGGCTCTGATTTACATTGGTATGCTGCCACCTAGTGGCTAGTTTACGACATTAAGTTTCTGATGTGTTCAATTTTGATAAAAATGTACACCCCCCCTGTGAAATTAAATCTCAGTCTAAATTACACTTTGTTGACTACATTTCATACATGAATTAAATTATCTTTAATGTATCTCACCACAAATACACCAGTGTGACAGTGTACTACCGTCTCTCATTCTCAGGAGGCTGCAAGTGGATCCGGACCCCAGCGATTGTGTACTCCGCACATGTGGCCACAACCCTGATCCCCATTCTGAGTTACGTTCTCTTCCATCAGTTCCCCCAGGCCCCTCATCCTGGACCTCAGACCATGCGGGAGCGCCTCACTCTGGTGTCTATATACGCTCCATACCTCATAGTCCCAGTGATGATATTACTAACCATGCTCTACAGCTCAACATACACAGGGGCCTCTCAAGGAGGAAGGTCCAAATCGAAGTCTAAGAAAGTAAAATAAATGTCACATGGATTGGTGATATAGAACTTAAAAAAAGAAAATAGGCGTTGATTATTTATAATTGTGAGATTTGTAGCAAGACTGTACAGGTAATGATGTGTTATAACACAGGAACTGACTTTTTTTTAGATTTACACTTGACTTAGACCAATTTTCTGAATTGCTTCCAACAATTGTACAATCATTACTTCTGAAGGGAAAGACAATGAAAACATGAATCTGCAAAAGATTTATTCAAGTATATTTCACTATAATGTGAAATGTTTCTACATGTCATTACACATAAGAAAAGGGGGATTTGTAATTTTGTACAATAACTTTTTATGCAATAAACAGACAAACAAACTGGTGGTCAATTTCATTGTTTGTAAACTTTCTTGAAATTAGAATGTCCCTCCTGAGAGCAATGTTTTTGGTGTGGTCCCATGAGAAAAACAATAGCATGAAATGAATACAGGTCATCATGGAATCTTTTACATCAGGGGTTAGAAAGTACACATCATAATGAGGAAAATTATGTTCCATTAAGGTTTTGAATTTCAAAAATTATTCACAGCAACATGCAAATACTGTAGTTTGTTATTATTTTCCTCAGTGGTAAAAAAACAATGCGAGCTTTACATCATAACCCTTCAGTATAAATAGTATAAATAAATTCCTCTATATATAAATAGTATTTATAAGATTTATATTTGCCTCTCTGATACATAATGGGGCAGATATGTCACTAGTGGAATCCCTGCTTTACTCAAGCACTCAATGCTTGATAAGATAGGGGAAGAGTGGAGACCTCAAAGACTTGTAACTGAGGCTCATTGAGATTTTTAGCGTTGTGTAAGTTTTGATAACTGATTTACTAGCTGTAGATAAGACAGAACTTAATACTTTTTTTTCTGTCTGAGGCCTCTTGGTATTCAAGTTTCACCTGGCTTGTCGTCCACAAATTATAATAATAAAACAAGAAACAAAAGACATAAAATTAAAGTTGAACCCTGGAATCCATAGAACCAGTAGGTCCTCCGTGGTTCAATCACTTCTGCAGAATAAATTGGTCAATGAACTCATTCTGCTCTGCTTCAACTTTACACAATGCCTCATATTCAATCCGGTACCTTTAACAGAATAATGAAAAGGACACAGGTACATCAGAGAACATGTATAAAAGTAATGATTTTTTTGTTTGTCATTTTTGCTTTGTTTAAAATAAACAATGAACAACCATTTACCTCTCAAGCTGCATCTTTTTCTCTGCAATTAGAGCCTGAAGTTGCTGCTGCTGGGCTTCTCGCTGCTTGGCCACAGATTTTAACAGGTTTCTTGCTCCAATAGCCTAGAATTGATGAATTGATACAGTAAGGCTTCTACAACATTACACTCATATGAAAGTGACTGATATAACCTACTATACGTCCTTACCTTCATCTTCTCCGTCTCAGCCTCCTTGGCAAGTTCATCAACCAGTTCTATAAGACCGCCAACTATTTTCTGGAACTGTCCAATTTCTGTTTTCCAAATTACAAAAGTTTCATTACAATATTCAAGGGTGATATTACTGGTCTACATAATACATTGTGACGGCAAAACTTTAAAAATTTAGCTGTAGCACAGTTATCATCATCACTAGAGTGCACTTACTGTCGACAAAGTCTTTGCATTCCTCTTTGAGTTCGGTGGTCTGTTGGCTTACCTCCGGTTCCAACACTCTTAATTTATTAAGATCATCAAAATGAAGGCTTGCTTCTTCCAGTGGATCTTTAGCCATGGCCTAAGGCCTTTACCCTGTCTGGGTAATCAGGTGGAACTCTAGATTAGGAAAAGAGAAAACAGACAGTCACTAGTGTTGACGTTAGCTTCCACTCTTGCCACAAGTCTAACGTTACTGCTAATGTTTACGTAGCTTTAGCTCGCTAGTGACTGTATTGGCACTTCCTGCGCAATTTCAGATTGCGTTAGCAACGTTCTGTCATCTGGAAATCAGTTTGCATTTTGCAACTCTCCTCGGGTCACACGCAGTAGAACTAGCTTTGCAACTTTTCCAGTAAATCCCCACCAAATCAGTAAAAACCCTTGCTAACTAGCATGGCAGGGCGACGTCGCTGGCCAACAAGTAAGGAGGGTTCGTAGAAGAAACAGATAAGGGTTAGCTAACATTAGCTATGTAACGTTAGCGAGCTTGCTAGCTAAGTAAGGTTAACCATAATTTTGATGACATTGTTTAGAGTATATAGGCTATCAGCTTCCATTTTGTCTATCAGTAAATAAACAACTACTATTTCTACTAAAAATATTCATTTCTGTGAACAGTTATGGCGCATGCCTACCTTATAATTTGGTTTGACTTGTGTATGTGGCACTCTGGAAGGTGTTCAACAAAGTCCTCTTCACTTCGGATGCAGCTGCTGCTAAGGCGACGGTCGGGACCACTAAAGTTTCTCTCAAACATAGGGGTTTGTTTCCTTTCTTTTCCACTTTCCTTCCTCGTCTTTTTTGAGATTACAAAGACTTTAAATCAAATAATGCAGCATTTGGAAAATGTTACAATATAAATTCAACAGAATCTTCCTTACTGAATTTATTGCCAACTTGTGTTATGTATCTGTGTGAAATTAAATACCCCACGTATGGGCCATTCCTTTGGGCGATACCAGAGCAAAACATGCACAGAAGTGGAGATTGTTCAGCATTTTAATTCATGCAAAATGTTAGCAATTAAAATGTACCCAATGTCGCATTATTATATTTTGTAAAGTGTTTTTTTGTTTGCTTGTTTGCTTTTACTCGTGTGACCGAGAAATCCATAACCGGAAACTTAAAAGTGGTTGGGAATTGTAGGAAGTACAGCTCCAGGGGAACTACAAAAACGACTTTCACCAAACTGTGAACCAACAAGTTGACTTGTAATTTTGTTTTGGATACTTCAATCCAAGTGAGACATGTAAGTTAAGTGCGTGTGGTCATTAAATGACATATGTTAGTTGCAATACCTGTTTTCATTAATTATACAACCCAAAAGTCGCTAGATATCCTAAAATAGATAAGTGAGTATGTGCGAAAGTTAGTTAGCTAATGATAACTTTAGCTAATGCTAGTTCTGATACTGGTTTCGCCCAAAGACAGTAACGTGAGGGTTTCACCATAGTTTTTACCTGTCTTGTTGGCTTAACGTTAATTAATGTGACATGTTTGTTTAACCAGTTGACTAACGAAATGGAATCAGTTTGTTGTGGTTAAAGTGATCTGTAGCGAACCAAAAATGTTGTCCTCGACCAACAACTTTGTAACTTAATGATGTGTTTGTAAGTTGTAAATCTGTAAACCTGAATATAAGTTAGGGATCATATTGATTTGTTACCTTTTGGTCTTGTAACTTAACCGTTCCCCGCAATCAAATATCACTTCAGGATCTTGTTTGCTACTTTTCTATGCGATGATACTTTGTTGACTAGTTTTCTGGGATGACCATCTTGTTTGTAACTGAAGACGGGCAGGTGTGTTACATTTGTCTGTTGTTAGTTGCAGTCATGGATCTGCGTTATTATTACATTTTGATTGCTTTGATGTAGACTAATATAAAATGACCATCAGTTGATAATTGTTACATTCATTTAAAACTTTTAATTTATATTATGTGCTCGTTATTGTTTTCATTGTAGAAAAGGAGCTGATGCTAAAAAATCACCCATCATGACCAGTTTTTGATTTTCATATTGTCTCCTATGATTTGCAGGGTAAAATGGTTTATCCATCAGGTCAGTCATGATGACATGATGAATTATTCCTTCTGTCCTGTGTGTGAATGTGTATGCAGATATGAGTAGCTTTTTCGGCAGAAATAGGCTCCGGCAGCCTCCCCAGTAGCAGTCACCACGGCGGGAGACATCAGGCCCATCGTCTGCAGGGTGGTGATCTACCTCCAGCGGGACATGTCGGCGGAGGGTTGCCTCCACCCTCTGCATACAGAGACTGGGCCGCTGGTACCTGTGTCGTCGATCACCTGTCCGAAGACAAAGACCTGCAGTTACCGGGGGGCCGTCGGCATCGGCAATAAGTATGTCCGGCTGAACGTCGGGGGCACGCTTTTCTATTCCACCATGCAAGTGCTCACAAGACAGGACTCTTTGCTCAAGACCATGTTCAGTGGCAAGATGGAGGTATTCACAGACAAGGAAGGTAAGATGCTCAGGCAGAGTGTGTGTAATGAAATTTGTAATATACACAAACTTTTGGCTTATTGTTTTGTATTGTTTATTGTTTAGCTTATTTTGTTCCCTGTGACTAATGACCTTAACTGCAAATATTTTTAGCATCTGCATTTTCATTAATGTGTTGTTTTGATGTTGTGCTTACTAGGCTGGATCCTAATCGACCGCTGTGGGAAACACTTTGGTGCCATCCTGACTTACCTGCGGGATGGCAGTGTCACCTTGCCCAAGAGCCGACAGGGCATCATGGAGCTGCAGGCCGAGGCCAAGTATTACCTCATACAAGGCCTGGTGGAGGTGTGCCAGAAAGCGCTCCAGGTTTGTGTGCGAAGGGACACAGCCAGGGTGGCCTGTCTGTGACCATGTGGAAGAGAAAAGAGATGCAGAGACAGTGAGAGAGAATAAACAGAGCTTCCACTCCTACACTCCCCTCAGACAGGGACGTCCTCCCGCAGTGGTAATGATAATGTAGTAGATGATGATGTAGTGGACGAAATAGCAGGAGAAAATGAATGCATGGAATCCTGGATGTACTTTATCCAAGGCACAGAGACCATTGTAGTGCAGGGCACTTGGTTGTTATTGTTTTTGGAGGTGGGGAGGGTAAATTAAGTTAAAGGAGAAGTTCGGTGTGAATCAATCCATAACCCTGTTGTTAGAGGTCAATGAATGCTGTCTGTAGCAAAAAGAATAAACCAATAACTATTGTTAACTGAATGGGGCATAGC
>JASCIP010000489.1:11571277-11581724 GCA_034783695.1 Sardinella gibbosa
TCAAATGATCTTTAGCAAAATTTAGTAACAAATGATGAATGTTGAGTGATGTTGACTGATGAATGTTGAATCCAACCACTGGTTTTCTCCCACACTGTATTGTTTTTACTATTGAAATGGGCAACAAATCACTTCCATGTCCTCCAACTCAGAGTATCATGCCACACAAAGACCCTGTACTATATCTGTCTGTGGCTTGAGTGTGCTTATTGCTGTGGAGTATCTTAGCATGTGCACTGAGTGTGCTTATTGCTGTGGAGTATCTTAGCATGTGTGCTGCTGTATCATACCACACAAAGACCCTGTAGCCTACCTGTGTGTGGCTTGAGTGTGCTCATAGCTGTGGAATATCTTAGCATGTGTGCGCTTTTGTATCATACCACACAAAGACCTTGTAGCCTACCTGTGTGTGGTTTGAGTGTGTGGCTTGAGTGTGCTCATACTGTAGCTGTGTGTGGAGTATCTTAGCATGTGTGCGCTGCTGGAATTGTCTTTGTGTGGGCACGCATCTGGGAGAAGAATGCTTCGCCCTGGTGTGATGGAGGGATTTGGACAGGGAAAGTGTTTCTGATGAGGAAGGCAGTTCTTCTAATCCCATTACAGAAAGCCACCCCTTTAGATCCTTGTTGGGGCTAAATCTGGTTATTCATAAATCTGTTGGCTCCTTCTCCGCTCCCCGAACTGGGTAATCCTGACCTGTTTCCCTCGGTCGGTGAGAAAGGAATGTGTGTGTGTGAGAGAGAGAGAAAGAGAGAGAGAGAGAGCAAGAGAGAGAGACAGAGAGAGAGAGAGAATCATGACATAATGAAGAAAAATAAGACGACATTACAGGTCATGAACTTCTGCATGTGTCTTTATTCACATTTATGATGACTTTTATTATCTTGACTCTTGAAATTAGTTTAACGGTAACAGCACCATCTCGTGTGGAGCCCTAACTGAGGAGATGCCAGTTAAAGAGTCTCGCTATGCGCCGAGGGCTTTGTCTGCACCGCACCCTCCTCTGCCTTAGCGGCCCCAAGGACAGACTCCTGGAGACATGCATAACCAACAGCATAGCTTATCGTGCTTTATTTGCAAGTTTACACAATATAATCAGGCTATTATGCTGCTGAGAAGATTAATGGGCTTTTCGATGCACAATAAAACACCCCTAATGTTCATCAGCTCCGAAGAAAATAGTGGGAGGCTTGAACCTGAATTCTACTGGTCAAATTACTTTCCAAACAACTAGCTTCAAGGTTTTTTGTCAATTTAGTATTTGCGGTACTCTGAATTCATTTGAATTCTCTTACTCACGAGGAATAAATTAGAGTTTTTTAAACAGTCAGATGGCATGCCTGCTACTGTTCTTTTCTTTTTTTCTTGTCGCATGAGTCAAAAGTCTATTTTTAGTGGCATTTTACATTGTAGCCAGAAGAAGCTTACCAATTTATATTCAAATGTTCCAGTAGCAAGCAGGAGCAAGAGAAAGGAAGAGACAGCAAAAAAAAGGAAGATGAACCTGAAAACCTTGAAGTCCTATTGGCCAAGGCATAGACTGTGCCATGAATGTACATGTGCATGTGAGTGTGCAGTCAGCACCATCACCTTTCACCAAACACAAAGCACATTTGAGAGCAAAATGCACTCGAGTTAAAAATACTCCCCTCAAGGCCAGATGTGCGAGGAGTGTGGAAGAGTGTGGAACTCCCCTGAGGCCGACTCAGTACAGGAGCACTTGCTAACATGTGAGGTGGCCAATCACGAGAGCTCTTGGGTCATACCTGTCACTTTGTTACTACAGGAACGAAAGAAAAAAGAAAAGAAAAGAAAAGAGAAGAAAAAAGAGAAGCCTCTGGAAAACAATTAGGCCTGAAATATAAGTACAGGGTGAGGCGGCCCCAAGGCCGTTGTTCTATGGCTCTTAGTGTAAGTAAATGGCTTACCAAGGTCTCCTCCACCATGCGTGTCGCCTGCACCCTTCCAGGCTGGGGCTACCTCCCAGAAGAGGGGCTGCTGCCGCCGATTACCAGGAACAATTATGAAATCATGAAGAGAGACAGAGAGAGAGAGAGAGAGAGAGAGAGAGAGACAGACAGACAGAGAGGGAGGGAGAGAGAGAGAGAGAGAAGGCAAGCATATGGTGGGTGGATTAGGGTGAGAGTGGTTGCAGTTCCTCTCCCTGTGCGTAAGATGGCCCCATTCTGTCAGGCCTGCCAATGGTCAGGAGCAGCGGCGACAAGATGGGGCCCGTTTGCTTGCATCAGCAGTCAGGTTCAGGTAATTCCACTGAACACAATGTAGCACGTCTGCTGGGCTGACAGAAAAAGGACCCCCCCCCCTTTCATCTTTTCTCCCCCTCGCTTAGCTGTTTTTGCGCTAACTCATGTTTTCTCCCCCTTTCCAACTCTAAACAATACTCAAGTTTTTTTTCCCTTTCCAACTCTAAACAATACCCTCATGCTATTCTTTTTCCCCTCTACAACTCTGAACAATACTCAAATGCCAGTCCTCAAAGATGCAGTGATTTTTCTTCTCCCTACAGAATGGGTTGTGCTTTAGATTCTCTCTTTCTCATAAAGCGGAGTAGCAAGCGATCTCTGTATATTAACCTGTGACCTGCATATAATAAGTGTTTGTGTTTATGTTTGTGTGTGTGTGTGTGTGTGTTTATGTGTGTGTGTGCTGGTGTGGGCGCCATCTGAAAGGAAAATGAGCGGCTCTGTACCCGACAGCATCGGAATGCCTCATACAGTATCCGTCGAACGTCACGGCAGAGCGGAGAGTGAGAGTTCTCTCGTGTCATTAATGTCAGAATGTGGCAAAGTGAAAAAGGGCACAATGAGAAAGAGAGAGAGAAAGAGGGAGAGAGAGAGAAAGAGGGAGAGAGAGAGAGAAAGAAGGCTGGTGAAGAAAAGAGAGAAAGAGAGATCTAAAGATGGAAGAGCACAGTGAGAAAAAAAAGAAAAGAAATCAGAGCTTCTTGTGAAGAAGTCCTATTTAAAAACCCGGCCTCTCGTGTCCTTTTTTTTTTTAAGCCAATGCATCCTAATGACGTTGGGGAACGCCGCAAACACACGGGCTCAGTCTAAATAAAAGTACTTGAGCCAGTGAGGAGAAGAGACGTGCTGTGGGGAACAGCACTCAGGCGGTACGGCCGGGCTGGGTTGGTTTGGGCTCGGCGCGGCTGGGATGAGAAACAGTGTGGATGGCCTGAATCCCAAGTGCTTTACTACGCCGTGGCCTTCAGAGGAGTACTTGACCTGAATTTGCTTTCATAAAAATGACTTTGCCGTGCGGACAGGGAGTGCTGGAAAAAAATGCAGATCAAAAAAGTTGCTGTGAAAACTGGCCTGGCCTTTTGAAGTGGTGGTAGGAGGCAGTCTTGTAGAAAAGCAGGCATGTAATATTTATACTAGGGTTCTTTAACACATTGGTGTACTTGAATAGACCGGCTGAATAATTGGGACAAAGTGCACCTGATATTGCTGTTTTGTGTGCAAACTAGAACCCAAAGGACAGACAAATCCCTCTTGATTGTTTTTTAACCCAGAGACAGAATAAAAGTTCTTCTTTCTTTTCGAATGAAAATACATGATTGCAGTTGTCCACTTTGACTGGTGGATTAAATGCTTCTTGAAAAGAGAACGCTTTAAAATTGTGTGTATCATTCTCTGAGATAGCTTTTCTATTATTATATTTTTTCAATATGTTTTCAATTTGTCAGCAATGATGCATGTTGACAGCAAGCTAGATATAAATATAAATATAAGTTTTTTTTTTGTTTTTTTTTAATGAACTTCTTACTGTACATCAGTTTTCTCTCAAATTTTGATTCATCATAAAGACATGCAATTCAAGTTTCAAGAAATGTATTCAAGAAGATTTTCCACATGCAAATTTGCTCAGGTACAAAGAGAAGATTGTGACTAATTGTCGCTTCTGTGTATTATAAAAGTAAAACTAGAAAAGCACTCGAATAGTGAAGACCTCCACCAAAGCAATAAAGCACAGACGGTGTTCTGGATCACCAGAAAAAGATCAATCATCTGCTCCCTGTCTTAACACCCACATTTCATCCAAATCCATGTCGTTCTTTTCAAGTTATCCTGTACACAAACAAACAAACAAACAAACAGGCATGTGACAAACAAACAAACAGTTCATAAGCTCCTTGGCAGAGGTAACAATAAAGAAATGCTTATAAGCAACATGAGTTGAGGAAATTATGCCCTAAACTGGCTTGGAGGGAGAAGCTCCTTCTCAACTCTAGTCTTAAACGAACAAAACTGCTTTCCAGAAGGCAGCCTTTGAAGGACATTGTGACTGGGGTGGCGCATGTTTTTGATAATCCTTTGCCCTAGCCTGACATCGCCTAGAATATATGCCCTGTAACCCTGGCAGATTGGTCCTGGTGATTTTTTTTGGCACAGTGAATTATTCTGTGCAGGGCGATCTTATCCTGAGAAGTGCCACTGCCATACCAAATAGTGATGTTCCTAGAAATACCAGACTCTTACTATAAGTCGCAGTATAGAATGTCCTCTCTTAAAGAGCAAATTTGAAGTTATTTTTTTTCTTGAATTAACCCACAATATTTCTCAGAAACGTATATGGGGGCATTAAGGACTGATTTCACATTACTTATGAGACCCAACGCCAGAAAANNNNCTGAGGCAAGTGGCATGGGCATGGCGAATCGGGTGTCTGAGCTGCGGGCATGCCATAAGAACCCTCACAGTCAGAGTCTTGGGCAAGCGCACTTCCTGGAGTGTTGGCGCTCCTAGTTAAGGGTCCATTGGGAGGCGGACAGGGATGAAGGGTCCTGGCCCTCTCTGCTCATTACAGCCCGACGGCGCCGGCACTTGATTGGCCCGCCGACGACACCGCAATGTCATCACCTCGGAAACGTCCCTAATTTAAGCTCACTGGCCCTGACATGCAATCTCCATGGAATCCCAGTTTCAAATAATTACCCCACGCTTTGTCAGAGCGAGCGGACTAATGGCATGCATTGCACATAATGGCCACTAACTGGGGTCACTTGGGGTCTCTGTGATTTTCAAAGGCCAGTTCAAGCATCTGGCTTTTGATGGAGACTGCTTGAACCAGCTCCGAGCACCTGATCTATTTAGAAGGGCAAGATCTCCACGGAGACGCCGAGGGAGCCTCAGCAATGTGAGAGAAAATATGGCATCAATACAGTATATGATGGTTAAATGCAAGATCGTTTAATAATTTAGGACCGACACAGGTGGCTGGGTCTTACTGTATGTACATGTGTGTGATGGCCTGGGTGTCATATCTTTAACTCAAAGTGGCAGGAAACACTACTCTGGTTTGTCAGCTGATTGCTAAAGTTGACATTTTGAAGGGGTTTGAATCTCTGAAACCTGAGAAAGAGAGTGTGGGTGTGTATGTGTACAGTATGTGAGTGTGCGTGTGTGTGTGTGTATGTGTGTTTGTGGGATGGGGGATAGATTGATGATGGAAATCTAAAAGCAGCTTTTCTCACAGACATCGTGCTCAGGCTAAGGCAATAACAGGGAGAGCTTTTCCCAGGTCTTTTAAAATAGGGCGAAATGACCGAATGAAGGACTGTTAGGATCTCAGCAGTATGGTTGCTGTGGAGTTTCAGAAGCAGGAGTTGCTGAGCCCTAGCATGCAAACACGCTCCCTCACCCTGGCTGTGTTCACTGGGCTGTTTCATTATGGCCCTGGAAAACAGAACTTTCATTATGTGTGTTATACTTTTGTTGTGGCTTATTGCTTTTTGTGTTATGAGGTAAAGTTGTTTTGTCTGTCATTTAATACTTCAGGATTATGAGTATTTAATTGATTTTACAAGTTATGTAGTTTTAGACAGAAAAACTTTCTCTGCCTCTCCCTCTCTCTGATTATGGTGTTTTTGGTTTGGCTGTTGTCTGTTTTTCTTAACACTGTGCACATCAGACTAACCGATATATAACGTATACATCAGACTCATGCCTACAGAAGGTCACTGCATATCCTTGAATAACTACGGTACATACTCTATCAGAGTGTGTAGGTACATGTTTTGCGTCTGTGCAAACAGCAAATACGCTTTTGTTTGTTTGTGTGTTTGTTTGTGTGTTCGCTGTACTAAACCCAACCTCTACAGTCGCTGCTAATGGGAAAGGAGATGCACGGCGGCGCTTCTCAAATCAAGGCCGTTATTCTAGTTTTACAATGCCTTCTCGATTAGCTTATATTTTTACAGCGCGAGCCCATTATGATAATGGCCGACTGTGCTTAAATGACACTGGAGGCTAAAGGGACATTCTTAACTGTCGTGTGTCTCATGGGACACACTAAAGGCCCTTTCACTCATCTTTATGGAATCTTTCACGCCACTTTTTTATTTTATTTTTTCAGTCCACTTCTTCTCCCGCTAAAAGAAAGTATAGAGCTTCAGTTGTGTAACTTCTGTGTGCATTAGCATGCAGCTCAAAGTGGTGCAAGAGAAGAGAGAAGGTTTTTCTTCCAGTGCCTATTATGGGATGCCTATGTGACACTAATGAGAGATGTGCCCTGAGGAGAACTCTTTGGCTTGCTGTTAGATTGACTCTCTGTTCTGTGACAATGTATAGGAGGTGATATTGAAATAAGACTACAAAAGATTCCCATCTTTTGACTGTATAGGCAAAAGGAGCCCCGTGTTGGTTACATGTCTGCAGGAGTCTTAGCAACAACACTATATGGGATAATTAAGTCAATACTGCTTTTTTTTTTGCTCAGCCTGCAAAATTACCCAGGATTGTGACTTGAATCCCTGACGAATGTTAAAAAGTGAAATCATTAAACCCTCACCACACGTCGGCCGCTCTCTGCTGGTGTAAGCATTCTGAGCTATATGAACCTCTAAGCCCTCATTATCTGATTGGATTATGTATACATCCAAAGGAGACAAGAGGGCTTGAGTTCCCCTCCCGCCGTCCTTTCCTCTTTTTTTCAATTCTATTCATTTAGCTCTCTCTAAACAGTCTGTCTCCTGAGTTTGTTTAATTGTTTTCACTCGCACACAGCTTCTGTATGCATTGGGTATAGTTAGACCACCTCTTAGTTCAGCACTTGGGCCCTTTCCAGGCCAGTAGCCTCTCTTTCTCTGTGCTTCATTCCTCCCATTTCATGTTTCTGTGAAGATTCTCATCCATCGAGGCCGTTGTAGTCATAAGTACTAAATTGACATTCGTTAACTGTTTATTTTTTTTTTTTTTTGGGGGGGGGGGACTGTGAGAGAGCGACAAGACATGAGTGGGAGAGAGAGAGATGGGAAAGAACTGGGAAATGACCTCGGGTTGGTCTCGGACTCGAACCTTGGTCCCCGGATTTATGGTATAGCACCTTAGCCAACAGAGCTATGGAGCCCCAAATTGACTTTTTTTTCCAGAAAGAATTCCGGCTGCTTAACTCAGCACTTACGACTATTGTTTTGTGATGTACAGTACAACTACAGCAAAGCCACATTACACATGGGGAGGGAATTGACAAATGAAATGTGTGAGCGTCCATACCCTGATTTTTTTTCCCAAAGATGCAACTTCTGTATGACATGTGGCAATAAGACCCTCACAGCTTTTACAGTCACAGCTGGTTGGAATGCATGTGCTATTATGAGCGTGATACAAGTTACTGTAGCCTACCGTATATGCACATATTCAGAGGAGAGCTTTTGTACTTTGTTTTTTCCACTTCTACTTTTCTTTTTTTCATGTACTAATGCTACAGGAACAGGCAGCCATGTTTCATGTTTTCACTTCCCAGTCTTAGCTATTGTCTTACCACAGATTGCAATTACTGCACAGATAACATGCATTTGCTTTAAATTGATATTGTGTAAGTTATCAGTGAAATGGTCACTAATTGACATTATAGAATCCTAATTGACATACAGTTCAGTAATGAATGAATGTCTGCAGTATTGCTAGTCATTTTCTTCTGTGCAAATGTTTCACCTTGTTCACTTAACAGTTGAGCCTTTCCAGTCAAAGCTGTCTCAGACACTAAACACTAGGATCTGCTGCTAAAATGTGCTGTCTAAAAATAAAAAAGAACAATCAACAGATTTGAGCACCCAGCATTAGCATAAATCTTTTGTGTTGCAAAGATCATCCAAGTGGCAATAAACTGAAACATGAAACAAACAAACAAACAGACAAGCAAACAAAAAAGACCAAACCAACAAACAGGAAAAGCTTACATCAAGCACACTCTACTCAGCACAATTTATTCTCCTTTCACCAGCCATGACAGTGTAATAAATGTTTCGATGAAAGATCACAGAACCCCTACATGAAACCCATTGATGTTGCTCTTGTTGTATGTTTGCGTTCTTATTACGATGCTTTAAGTGCTGCGATTCTGAATGCAGCGGAACAGACATGCAGACAAAACAACATCCAGCATGTTTTGGCTCCTCAGTTTCAGGTTGAGACAACAGTCGGCAGGCAAGCATGAAGACAAATCATGCTTGTCTTCCGCCTAAAGTCAATACAGCTTGAGCCCGATAGGGAGATAGAGAGGGAAGACAGGCCATGGAGCAGCGACTGCCATGCGGGCGGATTCAGCCGAGGAAGTCTGGCTCCCTATCGCTGGGGAGATAATTCCAGGCCGGTAATGCTTGCTCAAGGCCAGACAGGAAAGAGGGTGTGGAAATGTGGATGCTTCCCTCTCTCCAATACTGGCTATCAGCTAAGTGTACAAGATAAAGAAGAGAAAGACACATAGTCTCTTGCACCCAGTCTCTCTCTCTTTCTCTCTTTTACAAACATAAACTCTCTCTTTTTCTCTCTGCCTCTCTCCCCTGCTCTCTCTCTCTCTATCTCTCTCTCGGTCTCTCTCTCTATCTCTTTCTCTCTCTCTCTCTTACAAACATAAAATCTCTTTTTCACTCTGCCTCTCTCCCCTGCTCTCTCTCTCTCTCTCTCTTCCTCTCTCACACACACACACACACACACACACATACACACACACACACACAAATTAAAAATACCATACACAAAAGTCAGCAGCAGCCATATATGCTGTTTTGGGGGGGCTCAAAACTTGTGCTTCGCTGTTAAGGAGGTAGACTGTATGGCAGAGATTTCTTCCACCGTTATCTGCCCACTCCGTATGCCCTTTCACAAAGAGAGAGGCACGGAAGATAAAGATGCCTAATATTGCCTGTGAGCTCCATTTTGGGAATGTTTTAAGGGACAACCTGTAGACCCCTTCCCCCACAAAAAAGAAAGAAAGAGAGAAGGAAAGAAAGAAAGAACGAAAACTAATTTCACCATTGTAGATAAATCCACCAAAGCCTTTCAAGCAAAGAAGCAAGGATGAGACAGACTGAGACTGAGAAAAAGGGGGGAGAAAGTGAGAGAAAGAAAGAAAGAAAGAAAGAAAGAAAGAATATGGTAATGGAGGACCACCACTCTCTCTGCTCATCATGCGCACTGTCTCCAGTGCTGGCTGTGAAAGCCGTCCCCTGGGAGCAGGCGTCAGTGGGCAGCAGTCAGCGCCCTGTTAGACCCCTGACATTCAGCTTTGCTGCTGTCAGATGGACTTCTATGGCGGCTAAATCCTATTAGCTCCTGTGAGTTACCCTTTAGTTGCATTATGTATGCTAGACTAGCACTGAAGAATGTTATGCATCTTTAATTGAACAAACATGTTTTGATCCCCAAATCTTGAGAATGTTTGAGTGTGCTGAGCAGGGGAAGGGAAAATGACAAATATTCAGCTCTGTGAATACTAGTGGCCTGTTAGTTTGAAGGCAAGTTGCTCTAATGAGCTGAGGAGCATTCTCTGCCCATGAGGTGGGCATGTCAACTATTGAGGAACTATGAGTGAGCGTGTGTGGATTTGCATGCACTGATAAAGTTATTACTGACATACAGTGCAGCACTCTGTGCAGCACATGCAAAAATGCCAGAATGCATTTACTTGGATACAGAATGCTGGAGAATGTTGGTGTCCTTAGCCACCAGTATTTATTTATTTGTTTATTTTTGTTTGTTTTGACTGTTCACTGTCATCAAAGAGCATCTTTCAGCTGTTTTATATAGTTTTCCTTTGGGCTCTACTGGTGTGCGTTTGGAAGCTCTCACTACTGTATGTTCATAGGGGCCTGCTGGGCATCCTCGCACAAGAGGAGTGACTCTTAATTAGAAACTTGGGTTTCTGATCTCATGCCCTATTATAGTCATATATGTAAGGTGTCCCGTTATAGGGAAATAATAGACGAGGTGGAAGCGTTCTAACTGTTCTAACTGTTCACTTCCGCCAAGTAAAGTTGCACAAAGTGCTTCTGTCCAGCATTGCCTTCAATGTCCCAAATCAATCAATCAATCAATCAATCAATCAATCAACCAATTGGTTTATATGTCAATTTCTTCAAGGAATCAAAATTACGTTCCTCACTCCATCTGTAGTGGAGGGAGCAAGAGTTTGCTGCATCAGG
>JASCIP010000489.1:12481998-12493719 GCA_034783695.1 Sardinella gibbosa
GCAGGGACCTCTCCAGGGCATCCCATGACCAGGCTGTGGAGGCCTTCCATCTGGCCAGAGAGCCCGTGGAGGTGCAGCAGCTGCGGCGGAACATGAAAGCGGCGGGGGCGCTCTGCGCTCCAAACGGTTTGGCGGCAAGAACCGCGAGCGGCCTGGCGGGACATTTCGAATGGACCAGCACGCGCCGGGCCCCCCCTCCCCTTCCGACGGCTCGTCCTTTGCCAGAGACTCTTCCCTTCCCGCCAAGCGCTGCAAGTCGGACTCCCCGGACATGGACAATGCCAGCTTCTCCAGCGGGAGCCCCCCGCCGGACGACAACCTGAACGAGCACCTGCAGTGCGCCATAGACAGCATACTGAACCTGCAGCAGGGCCCCGCCGGCCACGCCAGCGGCAGAGGGGGCCCCGGCAGGCCCCCGGGGGCACCCCCTCACATGCACCACCACCACCCTCACCCACACCCCCACCAACCCCAACGCACTGTCACCTCCTCTTCCTCGGCGTACAGACCCTCCTCTGCCACGGCCCCCTCGTCCTCAGCGGCGGCGGCGGCGGCCCAGCAGGTCGGAGGTCGAGGTCAAAACGGAAGCCTGGTGACTCAGACCCACAACAGATAACAGCACCCCCATCCACCATTGAGGAGGAAGGGGGGAGACTGAAAGAACTGTTTTGATATTTTGATGTTTTTTTTTTTTTCTAAGTAAGGGAATAGAAGGGGCAAGCATCAGTTCAGCTGTTTTTTGATAAAGTTGAAATGGGGGAGGGGGGGAATGACACGCTGTAAGTACAAGTGTCCACGTAAGTGTACTTCCAAAAACCGAGAACGAAGTCCACTTTCAATAATGGAATTAAGGAACTGTACTCTCTTTTTTAAAAATGTCTGGTCACAGTAAGGGGGCTTTTGGGCCTGTTTGTTAAGCGTCCCCACCCCCCACCACACCCCCTCCACTTCACCCCCCGTTTACAGCACAACGCAGCACAGCCAGTCTCTTCCACAAAAGAATAGCTCTGACGATATCCCAGGGGTGTGTGCAGATCGACCCTAACCCAGTGTGTCCCAGTTTCCAGCCTAATTCTCACCATTGCGCTGTGGCTTCATCAGTGTCATTTAACATAATCACTCAAATTTCGTTTGAATGAATGGATGGATGGATGGATGGATGAATGAATGTAATATAAATCAATGATTTTCTTGTGTCGACATGGACAGTCCAGAGCAGAGGTGCTGAATAGTTTATAGCCTGGTCCCTTTCTCGAGAACCTTTTCATGAAATTTTTGCAATTGATTTTCAGTCTCTTGAAAAATTTGCGCAAAAGCAATTCTCAGCTGTGATCAAGATTGACAATGTATTCTGAATTGAAATCATTGGCTCAGAATTTCCATCAGATTTTCTACTAAACCAGATATTCACGTGCAGCAGTCCGCTTATACCCGAAGCAAATGTACACATGAACTTAAAACCATTCCAAATTTGTTCACACAAAAGCAGAGGAACAGTGCTGACAGCAGCGAGTGTTTGTTCTGAAATGTTGCTGAAAAGAGGCATTAGACTTGTGAATTGCCACATGCCTTTCAAGCATAGGTATGCCACTTCATCCAGGTGACAATGAGCGAGGAACACTGAATTTGTTAGCAAGGAAGAACTTCAGTCATCATTACGTACAGCCCATCAGTTTTGGGGGATATGAAGCATTGCTGTGAGCATTGACAAGGCCATTTGCGAATAGCCCCGGAGTTGCCCTTACAAAGAAATATTTCTGTGTCTGTTGATGGTTGATGTTCAAACAGTTTATAGACATGGCAGAAGCAATGACTTGGGAAGAACAATAATAATGTAAAAAAAAAAATAAAATGTAAGAATTTGAAGTATAGTACTACAGATTAATTTTGTATTGTATTTATTGTGTATAATGATGCTTTTTTAAAGAAAAGGAACTGTACATTTAGTAAAACTGTAAATTAAACCTGGCTTTTATGAAAGAAAAATGTCTTGGTTTCTTTTTCTGGCTTTATTCATAGCAAAATTAATTTGCATCCAAAATTCTTGAGAAGGTTTGAAAGCCAAATATAAAATGAACACGCTGGCTAAAATTTATTCTAGCTTGGCGCAAACAGCTGGGGACTGTGGGGAGAAAATCACAAACAAAAAGTTTATCTGATGTTATGGAATAGACTTGGTGACGCAACTTCTGGCAGGGGACTTTTGTTGCTGTTTTGTTCATATCCAGCAGGTGGTGCCACTTAGTTCGAATTGGTTGCCTGTCGGAGACGGGGCTCACTTCTCCTCACTGTCACTGCTCTGCACAGTGAATGCAGATATTTTTAAGATGGAAATAAAACATCAAAGAACGATATTCATCAAACATCATTTCTCTGTCATATCAACACACAACAGTTTTGTCGCTAACACAATTTTAATCCCATTTGAATTTCATCTCTGCATGGCGGGTGGCACAGTGAAGCAAAAATTCTGACCCCACCTTCGTCATCTGCTGTGCCAACGTCCATCCCCCTGCCCTGCGTTATATCTGTCTTAATCACTGTCCTCAGCCTAACTCTTTCCAGAAGTTGCTCGGGGTAGGAGTCATCAGGGAACACCTCAAGAAGGAGGATCAGAGGGTGGGAGAGAGACGGAGAAGAGAGTGTGAGCCAGTCAGGGCACTTGAGTCCTCCTCAGTAGGAGCGTGTGCACTGTTCCTGTGAGCGCAGAGAGAGAGAGAGGAGAGCTGGCAGAGCCTGGCCTCAGCTGAAACCTGTTAAGACTCTGGAGAGCACCCATCCCTTCCTCTCATCCACTACGCCATCCAGGCAGGCAGACAGCACACACTCGGCCTAGAGAAAGTAGCTTTGACAGTTCGGATCCATCCCTTTCTTTTTGCCCCTCTGCATTTTATTTTCAAGAATGAACAGGTGATTGTTTTTTGGAGAATCACCTCACATGTAAGAGACGTAAAGTAAAGCGAGTAAATAGGTAAGTGGAATTTTGCTTCTGGTCAAATATGTGGCAGTGATGGATGCGTGTGCTGCTTTTTCCCTGGCTCTAATGGAAAATTTCCGTGGAGCCTCTGGAAAAGATCCACAATGAAGTGCTCCGTAACCCTGTGCATGTTATAATATGCTTTGGGATTAGGATCATGTTTGTACTAAAGAGAAGGAATTTGTCAGGGGACATTTGGGCCCGTTATTTCACAAAGGCCTCCTCGCTTTGACAGAGTTAAGCAATAGCAGCAAAGTTTTGAAAAGCTCTCCGCATGTCTGCCAATAAGCCCTAAAAACATGTGCCCTCAATTCAAGAGTCTTTTGCAATTTGGGTGTCTGAAGCCACAAGGCATTTTCCATCAGCATCGAGGCTCGTGAATCATGATCCTAAAAGTGGAGCCAGAGGGAGAGCACACAGAACAGAACAGCACAGAGAAGCAGTTGTGTGCTTTAATATGCACAACTCTCAATCTCCACTTTTTACGCTCCTCTCCCACGACTCTTTTCCCTTCTGTGTGGAAACTATCTCTTGCTGACTGAACCTCTTTGACAGGTACCATTTGCTCCCTCTTCACTACGAGATTAACTCCTTGCACCATGCAGCTTAATACTGTAGTGTCTTTAACTTGCCTCACCTCAGCTTCTACTTGTAGTTTGTTCTTTGATGATTTGGTCAGTTTAAAATGTAGGCTATATGTTAATTATATATTATAATAAATATTGTTTTTCACTTGGTACTTAATGGACTTGTTACCTCATCCTCACAAATGGCATATTATTCATCTTGTGTGAGTTAGGTCATTATGACTTGGTTCCCAAGTCCTGTGCTGAACTCTCTCTATGGTCGGCTGGGCTGGCTAATTGAACATTCCACCAACAGTAGCCACTGGAAAAGACATCTCAGCCTTTTCAATATAAGGAAATGAAGTATCTGTGTGCGTATGCAGACCCTGGCTGGGTGTGTTTTCCAAAATGAACTTTTTCCAGGCATGCACAGACAATGCACTGCACTCAGAGAATTCCCTCTAGATTGGAAGTTTAAAGGACATTTCATCACAGCTTTTTGGAGCGTGTCCTTGTAACTTCTTTGTCCTTAATTTGCTAGGAGAGTAGAAGTGAATTACAATTTATACAATACTGTTTGATATATTTTGCTCTTTTTTTTTCAGCGACCCTTTAGAAAATCTGGCCAACTCACCGCAGAGACTGTAAACACCAGTCTTTCCAGAGGATTTCTATATTTGGAGTTCACTAGCCATTGCTAAGCAGGGAACTCGTTTCTTATATAAGTCCAGGAAAAAGAAGAGGGCTCTCTGAGGATCACAGAGGAAACAAGAATACACAAGACTCGCTAAAAACAGACACATAAATTTAGTAAAACATCCCCAAGTCCTACCTTCAACACAATGTCTCGCTGGGGGAGAAAAAATGACAAGAAGACCCCTGAGGTGATCCGGACTGTGACCGAGGGTCTGAAGTCCCTCTACCGCAAGAAGCTTCTGCCACTGGAGCAATACTACAACTTCCATGACTTCCATTCCCCGAGTCTGGAGGATGCCGACTTTGACAACAAACCAATGGTGCTGGTGGTGGGCCAGTACTCCACAGGGAAGACTACTTTTATCAGGTAAAAGCATCTGGAGTGGGGTTTATGTTTAAGACTTCACATGGCTTTACTCTATGTGGCTGTGGGTGTTTAGAGTGACGCCTGAGTCCCTAACCTTCAATGCATGGGCCTTCTCCATGCAGATACCTGTTGGAGCAGGATGTTCCTGGCAGTCGTGTGGGCCCAGAGCCAACCACAGACTCCTTCACAGCCATTATGCATGGAGACGTGGAGGGGCTCACCCCAGGAAATGCCCTCATCGTGGACCCCAACAAACCCTTCCGCAAGCTCAACGCCTTCGGGAACACATTCCTCAACAGGTAAGCCTATGCGTGCCGTGCACAGTTAGGTTGGACAAGGATACCTCAAGGAGTTGAGGGAAGGACAGGAAGATGGATTTGTGATTCTTAAGAAAGTTTGACTGAACCTCCCCCAGTTCATAACAAATAGCCTGGGTGTGGAATGGAGGAGTGGTGAGAAAGAGAGAGCAGAGAATGAGAGAGGGACAGAGAAAGAGAGAGGGAGGGGGGGAGGGACAGAGGGAAGAAAGAGGGATAGAGGCAGCATGATAAGAGAAAAAAAATTGCATGACAGCCTGTACTCAGTGGAATTTCAAGAGTCCATGCCAAATTTTTGCGAGGGGTGTACTTTCCTTATTTGTGGAAAACTGGCGAAATGGAGCAGAGATATTGTGAGAGAGGGTGATGAAAGCTAGTGTACTTAAAGGGCAGTGACGGCAGCATGCAGTAGGAGACAGGGTATCCATGGGTACACAACCCAACCAAAGCAGTCAAGGAAGGTCTGAGTCAAACATTCCCCTTTGACCTGTTTAGTTAGCCTCTAGACTGCCAGTGCATACCGCTTCATTCCAGATGTGTTCTTCAAGTTGAGCTAGCGATGGAAAGAATGCGCAGAAGCAATGTGTAGGCCTATGATAAAGTATAAGCTACTATTGCATATATGCTCAGATCCATTCTAAGCCACCAACTAAGCACCGACTTGCTTGATAAAGTAGTGCCTTACACAGCGTGGCCTTGTTTGTTGAAAATCCTACCCTGTGGTGCTGCAAACATTTTATCTCCCATCGTCCCATAGAGCCTAGAAGGGCGTGTTTGCTTGCCTCTTTTCTTCGGCTTCCTTTGCAGGGGAAACACTGGGCTTGTGAAACTCATTTAGTGCAGGAAGCAGCCGTGTTGTTGTAAGGCCAGATCATTAGAGGGCCATATTGTTTAATCCTGGCACTGGTGGCCATTTTCCTTCAGGAAGCCCACTGCAGCTTGAGCACTTCCACACACAAAGAAACAAGGTGGGAGGAGGGCCGTCAGATGTCTTCCCTGTTAATCACACTGGAAACCCTGATGGGTGGAAAGTTCCTTTTTTCCATTTTTTTTTCTACATACTCACCAAACACAATTGTTCTCTTGAACACACATTCTTCAGTACTCGTGTGACATCCAGTACCTTTCCCTTGATAAGATGTTCCATATGATTGCATCTTAAGTGTTGATAAGGATAATTCCCAAAGTTATCGAACATACACACTGAAATCAAATGTACTCCTTAATAAAAAACATGCCAGGGACTGTTGTGTGCACCATGACTCCAGTCACCATGTTCTGCCATGTTGTCTATTTTGTCAGATTCCAGTGTGCCCAGATGAATAATCAGGTCCTAGAGAGCATCAGTATCATTGACACTCCAGGCATCCTGTCTGGGGCCAAGCAGAGAGTGAGCCGAGGTGAGGCCAGCTCAAAAGGTAAGTGGGGAGGGAGGGGAGGAGTAGAGGCACCTGTCTCAGATCAACAAGCACTAGCTCCTAACTCCTCTCACCCTGCTAACCCTTCTCTCTCTAACACTACAAGCGTGCACGCGAGAGCGAGCGAGCGAGCGAGAGCCTCTCTACATGTGGAGGAGGAGGACAGATAGGAGTGGAGCGAAGGACACCACCAGATACAGACATAAAGTCAGAAATAATAAACACTCAAATGCTGAAGCAACAGATTCCTCTCTGCATCTGGTATGATCTACAAGCTGGAACGGATCTGAGAGTGAGAAACATAAATCTTCTCGAGAACACAACTGCTACGATCTCCATCAGTCTACAGTTTACAGTCAGCCATGTTGCAAAACGCATGCATGAAAAACCACAATAACATTGGCATGATGCTAACATACCTTACACATTAACTTGATTTATCATTTCTAACTGAATAGGGATTGAATATTCCAGTGTTTTCCAGTGTTTCTAGTGCTTACTTCATAGTTTCCAGGGACAACTGTAATCCCACCTGGCACATGTTTATATGGAAATACCCACAAGGGTTTTGAACGTGTGAGAAAGGAGCAGAAGAAGGGATTTTAAGATCTGAATTAAAAAAAAGAAAGTGTTGGTGTCAAATGAATCCAGGTGCCTGCAAGCTTACACTGTAGCAGCTTAATAAATAGAGAATAGGAAACTTATTACTGATCCATGGCAGGTCAGGGCATGTTGAATCTTCCTCTGTTGTGTTCAGAGCATCTGGACCGTGCTCTAAGTTTGCACTTGTTTCTTGTCCACAGGCTATGACTTCCCTGCTGTGCTGCGCTGGTTTGCAGAACGTGTGGACCGCATCATTTTGCTGTTCGATGCGCACAAGTTGGAAATCTCTGACGAGTTTTCCGAGGCCATCGGTGCCCTGAAGGGCAACGAGGACAAGCTGCGTGTGGTGCTCAACAAAGCCGACATGGTGGGGACGCAGCAGCTCATGCGAGTGTACGGGGCTCTCATGTGGTCCCTGGGGAAGGTGTTTGGCACCCCCGAGGTGCTGCGCGTCTACATAGGGTCCTTCTGGTCCGAGCCACTGATGGTGCCCGACAATCGAAAGCTGTTTGAACTGGAGGAAGAGGACCTGTTTAGCGATATCCAGAACCTACCGCGGAACGCAGCCTTACGGAAACTGAATGACCTGGTCAAGAGGGCTCGTCTGGTTAGGGTGTGTTCCGCCATTCTTTCCTCTGCTGCTCATTTGTGGGGAGTGACACGGTGGATAGGAATGTTTAGCATCTCAGTCAGCTGGGCTTTAACCGCTCATTTGCAATCTGTCCCTCCAGGTGCATGCCCACATCATCAGCTATCTGAAGCAGGAGATGCCCTCTGTCTTCAGGAAAGATAATAAGAAAAAGAATCTGATCTACCAACTACCAGTCATCTTCTCCAAGATCCAGCTACAGCACCACATCTCAGCTGGGGACTTCCCCGACTGTGCCAAAATGCAGGCATGTGCCTTATTAGTACAGATAATACAATCATAAGACAAATTTGACTTCAAGTTTTATGACACATTTTGAAACATCAACATCATCAACATTTATTCATTGGAAATCAAAAGGTTTTGTGCTATTCATTTTCAGATGTAATATTCCAGTGCTGAAATGGAAATAACCCATTTTTCACTCCCTGTATTCTGTTAACAGGAGCAACTTATGGTTCACGACTTTTCCAAGTTCAAACCTCTGAAGCCCAATCTGATGGCCGCACTGGATGAGCTCCTGTCCTCCGACATCGCCAAACTGATGCCCCTGCTCCGCCAGGAAGAGCTGGAGGCAGGCGTCCAGCAGGGAGTGCAGGGCGGGGCTTTCCTCGGCACTCGTGCCGGGCCCTTTGTGGAGGGTGACCCCTTTGGCCAGGCGGAAGAGAACGGGGAAGGCACCGAGGAGGAGGAAGACTGGATTGTGAACAAAGATAAGCCCAAGTATGATGAAATCTTTTACAACCTGGCGCCCAACGAGGGGAAGCTGAGCGGCAGCAAAGCGAAGGACTGGATGGTGAGCACACGGCTGCCTAACTCGGTGCTGGGCCGCATCTGGAAACTATCGGATGTGGACCGCGACGGCATGCTGGACGACGAGGAATTCGCTCTGGCCAGCCACCTGATCGAAGTCAAACTGGAGGGACACGGGCTCCCACCTGAGCTGCCAGCGCGCCTGGTGCCGCCCTCCAAAAGGCGTCAGAAAGGCTCGGATGCATAAGCACTCCACACTGCCCAACACACCTACACTGATCTATTCCAAAGAGCTGTCACCGTCGCTGCTATGTCTGTCTGTTTGCTCCCATCTGTCCACACACTCGGCTTTAGTAGTGTTAGTAGATGTCTGCCACTGCACCCAGCCACACAAGTCAGTGAATAAAAGTGAGTGAGGTTTTTTGGGTGTTCTTAAGAATGGGATGGTGCTGCCTTCCAAGTCAATTTGAGTTGGCGATGCAACCTTGACTGAAGGCAAAGGAGACGCAATGTGCCTCAGTGTCCCAATGGAAAGGACAATGACCCCTCATCTCTGTATATAATTTTGAAAAAGAAGTCTATACAAGCAGTTGTTTGTTGCAAGCTTTTCTGATGGTTAACTCCAATGCTTTTGTTGTTCAGTAGTTTATTTAGCCTTTAAGTTTCCCTATTACCATTTGTGCATTGTGGCGCAATGTAATTATTTTTCTGTCTGTGATTTTGTAATTATTATTTTTATACTAAACTTCTGAGTGAATGTCACATATGTAAAACACAACTGTGTATTACTACACACAACTATGAAAAATGAAACACAAACTATTGCTACTACTGTACACAGCTTCACCAGCATTTTGTATATTATCAATTTCATTTTATTGCTTCAAATAAAGTGAGCCAACTCAATTTAGTTTTTTGTCAGTCATTTCCAATCAAATTACTACAAGTAAGCCAAATAATTTTCTTTCTGAATCACACCTCTTAGAAAGATTGCACAAACGTGGACCTGCATTACTGCTGGGATCTCAAATTCGCCATTAAAGCAGCTTTCCTGACAGTCACTTCTGTACAATTTGTCTCTCCAGTGCTATTTTTCCAGGCTGACATAACCACAAAGCACACTGAGAGCGAGGCTTGTTCTCCTGCTCACATAGGTCTCACAGTTAGTCTCCCAGTTACAGACCAGATAAACAGTGACTCACAGTCTCCCATGCCAAAACGTCATACCACCATTTTCCATTTTCTAGCGCACTTACTTGCTCACTTCTTTGGTCACTCTCTAAAGCTCACAATACAACTTCAAATGATCAGCAGTCATTTACAAACTGCTGTAAACAGTCTGGCAAGCTGTCTGAAGGGTGTGTGGTGCTTTGTTTAAATGTAGGCTATATGTAGGCCTATACGCATGAGAGGGAGAAAGGCAGAGAGAGGTACCATCCTGAGGGGGAGGTGGAAGTGGGGGGTGGGATTTCCACACATGTACTCCTCCTTGGAAAGAAACATGGCAAAAGGCCCATTCCTCTGCACTCTTTGGTTTACAGTGTGACTCACACGCCAAGAATGCAGTGGGCCGGGCTGAAAGTTATTAATATCTCTATTCAGTAGGTCCGCTAAGTTGCTCCGTACTCAGGCACAGGCTTTTAAACAGTGAATCTCCATGAACAACTCAAATGTTCTCTATTTGGACCTCTTTTCCACTGAGTTCAAGTTCCAGCTTCACAGGTCTAACGTGTGTGTGTGTGTGTGTGTGCATGTGTGCGTGCATCTGAGAGAGCCAGAGAGAGCCAGAAAGAGAGAGAGAGAGAGAGAGAGAGAGATTGAAATAGCCTAATACTTATCAACCCTGTTAGTGTTTCATAATTCAGCTATATCACATGATTAGCCTAAACTTTGTTTTTCAGCGCATGACCAGAATGCCAGACTCTTGCCCCACTCCGTAGGGAGGGGATGTCTGTGCCCTCCTCCATGAACCTCGGCTCGGCTGTCTTTTTTTCTGGCCCTGTGTTTGGTTTGCATGGCAACGGTCATTTCTGTGCCAGGAAACATATACAGAGGAATTACAGCACAAGGCTTGAATTACAGCAGGAGAACACCACCCTCTGTGTGGGATATCCTCACACCAAGTCATATATTTACAGGATTCGCCATGTACGTAACAGTGGCTACATGGGGAATTCCTCACCTCAAAACTGTCCAGAATACAGCTTGGAAAAATACAGGTTAAGAAATGGTTCAAGTGCGCCCTCTGGTGGTTGAAAGTAAAACAACTTTAAACAGAATTGGAAAATCAAACGTCCTCATGAAGACGACAAGCTTTTCATGAACAAAATCTGATTTCTTTATGCATTTTCACTGCACCCCTTCACTTTCTGCTTTATTTTCACACTCCCCTAAACTAAATCAACCTGGAGCAACCCAAGTCGGCTAACCAAATCAGATAACACTGATGTTGGCTTATCTTTAAAATATCGTATTTGTGGCACTGTGCAATCTAACCTAATTCATATCTGTATCCTATCTTGTAAGGACAAACAAGCCTATCAGGGCAAAATCAGTGGAAAAAAACAACTGAACAAATTGTAGCCTAGCAACATTTTCAGTAAAATAACTTAGTCTCTAATTTATTCTTTTCTTTTCAGGTGGTTTAGGTTGAATAATGGGAGAATTACATGGTTACCCACTGTGTCTTATGGTATAAGATTTGTGGGCCAACTTCAATTTGTTGTCAGATCAAATTATTTATTGTGAAACAGGGGAAATCCAGTCAGTTCTACCTTTGGTTCTATTGTAGGCCTCATTTCTGAGGAGGCAGCCTATGTCTAGGGTTGATTGAAGTTGTCTCATTCAGAGAATGCACAAACGCAACTGATAAATACTGTAGCTCCAGTGCCCTCTAAAGCTAAAACTGTGACTTCTCGTGATTAGGGCCTGCTCCAAGCCCTCTGAGACATAGCCTAACTGAACTTGTGATTATCTGATCCATCCCAATTCTCTGAGGTTTCTTGGGGACAATCAGTCTGCAGTTCAGTCCTATTTCAAGTTACTTTCCCAGAGATATGTGAGGAATCGTCCAAAATAGTCTGATACAAGCTAAACACCTTCAGAGGTTGTTGTGTCTGTTCCGTTTTCCAGAGGTGGATCTATCCAGAAAATCAAGAATTTATTAGCAATACTTTTCGGTAGACTTCAGGGCTAGATTAGACTAGATTAGAGAATTTTAAACCTACACCGACTCTGCCCATTATACCATAGTAAAAGGCGACTAAAAGTTCTCTTCTTCTCACATCCTGTAGTGAAAGGAACATAGACAGTAAAAGAAATGGACAGAGGGATCCTGCTGTCTTCAGTGGGAGGCGTTGAGGCCCGATTTTGAAT
>JASCIP010000489.1:12500321-12515776 GCA_034783695.1 Sardinella gibbosa
ATCTACAAACACACACACACACACACACACACACACACACACACACACACACACACACACACACACACCAACCCACCCCTACCCAAAACTACATGGATATGTAGGCATATGTACAGTCAAACTTGGACATGCCTTTACCCCTTGGAAATCAAGATATGGACTCATCAGACAGTACAAAAACATACATGCACACTCAGTACAGTTGGCTAGATTATGCTGCAGTAAAGGTCTGTATAAAGGTTCGCTCGCATTCTTTTCTTACACACACTTGTGCCTGTCTGAGTGTGTTGCAGTATTCAATCTGTTAGGTCTGTTTATGTCTGTGTACTTGGTTACAAGGTAAATAAAATTGAAGAGATACAGTAACTCTTGATTTTACGGTTTGAGCGCCAACAGTAATAACTCCTAGTTAAAATCTTTGTATAAATAACTTTTTTTCATACAAATTGTCTCTGCAAGATAAAATTTCCCACACCAATGAGCATAAATCGTGGATGAGCAGACTTGTTTAAAACCTATTCTATTGCGGCCACTCTTGCCACATTTGTGGTGTAGTATGTGAGAAATGGACATGCTTTTGTGCAGGGCACAGGGCATAGACATACAGTTCACAGGATTTTCTGCTTTAAACATTGTCAGAAACAAACTCCAAAACTTATTTGAGTTGTTCCATATTTTGCTCTGGAGTGTTGTCAGAATCACTCCATTTCAGTGCCCTTGCCCTGTTTCCTAGCAACAGGCAAAGATTTGCTGTGAAAGTTTGTGTGTTTTTTTTTTTTCCCCCTCTACTTTTTTAATTGATAAATTCTTAGTTCCTTTCATGGATTGTACAGCTATTGATCTGAGAAATGCTCATTTTGATCGTGGTCACAGGTTGTACTGGTTCATAATAAAACTTTTTTGTTCTGATTTATTGGCTATTTTGTCATTAATAATTAAGCAAACTTCTATAGACATCAAGACTGTAGATTATAGACAGATGTTTTGTTGATGTTGAATGAAGCCACACAATTCCTTTACAAGAAACACTCCAACCTTCTATAAATATCTATATGTTTTATTGTTATTGGGTTACTGATGGGAATCTTCCCTATCCAGTCGTACGCTCAAAGCAATGGAAGCTGCCAGTGATGCAGTGGTGACCCAAGATGGCTCACACAGGTAATTCTGACTGACATTCAGCCTAAACATAACAGCAATTAGAGAGTTGTCACTTAAAATGTAAATGGAATATTTACTCTCAAAGCTAGAAAAAAAACACTGCTTAGTGGAAATATGAATGTGAGACTATAAACAAACAAACTTACCTCTGCATTGCCACTACATAACATTTTTTGTGAAAGATTTGTTGTCTTACCATTGCGTGACATTTTTGGGCAGTTTGCCATTCTTCCGGTGCTGACAGCGAACCTTTTGCACACACGACCAGTCAGTGGTGAAAGGATGCCAACGACCCTCGGGGCGTGTGGGAGGCTGTGGGGATGGACAAGGTTTTGCTTCCTGTAGTTTGTCTTCATTTTCTTTGTTTGTATTTTCTTTTTCAGTCACTTTGGATTTTAGAGCCAAGCTTTTTACTTCCTTTGTCTTTGTTTGGACCTGCTTAGCTTGAGCTTGCATTTTAGTTGGAGTTTGGTAATCTTTATCAGTGAACTTTGATGGACTGATGGCTGTGCCTTTAGCTGTAGGTATACCTTGTTCATCAGATTGGGCATGTAATGTGTTTGTTGGCTGGCCACAACTGGGGGAAGCTGATGATTGGACTGATACATCTGTGGAAACAGCAGACAGTGCTGACCCATGTTGGGCTGTTGGTGGCTTCTGAGAGTCCTTTGAAATTGCTGTAGGACTTAAAAGTTCACTGTGAATGGCATTCACAGCAGAATCATGTAAATGTCCTTGTGGAATGGCCATTGCAGGATCCTCTTTTACACCTGCTTTGGAGTTGACTTCTAAAGGCACACGTTTAACACTTTCCCTCACCTTTCGTCTCTCAACTCTGGTTGTTTTTTCTGAAAGTCTCTGTTGGGCTTGCTTTAGTGTCTCTGAAAATAGGCCTGAGACATCTGCAGCCTGTAGAGCAGCTCTTATTTGGGACTGAGTGAACTGGACAGGCGAATCTGACATTCTGACAGCGTTCAAAATGTCTTCCATAGCTATGTCTGTGAAGTCTATGGTTGGTGCCGAGAGTTTTTGACAAAATAGAGTCTTTGAGGTACACTGTTTCTGGGACGGATTGGTCCCTTTTGCCGAAGAATTCCTTTGCAATAATGTGGGTGGGTTTGGGGTCAGGTTGTTGGGTTCCGGTTTGGTATTCTTTGATGGTTCATTGGATGTGATCTGTACTTTTTTTTTAGTTGCACCTGCCAGTTGGACTTCTATTTCCCATTGGGGGAGTTTATCGGAGAAGGTAGATTGTTCATTTTGGTTGGAATCTGTTGTCTGCTCAGTGGCTGTCGTCATATTCTTCTTTGGTGTGATGCCCTGATCTTGTGGAGGTGGAGGCTGATTGGAAGAAGAATTGTCAGATAGTTGTTGTGAGATGATGCTATCCTCTTCAGAGTTGGCTTCCTTCAGTGCTTCTTTAAATTTTGCAACCGCCTTTGGTAATTTCTTCAATAATTTTGCCTTGGCTTCGCGTCGGACAGGATTGATCTTTGGTTGTGATTTTTTCAATGCCTCTGCATAAGAGCCTCCACTTAGGGCTCGTCGCACCACTGCCTGGCTTTGATTGGCTGGCGGTTCAGGAAGAGATTTTTTCTTTTCCACATATGCAAGTCTGTAGAAACAAAACAATAGTATTCGTCGTAGCATGTGTATAAAATCGTTTTACACAAGGTTAAACAATGATCCCAATCAAAATCTTAACCCTCAGGAGCAAGGCCTACAGGCTCTCTGGACCAGGTTAAAGAGGGCCAGAGGAAATCAAGTTTAGCACAGTTTAGAGTGATCTGCTCACTCTAATGATAAATCACTCACCTTGACACTATTTCTGCATGAGTTTCTTCAGAAATCACAACAGGTTTTTGCATGTTCACTCTGTCATTTTCACTGACAGTGTTGTTGACCGCAGCATTATCACAGCTTAATGACGATTTTTCACTTTGTTCTGCTGAGGCAGATTGAAGATCTGCTTTCATTACTTGAGATGCTGAGGGAGCCTCTACCTCGGTTGTCTCAGGGGTGGTTCCAGTAAAAAGGAATGGCACTGGAGCTTCAAGGGAAGCCCTGGCTCCTGGAGCCTCTTTTAATTCAGGTTCCTGGGCCTGGGCCTGTACCTGGGCCAAGACAGGTTGCACAGGTGCTGGGGGCTCAGGCCAGGTCTCCTTAGGGATTGTGGGGGGGTTTCTTTGACATGAAGATGAATTTGCACCAGAAGGAGCATCAGTTCTTCTGGGAGGTTTTACAGGGGTGGTCCGTGGGACGGGTTTCGGAGGATCTTTTGGAGGATCATTTTCCACTACTGATGGGAAGACGAATGGAGAAATGGGGGGAGGCAATGGGCTATTAAATTGGGGCCGCTCCCAGGAAATATTGTAAGCACTTGGCTCCTTTGATACCCAGACTTGATTTGGTGACTTGACAGTAGTTTGTGGTAAAAATGCTGGCATTGCTGAAGTACAATTTAGGGGTCTCTCCTCTTCTTCACGTGCTGGCTCTGCTAGTAACTGCTTAGTGTAGAATGTTGATGTAGCACTGGCAGATGTGAAATCGGGAATTCCCTTGAAAAGGTTTGGAGGAACAGGCTTAAAGGGAGAGGGCTGAGACACTGTGGAGGCCTTGGTCTTATTTCGAAAGCTACTCCATATATCAGAGTCTTTCTTCTGTTTTGACAAACCCTCTTGTCTGTTCTCAGGATTTCCCTTGCTTTGTTGCTCCTGTTCTGAATGATTATTGCCCATTTTTCTGCTCTGAAAATAAAATAAAACATAAACGTGTAGGTTTATTCTGTGCTGTTCTAAACTCCTTAATTGAATAGGCCTATAGGCTAGTAGGCTATTTGTAGGCAAAACAGTGTTCTGATCTGTCTACAAAATAATGATCACCACTAGGCCTTAAGGATATTCTGGCTAATATGAGATGTATTTGACATTAATAAATAAAGGGCACAAAATAGACTGGTAGTTTGGCCTTGTAATCGGCTCAACTTGGCAAACCAAGCTGGCCCAGCCATGCAGTCATGCCACACCACCACAGAGACAGCGCGGTGATGGCTCTGTAGACCAAGGCGTATAAAACGGTTTAAAGTTAAGGTAAGGTCTGCAATTGATCCTGTGCTAAAGAAAAAAAAACGCAGGCTATGTTTTAAGTGAAAATATAGCCTACTGAGAAAAGATGTGGGTCATGCCTAGCGTAGGCTACTGGCTACCCTTGACATGCCAGTAGCTATTAGCTAACACTAAAATCCTGTCGCCGATATAATTGAGCCTAATTCAAAGAATTCTTAGTCCTAAATTGCCCTACCTCGCTGATCACCGACACATCACAAGAGACCCAGTTGACCTAAGTGCTAATGTCACTTATCTCTTAGGCCTGGACAGATTAGCCTATAACTTTTGCAGTCTATGCTTGATGCTTTCGTTATTCTTCAAAGGAAGAAAAATCGAATCAAAATAATCAGAAGTCTAGTCTTCTTCCAACGCTCTAGAATCTTTAAGCCATAGACCGAGCGCTCGAGAACTGAATTCCATTCCTTCCATTTGACGTAGGCCACTACACTGCACCATGGGACTGCACCTAAATCCCTGCAAAAAACTTGTAAAGCTTTAGCTATAGCCTATTTTATTACAATGCTGGAGACATTGATTACATGACAATCAATGTGAATGTCCCCAAAAAAAGTTTAGGTTACTGGAAATTCCTTTTGGTAGGCGAGCCTATCATATCCGGTAGCCTATTTAGGCTATTTTTAACATTTTATTAGGCTATGTTGAAGAGCACATAAACCTGCTCTGATGCCTTAATGACAGTCCTATCTCATTTGGAATAAAATCGAGAACTCGCTGAATTTACATGAAATTCACATCAGTTCACATGAAAGTTGAATATTTTGCAGTTTGCTCCTCATTCAGTGTTGTCCTATGTTATATCTGAAAAACTCTGCTATTTAGCCTAAGTTATGTAGTCATACAGAGCTATAACCTCTCTAACACCAGTCTTGTTTCATCGGCGCTGTGAACATGAATGAGTTTTGAATGAATGGACACAAGGCACGAGCTAGTAAAAATATAATCATGGCTCCCTTAGCATCAGTGAGTGAGTGACATGAGAAGGAGCTGTCCATAGTGCTGAAACGGAAATATGTCACCCTCAATAGCTTTCGGCACCGCCAATACATCAGATTGATCTTAACGCAAACGTCTACATTAACCTATCGCGTCTCTTTTCTTTTTCTTTTTTACAATTTGTGTATAGTAGCCTAACCTTTATCGCTGGATGTACCGTTTCGATAACCACTGGTAGGTCAGCCCCTATCTCCTAAACGTGACATTATAGAGTTTACCTCTGCAAGTAATTAACCATCAGGTCATCTGCATTCATCATAGATTATTTCAGTCGCCCACATTGTAGCCACGCTATAGGCTATCTGCCTGTGGCGTTTTCTGTTCCTTGCAATAACGCACGTTTGGGTCAGTGTCATTGGTGTAACAAAATAACTAATAAATTCATCGCCTTGTAGAAATTTAGAATCTCGACTTGCCTTTACTGCCAACCCTGTGGAGTCTATGTGGTGAGAGACTGTGTGAGGCGGTTTAACGGTATCTAGTCTGAAAGGAAGACGGCAGGTAGAGTATGAGGACAAGAAACAGGGTGGGAGTAATTGAGAGAGGGTGAGGGAGGGTGAGGGAGGGAGGATGCTGCCGCTGCCAGCGGAAAATGGCTGCTGCAACCTCGAGCCCATCCTGATACACCAAAACGACATAAAGGTGGAAAGTAAAAAGAGACGAACATGAGAGCAGCCAGAGGGACCGACAGACAACGGGAGTGAGGGAAAGGAGTCGAGTGTGAGCCGAGAGGGGGGATTAAAAAAGGAGACCGGGGGGCACAAGCTCGAAGCAACGGGCAACACCAAGTCATGGAGGGCGAGTAAGTCTTCACATTTTTATTTGCTAAAGCACAAAATTGAACACAGAGACATGCTGCGAAAATATACTAGTGGTGCTCTGGTCCTTTGTCATGACTGAAGATCCGCCATAGAATCAACCACAATTCTACACATACAATTATGTTGTTGGTAATAAATATTACGTAGGCTTGTATCGGCAGTATACACCCTGTTCTCTATACATCTGCGCAAATGTGTGGTAAATACGTACTTATATGGTTCGAGTTCTAAATGACAGCTACATAGTGAAGCTGTAAAAAAGCTCCTTTGCCACTTCAAAGACAAACACGGGCATAGTTTGTGTTTTGGCCATAATACGCAATGGGAATTGGCACATAGCAGTCAGGAGGAGGTGTGAAGACTTCTCCTCTTAACCATTAAATACATCCGTGAATCTACAAATGTGTTGAAGAAATGGACAAAAATATGGCGAGTTTTCTACCCACGTCGCAGGAAGGCAAACCGTCGCTGAAAGGTGTAGCGTGCGGGTGATAGTGTTATGATTTTTATCAACGCGCCTCGGCTTTCATTATGATTTTTAAAGCCAAACTTTATGAATGAAATGTGATTTTTTTCCCTCTCACCCGCTTCTCAACCCCCTCCTCCTTTCTTTTTCTCATGTCGCCCCCACCCCCCAACTCGCTTCCTCCATCTCCACTCTCACCCACTCATTTCTTCTTTATAGTCGATGGTAGTTGATTTCCGTGTTACAGCACATCCGATTGAATCAGCCTGTTTTATTGTATTTCATTCATAAAATAAGAGGTGTTGGATTGTGTGTATATCTCCCTCCCTCTCTCTCTCTCTCTCTCTCTCTCTCTCATACACACACACACACACACACACAGGGAGAGAGAGCGAGAGAACTGGAGAGTGTGTATGTGTACGTGCGCGCGCCCGCGCTCAGAATTGACGATAGGTGGAGAGAAGATAACGCAATTTCTTACAATTGTTGAAACAATATTGTCATTGCTATTAAATGAAATCGATTTAGCAATGACCGTGAACACGAAATATCTTTCGGCTGGCTCTGTATGGGTTAAATAACGCACGGTCATAAAGCTTTAGTTGTGAGATCCACCAGGCCTCGTATGGCGATGGGCGCGTTCATTGATACATCTCTCTGTGAGAAATACACTCATTCTGTCTTCCACCTTCCTCCCGGTCATTCGCTCTAGAGGCAATCGCCGCTTCTCCTTCCCCTCCCTGGTCACTTTCTATCACTAGTGCTGTGGGGAACAAAGGGGCCTGTTTGTTTTAACATCTTATGCAGTTTGGTATTTTCGTAAGGGATGCGTAAAGCTGAAAGATTATAGCTGCGTTTTATTTTTGTCGCTGCTTTTAAAATGAGATTTGATTTACCTTGACCACGTGATCGTCCATTAAAAAATTACTCTGCTCTCCCTTATTGAAATTGAAGGTGTCCCCGCTGATTGTGTTTTCCCCCGACAGAAGACTTCAAACAAATACGAACATGCAATTACACAGACTATGTTGTTCATTTGTGCGGCTTTACAGCATAACGTAACTGTTAAGATGTAAATCATACATCTCTTATGTGTCAACCAAATAGCTGTCATATGGTATCGCTGCAACCTATCACCATTTTGACAAGAAATATCATGTGAATATGTGGATTGCAGTTGAATCAAGCTTTTTCAAAACTGTTGTCTTGTATGGTTTTATTATGAATTAGGCATACTTATTATAAGTTTTCTGGCAGCAAAGTGCTCTAAAAGAATGAAACATTTCTTTATTATGGCTGCATCTCAGATTGCTTTCTAGCAGCATAGAGCAGAGCGCACAGGAAGTTTCCTATTGCATGTTATGACACAGCTCATTCTATGAATAGTCATGTAGACATAGGAAGCTGCTTTAGATGTGGCCTCTGCTGCCACTGTCCGTTGTTGAGCCAGCTGCTACACTCACCCACTTACTCTTACTTCCCCAACAGTGTGCGTGCTCGTGCAGTGGTCATGACACGAGATGACTCTAGTGGCGGGTGGGTGCCCCTTGCAGGTGGTGGCCTTAGTCATGTGATCATCTGTAAAGGGCGGAGTCCGGATGGACGGGGGCGGAGAGAGTACATCATCCACGGAGAGCGGCTACGCGATCGAGCAGTGAGTGTGTGCGTGTGTGTTAAGGCCTGTCCTCTGATTGTGATGCCTTTTGTTTGGGTTTTGTCTCTGTTCCCTTTTCCAAAAAGACTCTCAGTGTCCACTCACCCACTCTTTAGTCTTTGTGTGTGTGTCTCGCGGTGAGGTCTGTGGCCCATCCAGACGCCCCCATCAAGAGCGGCTCAGTAACCTTCTTCCTTCTTCTCTCCCCTCACATCTGCAGCCCGTGCTGGAGTGTGCTGTGCAGAGGGGCCTGGTGTACAACAAGGTCAACCCCATTTTCCATCACTGGCGGGTGGAAGACAAAAAGTTTGGTCTGACTTTCCAGAGTCCTGCTGAAGCCATCTCTTTTGAGCGCGGCATTCAAAGTGTCCTTGATAAACTGGAGAGAGGTACAAAGAGATGGTCTTCAATTGCCAATGACAAACAAAGAGGGACTTGTGTTTTCTTATGTCAAATAGGGTTCATTCAAAGATGCCTTGTCTGGGGATTTGAGCTTCGTGAGCTTAGTGTGTTCCAGCTGTTAGACCTGAAATTTTGTGCTTAGGATTTACCAACTTGGATCATAATATTGCACCAGAAGAGGGACAGATAGAGGCAGAAATAGATATCTAGATAGAGAAAATAGATGTCTGCACATCACTTTTTTATATCCCCCTTTCTCTTATTTTGCAGGATCAGACTCTCCCTCTTCCTCAACTCCAGAGGAAGGTGACACAGAGGATGATGGCCAAGCAGTGAGTACCTTTTTGACTGTGTCTTTTTTTCTGAGGAAGTTTCATTCAGAAACGTATGGTTGTGTTAATCCAGCCTCAGCAGTATTACATTTCATCACTGATGCATCATTGACGATAGTTCTGATCTGGAGGTGAAGAAGTTTGTGTAGGTCTTATACACTATGGTGGAAATGACAGGTAGTGTCATTATACAGGCACTGACGCTGTGATCAAATGCTGACATTCAGTCAGTCAAGTACGAGCATCTGTCACTGACCATTCCACTGTGACAAAATTGTCTTGCGGAGACTCGGACTCTTTTCCATTCAAGAGTGTTCCTGTCACCTGTTTTGGGGCGAGCCCTAAATGAGTCACTGGAGCCCTCGGTGATTGGGAGAGGACACGTTTACAAAGTCCACTAACTAGTTCAGCTCAAGGAGGCATGTTTACAGATAGGAATCGATATGAGCCTGCAATTTCTATAGGAATCGATATGAGCCTGTGATTTCTTCACTGTAAATACATTGAGGGTGAACACGAGGGAAGGGAAACTGGAGATATAATTGGATCTAATCTGCCATATAGAGGCAGTGGCATTGGAGTGAAATGTATGCATATGGCCATTCATTTCCTGTCTGCCTAGGTCTCATATATGCCCTGAGCTCTGAGAAGATGTATGAGTGTGATGACTTGCAGTCTTTGCCAGTAGTATAAGGACAAGTGGGGAGTGTGTCGACTTGCGGCCTGTGTCTGTATGAGGAAGTATGTGAGGTTTGTGAGGACTTGCAGTCTATCTAGCCTTATACAGTGGGCTATGAGGAAGTCTGTGAGTGTGATGACATGAAGTCCCTATCAGTCTCATATGTGCACTGTGTGGCTATGAGGAAGTCTATGAGTGTGATGATGGCACTCAGTCTGTGTCAGTGCTGTATGAGGAAGTCTGTGTGTGGCGATGAAACCCAGTCTGTGTCAGTACTGTATGAGGAAGTCTATGAGTGTGCTGATTTGTGGTCTATGTCAATCTCATATACAGTATTAATATATGTGCTGTGTGGCTATGAGGAAGTGTATGAGTGTGATGACTTGCAGTCTGTGTCAGTCTCATACAGGCAGTGAGTCGTCCTCCAACAGTACGAAGGAGATGCTCCCCAAGCCCATCACCATAGTGACTAGCGAGTCGTCCTCTACATGCTTTGTGCGACCTGCCACGGAGGACTTTGTCTATGGAACAGGACATGCTGTCACCACACAGACCCCTGCTCAGGTGAGCCATCAACAAACACACAAACAAAAGCTCATTATTAGCAATTGATTGGCTATGTGATTAGCTATGTGATTCTGCTATCGTTTGGCGGGGGTTTGGATTAGTACTCCTCAACATGTTGCATATCAAGTAGAATATGGCGCAGCATTTGGAGAATATAATCCTGCGTTCTCATGATGGCTGTTTTCCTTTTCTCCCGCTGATCCACACGCGACTGACGGTGCTGCACCAGGCGGCCGTGCTGAACCCACCAGCCCCACCGCCCCCTCCCCCGGCGCCCCCCACTCCTCCGCTCCTGGAGGAAGGCAGCCTGGACCCCTGGGGCTCGCGGGGCTATGAGGACTACCGGCGTGCTGGGACAACACGGACCAAGGTGGGCGGCTTGACGGGGGGTGTGGTGGTCGGGGGCGGTCCGGAGAAGGAGGTGTGCGTGGTGCGCTTTGAGAAGGAGCTGGCCGGCGTGGGCCCGGCCGGCTGTGAGGTCACCATCTCGCTGGACCCCAAGGGCTAGGCACGCCACCTGTCCTCCTCGCCCACCGGCACCTCCATGCCCAACGCCGTGTCAGGGATGTCTCCGACGGGGGGTTCGCCCCAGGAGACGGGCAAGGGCTCGCCCTCGCCATGCTGCATCCACACCTCGTTGGCCACGCCCCGCTCTCGGACTCGCAGGAGAGGCGGCGGGGCGGGGGGAGGTGGCGGGGGCGGCGGCGTGGCCGGGGCCGGGGCCGGGGGAGACGCCATCTCGCCCGACGAGGACAGCCCGTGCCCCCAGGGCCTGTCGTCGTGCTCGTCGCGCTGCGTCTACTGCCGCTCGGTCTTCAGCGCCGCCGAGAATGGCCGGGGCCGCTGCCGGGACGCCCCCGACCCGGCGCTGCACTGCCTGCGGCAGTGGACGTGCGTGTGGTGTGCCGAGAGCCTGCTCTACCACTGCATGTCGGACTCGGAGGGCGAGTTCTGGGAGCCGTGCTCGTGCGAGGACTCGCTGGGCGGCCGGCCGCACCCGCTGTGCTGCGCCCGCTGGCTGGCGCTGCTGGCCCTCTCGCTCTTTGTGCCCTGCATGTGCTGCTACCTCCCACTCCGCGCCTGCCTGCGCTGCGGCGAGAGGTGCGGCTGCTGCGGCGGCAAGCACAAGGCCGTGCGGTGAGGGCTGGGGGGGGGCTGGGGGGAGGGGGGGGGGGGTTTGGAGCGGTGGCATGGGCGGGGCCTGACAGAGAGGGAGAGAGAGAGAGAGAGAGAGAGAAAGAAACAATGAAAGACAGTGTGAGTGAGAGGTGTGAGGGGGGATTGGAAGATGTGCGTTTCATTGGGGGAGCCAAGGCTTTTGTTTTCAGGCTGCGGCGGGCATGGGAGACGGGGAGAAGAGAGAGAGGGAGAGAGAGGGAGAAAGAGAGAGAGAGAGGAAGAAGAGCGGCGAGCACAGAGAACTGTGAGCAACACGCGAGTCCTTCCCAGCTGGAGTGCCAGACCTCGTTCCTATCCACCTTAATGGTAATACTCCCCCACATCTCCACCTCATGGCTTCGTGCTGCATTCCATTGCTAACTCTATATGTGCCCGTAGGGCACCGGCCTGCCTATAGATGTGGGCTGTTGAGTTCTCCTATCCCAGATGCCTCTCGGAGCTGACTGAGAATTGGCTGGCTTGAATGGTCACTTTGGGAGCAGAGGGGGAAAGTTGTAGAGGAAATGGTAATGATGTGTAAACTGTTTCAGTCATGAAGTTTGTTTCTCATTTCTTTCATCTCAGGATGAAAACACACAAAAAATAACAAAATGTTTATTAGTATTCTTGCCATTTTATGGGTATATTTTCTTTGACGTTTGTGATCTTGACAGATTACCCTTCCCTTCTCACACACACACACACACACACACACACAAACACACACACAGACATACACACAGAGAAAAGAATTGGGGGACAATTTCTGACTTGATTCTATTTATTTTATTTGAAATTATTTATTTTCTAAATGAATATGACAAACACAATCCCCTTTACCTCTTATTTACTAAGTTTTACCTCATGTTTGAGAGTGGGCTCTACGGTCTGGAGGTAGGGAGCAGTGAGGGTCGTAGGAGTCGAGCAGGGGGGTCGGGGGTGCCGCTGTCCTGTCCTGTCCTGTCTTGTGCTGTGCTGTGCTGTGCAGTGCAGTGGTCAGGCTGGGGGAGCACAGAGAGCACACTAGGGACCAATGGCAACTTGTGTAGGCTACTATTAAGTGTGTGTGTGTTGATAGCATGGTTCCAAAAGACAAAAACGCACTGACCAATTCCCTTAGTTTCTACCTGTCTCAGATGCACTGGGTGGATGCTAAAATGCCACAGCACTATACGTCTCCAAAACAGAAAACTAAACCACAACAAAAAACACATTCAGAAATACCCTCTCGGCTCTGTGACCTACAGTCAACATGTATGAAGCGTCCAGACAAACAGAATGCAATGAACTATGTGGTGGTGTATCATTTGTGACAAGATTAATAAGAGGGCCCAGCCCACCATAGCATCCTCATAGCTATAGACAGACAGACAGACAGACAGACAGGGAGGGAGGACAGGGTCAGTGTTTTAGGCGTGCCACCTCAGAGGGGGTCTCTGGGAAGGATGACAGACAAGTCCTTATGATTGGGCTCCATGAGCAGCAGTTGTAGACTGAGGTGGCTGCAGGTCTAGTTCTAATCCAGCCCTTACCGATCATCCAAGTGTGTGGGACAAGCATGGGGATCTCAGCAGGACATGGTTATCGTTTTTCTATAGTTACATTGCTTTAAACTTAATTTATTTCAAAGCTGCTATGTAACCTTTGAACCTATCCTACTGCACATAACCTTTAGTTGGTAATTTGGGAATGAGAAAGAGTTGATAGTATTGCTGGAATAGGTGACTAATTCATTTGGAAAGAAAGGCTAGAATGGCTAGAATCAAATGAACACCTCTACCACTGGGATATATTTTAACGCCACACAGACCCCTTCCACTAAGACAGCGTTCAAGTCACACGCTGTGTCCAAGGTTACACAAGTGTATTAGTCAGATGATGGACATCGCTTTATGTTGGACTGATCTGGAGTGTTGCAGGCCAGAGTGACAGGTCAGCAGTGCAAGTCAGTGCACAGGTCCAAGCTTTGTGTGTGTGTGTGTGTGTGTGTGTCAGACTGGACCTGTCGTAGACCACCTTCCTCCCATGTCAGACCAAGAGGATCATGAAGGACACACAGCAGTGCAATATACTGTAGAGTGTAGACGATACACTGGCTTACAGTGGTGCCATATCTCTGAGAATCACACACACACACACACACACACACACACACACACACACACTGCATAAACACACAGTGCACCATTAGTGCACATTATGAAACAAAATGAGGGAAAAAAACAACTTTGCTGAGACCATTCTAGAAGGCCCCATCCTTACATCTTAAATAAATGTGCCTTTTGATTTAATTAATCAATAATCATTTCCAAGTAAGTATGTACGTAAAGTACTCTTTTATTTGAGTAATTTATTTCTGCTAATGTGCATATTTTAATATGTATTTCTGAGTTGACAGTAATTAATGAAAATATTACCTGTTTATTTATTTATGGAGATATTTATTCTGATTCTTTATTTATTTTTGGAAACGGGTTTTTATTTTCTGTGCTGTCTTACTTCTCTGACTTTGTGCCAATGTGCTGCTTTGAGGTGTTACATATCGTGGGTTTGTATCATTAATTAAACCCTCACTCTATATTTTAACGAAATGTTTGATCTCTAAATATTGTGTTCCATGTTTTTACTTCTTACAAATTTGCAACTGTAATCTCTATGGTGTACTTATACTGAGAGATCCGTCTCCCATCTGAACTCTCAAGTCATGTCACTGTACACACAAAGCTTTAGTCACTAACCCAATGTTATACCTGAAGGCTTTGCTATGAGCATTTCAAATCTGAGCATTTCCTTGCTAGGCTAACACTGTATTGTACTGTATGTAGTCCTCTCCATATATGAGGTCATTGTGTTTTAGTGAACCTTCGAGGCTGCAGCTACTGTACAGCTGTGTGTGTGTGAATGACTGCACTCACATGACTGGAGCCATCTCTCCACTAGGTGGCGACGCTGGGCTCTCATACAAAGGGGCTGAAAATTCTCAATGAGCGTAATGGCTTAAAGCAGCAGTGAAGAATTTTAGTCTAGAAGGAGTGAGCTGCAAGTCACACAGAGCCTGAAGTCGTGCTGATGCTATTTTGGTGACATAGTCAGCAGTGCTGTGCTGTGAAAGCTTTTCTTTCATCGTTCCTGCCCTGAACACACTTCCATAGTGTCCCCAACCTAGATGGCTGGTGGGAACGACGTGTGTATCTGTCCCTCACATGGCTGTGCCTGTACACAATGAGTGTGGAGACGAGACCAAATATAGGTGCCTGATAGAAGCATCACAATAAGCAGAAAAGGTGCTAAATTCTTAGATAGAGTTGTTTTAATACAAATGACCCTATAATACAGCCTCCCCTGGTGCTTTATAGTCATAGCAGCACAATAAAACTCTCAGATGACGTATTCTCATATTATATATATATAAAAAAAACATTCTTTATTTAAGACCTCATGCACAGCATCACACACAAGGTCCCCATTTTCCCACCCATTGTCTTTTCCTCTCACTACATGACCTGTACAGTGACGGAGGCTTCTTGTTGTTCTTGAGGCTACATGTCCGGGCCACTTCTCCTATTGGTCCCTTTTTGGCAGCAGTGTCTCTCTCCTAACATGCAGCCGTGTGCTGCCTCTTGTGCTTGAGAATCTCCGTGGAGGTGAGGCTCAGGTCCTTGTTGCAGATGTGGCAGTGGTAGAGACGGGTCAGGGAGGAAGAGGAGGACGAGGCCACGGCCTTCCCTCCTTCGCTCTCTTCTGCTGGGGGAGAGAGGGTGTGGCTTGAGAAGCGTGTCTGGACGTGTAGGACACACACCACCTGATTCATCATCTGAACCCCAGCATTCAGTTACTCTTAATTCCGTCCATGTTATGCAATTCTGCGCTAATGTCAACACGGAAATGCAGCCGCCCACACACACACACACACACACACACACACACTCACCCTCAGGTTCCTGCGGAGGCTGCTCCTCTGGAGGCTTGCAGGTGGCCTGGTGCTTCATGCGCTCCAGCGGTGTGAAAGGCATGTAGAGAGCGCAGTACGGACACGTCCAGAACGTGCGCAGACACTCGCTGTACAAGTCTGTGGGGTCCTGGATCACCACACA
>JASCIP010000489.1:12593601-12605360 GCA_034783695.1 Sardinella gibbosa
TCTTTGGACCCTCTCCACAGCCGCCCCCCCACCCCCCCAACCCTTCGCCCTGTCCCACTGGGTAAACACACACAAAGGCAAGACAAGAGCACATCAGCAGCCCCTGAGGGCTGACAAAGAGCAGGTCACAACTGGTGCGGTGAACAGATAGCACGGCGATAGGGGGAGGCGGAGAGGGAGATAGGTGCTAGCCTACAATTGCATATTTCCCTCATTCAAACTTCACCCATCGCAGCTCTGTCATATACGCTTTAGCACTGTAAACGCTGGTCAATATGGCCTTTTGCCACACATGGTCAAATTATAACTGACACCCACATGCCCCATAGACTGCTGAGGAAGACTACCATGACTACCACACGACACCTCAGCACTTTCCCAAAGACAGAGAGACTCTGTAACAGGGCCACAATTAGTCAGAGGGGGAAGTTCTTTGTGAATGAAACCAGAGGAGTGGAAGACAAAGAGTGCGTGTGTGTGTGTGTGTGTGTGTGTGTGTGTGATGGTCTAGTGTGACCTGTGCGCTGTGAGTGACTCACAAAGCTATACCCCAAACCTGTCTGCACTCGCCCATCTCTCCTCTCACACAGGATCTTTTACACCGACATTCCTCGCAGTCTCCACCAGGTGATGAGAGAGCAAGAGAGGGCAGAGAGAGACAAAGTGAAAGAGAGAGCGAGAAAGAGAGAGGGAGGGAGGGAGCGAGAGAGAGAGAGAGAGAGAGAGGGATAGAGAGGGAGAGAAGGGGAATGGCACATAGTTATAATGGTGAGAGAACTGCCAGAGAGATGACTGCAAGAGCCAGAGACACTCAACAATGGAGCACAAGAGGAGTGTCTTGGCCGGAGACGACAGACAAAGGGAGAGAGTGATAGCCAAGCCGATCTGGTGAGAAAGAAGGTTGGGATGACTCATGGAGCAGTGAAAGGACACTGCAAAACTCATTTGAACAAAACCTGTCATTGAAACAGCTCATTTGAACTCATTGGATCTTAGTAGGATGGAAATATGCAGAGTTCAGTAAATAGATTGAAGAATATGTACTGTGTTACACAGTATATCCAATTGTAGCTATAATTACATATAAAGCACATAGGTCAAACTTGTGCTTCCTGTCCTATTGTGACTAGGACATGACAAGCTCTCAGTGCTTGGGATGCAGGGACATTTTCATTAAAGTTAGCATGGTGGATTTTCGCCCGTGGATAAAGTGACGAAACACCCGTATACTTTTATATGTTTGAGTCGTGTGCTATAAAACTCCTTGTCTGTTCATCATCTGAGAGCAATTTGATTTGAAGAGCGAAGCTGCAGCCGGCGGCGGCGGCTTCTGCGTCTGCGTGCGCTGCGAGCACACCAGGGCAGGCCCGTGCTGATGGCCTGACGGAGGCTGTAATTGGCCTCCACAGGACTGTGAGAGCGAGCCGAGGCACAGAGGCCAGCAGGGACATCCTGTGGCACACTAATGAGTGGAAACACTGGGAGAGAGCAGAGCAGCTTCGCACTGATTACAGAGAGAGAGAGAGAGAGAGAGAGAGAGAGAGAGCCATTGTTAAGAACCAGGGGAAAAAAAAAGAGGACCATATGAGTCCAAATGGAGAGCGAGAGAGAGAAAGAAAGAAAAAGAGAGAGATAGACCTGATTTAAAACACATTGAGGGACTTAAAACAGAGGGGGTTGGGGGGGGCAGAGAAGGGGGCAAATTTCAGGAGGAAAGACAAAGGGAAATCAGAGGGGTTATTTAAACCATTCAGCAGCATAATGGGCATTGGACACTGGGGCACTTGAGGCACTATTTGTTTTTTTCTTTTAATCACTCATGGTAACTACTCTTTCTGTCTTCTAAATGAGCATTCCTTTGTCCTTCAGTAATACTGCCGTTCAAATCATTATGCCAATAAGGCATATTTGATTAAACTCAATTGAGAGAGAGAGAAAGGACCGGGGCAGAATGTGTGCTCCTCTGTAAGGATATTAAATGTTCAGGGAGGTTTCAAAAACAACCCAAAGTCCTCGCTGTTGACAGGAAATAGAATCATCGGTGGGGTGTGGGGTTATGTTGTTGCCTCAGAGCTGTGTGTACATACAGTATGTGTATGTTTATGTGTGGGTTAGGTGGTGGTCGTGCACATATTCTATTCTTGACCCCAGACCAAGGACCACTGCATTACTGAGAGCAGCATGGTAAAGGCTTGGTGCAGGTCTGTCTGGGAATGGTGGGGTGGGGTGGGGGGGGGGGGTGCTGGGGGTTGGGGTATTTAAGAGGGGGTCATCAGTGCACAGGAATGAGAGAAGAAGCCGAGAGGCCTCAGGGATCAGACGGTCCCGTCCCACAATGCGTTGTTTACCAAGGACACACACAGCAAGCCTTCAACCCCCCACTCCCATTCCAATCCGGCAGTGAGCAAAAGCCCAAGCTGGAGAGAGCAGTGAGACAGCTCTAATTCCAGCCCCAGGGCCGCTCCGGCAAGTACATTACTAGTGCGGGAATGGGGGAGTGGGAATGGGAATGAGGGACTGGAGGGGGGGGGGGGGGTTCTGGCTCCATCGATGATAAAAAAAACATCTTAATTGGAGATTGTTGTACAAATGGCTGCTTCATTCTAAGGAGTCTGGGGGTGCCTCAGCGGGGGACGCAGGGGCGGCGGGGTAGCGGGGCGGGTGTGAAGAACAAGTGGGGTGGAGAAGAAAGTTGTTGTTTCCCAAGGTTTTCAACAACAGGATTATCCTCAGGGGAACAACCCAACACTCAGTGTCTGACACTGGGAACCAGATCCATGGTTCGCCCCTGCCACACAAGACCTCTGAGACCAGGACTTGAGACGGCCTTCAGCTTGGCTTACTGCCCACAGGAACCAGTAAAGTCTGCTATAGGGAGAGGTTGGTTATAAGGTATGGTGTCTACAGATGCGTTGGTCTTATGGTATAGTGCCTACAGATGCCTATAGCCTGACTAGGGCATTTCCCATCCCAATAGCTACTCCAGCACAGAGCTGGTTCGAACTGCACAGAACAGTTACTCATGAGAGCAAACTACAGTCACTGCTGATGGAGGAATAGGCGTTGCCTGTCCTCGCCAGTGAACTGCAGTGTGTTTAATATGTTGGTTGGTCTTCATCCCAGTAACTCATGCTGAGACGCTGAGAAAATGTAGCCACAACAGTGGACAAGATGCAGTCGACTCGGGGAAATAACACAGACCGAGGACTCACATTACACCGTCTCAACTCGCAGAGAGAGAGGGACCAAGCAAACAATGGCCAAGGGGAGGCAAGTTACATTTTTTGTCCATTTCATTTCTCATCACTGTTCAGTGGTCACTATCTGGCATATATTCAGTCTGGCCATTAATGTTCATTACACACCAGCTAAAATCAGTCTCCTAGCGACACACACACATTTTTCCATGTTTTTTTCTTCCATTCCTCCTGTCTTTTTCACTCCCTCTGCTGAATAACTGCCACCCCCAAACACTCCTGGATTCAATCACCTTCCCTGACTCCACAGCAACGCAGCGAGACATAAAGACAACAGGGTTTCTGCGCAGTCTCCGGCAGAAAGGTCCCTGGCCCCTGCCCAAAAGCGCTCTCAGCCTAAAGCATACATAACATGCTGCCATCGCAAACATCTGCAAATAACAACAATATCGAGAGTCCACCAACAGATGAATGCAAAGGCCAAAAGACAGAAAAAAAAACGTGCAAGGAAGACTGTTGGACAGAGATTCCTCCAACAAGGAATGAAGTTGTTGCATACAGTATGTAACACTTGTCCATGCCATTATTACTGTGTGTCTTTACAAGTAAAAAAAGAAATACTACAGACTGAGGAGATGAATGAAGCCACAGACAGACTGAGATTATGAACGTCATGAGTATCTCTTTCCTTTCCATGGGTGGGGAAAACTGGGGTTGCATAAACAAAAACAGATTTCTGCTCTAGCGTGGCCTATGACCGTACGCTTCCGACTTGTGCGCTTCCGAAGAGCAACATTAACAAAACAGAAGATAAACAAATACACAGGCCCAAAAAAAGCCGTTTTATAATTAGATGTTTTTCAAGACATGTCGAAAACCTCTAAAACATCCAGCGAACCTCACGCGCCCTTGTATGTCCATGTCTGACGGAGACCATTAGAGTAAATACACTACCAGAGCAGCCACTCTGACCAAATCTATTTAGGTTGTCTAAATGTTTATCTCTCTTGACTTGTAAGTCTGGGACAGAACAGAGGTCTTGTTTTGTAGCACTCCAAGATCACAAAACAAATTGGGTGGTGTGAATTCAACAAACCCTCAGTCTGAGTTTCCATTCCTGGCTACTGCTCAAGTCGTTAAACTCCTCAACATGTTCTGGACTCTTGGTGCAGCTCTGGAGGTGTACCATGCTCAATCTGGACAATGACACACCGAATCCCACAGAGCCAACGCCAACAAAATCTCAAAACAGTGCAATCAAAAAATGATCAGGCACTGGCTTCAGAATGTCTCTGCTACCAGAGACAGCATCAACACTTCCAACGTCTGAAGACTAAATTTCCTTCTTGCCATTTGGAGCTTTGATTGTGTATTTCATTCATTTTCATGCAATGACAAGCGTGAAGAGACTGAAGTTTATCTTACATTACAGAACCTGACTTCTTTAAACCATCTCATCAACATTGACGACACCACGCGGCTTCCTTTTTCTTAACTTGCAGACCATGTTGTTAATTTGAGTGTTGCCTCCCTGGCCCGACCGTGCCCTGTCTGCCTCACTCCCATGAGGGGGAGGGTGTTGAGGGCGAGCATCATCCCACAACCAGAGGCCTTGCGGTATTAGTGTTCGCTCCTAGACGTCCCCAGTCTCTGGGGTATCAGAGGCAAAAAAACCCACACATACACGCAGCCTCTTCAAATAGGCAGCTAGCCCCTTAGAGAAGGCAGGCTTTGGGAGTGCCAGGCGGCCGCTCCTTCGCACAGCCTTAATATAGTCCTGCTCTTATCCAAGGGCTTTTGGAGCACCACAGTCGCCTGGCTGCAGAGACAAGCGGGGGAGATATGAGTTATGGTTTTTAGCATTGGAAATAGAAACCTGTGGTTACTCTCCAGCGTTTTTTCCCCCCTTGGAGCAGAAGTTTTCTTTGACTTTTGGGAAAGAGCCAAGGCAAGGCACAGGGGTCTAGCAAATTTAGGAGGGTCAGGTTCAGGAAGAGAGAAAGAAATGAATCTTGCAAACAGGAAGACGCTGAGGATGCAAAAATTCTCTCCAATGTTCTGTAAGACTCCAGAACATTCCTTTTGCTGTGGGGGCTGTCAGCAAGAGTCCAGTTCACAAGTTCATCCTCAAATCTTCTCTTAATGTCTGTGGATCCGGAGCATTGGGAAAATGCTCGCAAAAGACTTTGCCGAATAATGATCTGATAAGTAGTTGTTTTTGGAGTGGGGGAGTGAGGCAGTATATATATAATACCATGTTGCAACTTCCTCAGGAACTGTAATTTCTTTTGTTCCTTTTTTGTTAACGAGGCCAAGTGCAATCAGACTAAGTGCTCTCATAAACTCAAGGCTCACAAGCCAAAAATCACACATGCAGTTAGTTCGGTCGACCAATTTTAGTCACTCTTCTAGGCCACCTTATCGCCTGTCTGGAGGGCCACAACAAAATGGGAGAGGTATTTTAAAGGTGACCTGAAATTTTCCTTTGCAAAGTGGACTGAGCAGTAATGGATTTCACAGCCCAGGGAATCACAGATAAAAAAAAAAATAATGAAATAAAATAAAAAACAGATGCATAGATGCCTTGGTGCTCTATCAGGCATGCCTTGATATGGGAATCCATATTTGGAATGAAGTCGTGGCCACATCCCGCCTCATGCAGTGGCTCACTGCAACATCTGTTTCTGCTGCTCCCAAACTGTTTGTTTGTTTTAACAATTTTACCCTGATGGTTCTCATTTCATTTCTTAATCTCTTGAAAGACTTTATCCTTCCTCAGGTCTCTGAGATTATGAAATTCGACAGAGCTGAAGAGCAGCATCTGGTAAAAGCTTTTTGGTGATTCTACTTTTACATTTCAGCTTTGATGACAAAGAGCAAGGCATTTACTATGCCAACATTCCATCACGTTGTTACATGCGCTTTCTTGTAACGGTATAATATCCAAGTATTTAAAATTAGTGACTGCAACCAAAAAAAAATCTAATTTCTGGAGAAAAAAGCCTGGTGCATTACTCCTCTTGGAAAAGACAATCCAAATGATTTCACAGGAGTCAAGCCAGTTTCAAGTAGACAGAATGTCTTGTCAATGGCAGTAACTTCTACCACAGTCACTTACACCAAAATGTCTCTGCAAAAAGTTTGCTGAAGAACATAAAACAGACTAAAAACTAACATCTCACTCTGTGACAAGCTCTATATGCTAGGCCAGTCTAGCACATGTGTAAAACAGAGCACACGATACAATATAAAAAAGAGAAAGAGACAAAGCCGACTATGAGTGAATATCAGTATGCATACCATGCAGTGACAGAATAATCACTGTCTCTTTGTTGTGTTTGTGGAGTGGCACAAGGGGGTGAGAAATGAAGGAGTTATTCTAATCAGCCAGCAGGGAGCAGTCCCTTGTGCCACAGCTCAAAACTCCCATCGTCTTCAATCTGCCCATCTTTCCCTTCCCCTCCTCCCCCTCCCCTCCCCTAGCTGCTGGGCATTGTCAATCAACAGCAGAGCTCCCTAAAGCATGTTGCTGCTTTGGCAACTGGCCGCAAACTCTCATTTGTTCGTCAAACACCTCCAGGAGCTCTGGAGTTGTCGACTCACCCTGACAAATGAGAGCTGTGCTTAGAGAACCAAAACCAATTATTTTGGGTGCCGAACAAAATACTGCACCAGGCCACAACAAGAGTGCTATAATGTGTGTGTGTGTGTGTGTGTGTGTGTGTGTGTGTGTATTCTCATGTTCTGGGGCAGTTCTCATGGTATGTGCTGCATTTGTGACTTCAAGAGCCAAGATGAATGAATATACAGAGAGGTTTGTGTCGCTTGTTGAAGCAGCGTGGGTGCAGGGTGGGGGAGAGAGTGGCAGAGAGCGCTCGATTAAAGCAATATGGAAGAGCCTCCATGCCGAATAGAAGGGTCTCACCACCACCTCCACCACCACATCAGCTCTCCTTATATATACTGTATATTATGCAGATGGAGGAAGTGTTTTCAAATTCAGGAAGTTCCTCTCACTCTCCCTTTCCCATTTATGACTCAGTATTTTCAGAGTCATTCATGGCCAGCAGCTGATCCTTTATTGCAAAAATACTTAAGATCACGGCCCAAACTCAAATAAACAAGCAAGCCACACAGTGATTTAGCTGTTCAAATTCACTTTCATCCCTTTTGGGCCAGAGAAGGGCTTTAGCTGCCTAACATCTGTGTGGCAAAGGAGTCCGGGCCAAGTAGAACTCCCAAAATACACTGCGGGGTGAGCCCAGATTCCCTCTCTGGTGCCCACGAGGACACACCCGCTGCTTCTCAAACACACACACACACACACACACACACACACACACACACAAGCATCACTCTGGGCCCATACATTTACATTTACATACAGCCTTGGCCACAACTAAGAGCCACTAGCCCGCTAGCTTTAATAACAAGCGCGGAGGAGATCCATGGGCTCAGGCCGTAGCACCTCATAAACACAGGGAGGAGAGGAGGACTAATGGGGGAATCTGCCGCATTAGGGCCTGGTGCTCTTCCCAGGTTAGGAGGTGCAACTAGAATGGCAAAATGAAGAAAATCATGTCTGCATGGACTTGTACCATTACACATGCTTACATTCAAATTGGCCACTTAACATACCTCTACAACAGGCACATGTGTTTAGCATTAGCCAACACGCCCTAATCGGCCAAACATTCTGGCACACTTAATGTCACAGGACTGTGTTTAGACCTAGTCTGCAGAGGTACTGGTATGCTAATGATTTATTCAACTCTCCAACAGTGAGGCCAATTTTTATAAAATGATGGAGTCCACGTATGAAGTATGGCTTCAACATTTTCTGTGGTTACAGATATTAAATTCATTTTGGGAAAGTTATTAATCTTTATCTACTTTAGACTGATCATAACTTGCATTTTAACACCACCCCCACCCCCCTTCCACTGACGAAACAATGCTTAAGAAGCTGTTTGAACTTGAAAGTGTTTTACTTCTTGGCACCCATCTGTGTCTCAGGAGTTTGATGTCATGACTTTGGAACAGATTTTCAGAACTTTGTTCCCTATAATGTATGGCCTTCCTATTTCTTGAAGGCATGAATCTACACAATGATTTACAACTCTGATTTCCCCTCAGAGATTTACACATGGCTCCCCACAGAGAGGATCCTACATGTTTGGGCTTTTAGCAACAATAATGTTAAATCCTTCATTTGACTTCTTCTATCAGTTTTAATATTAAGTAGCCTACATGTTCTCATATAGTTACCTAATCTCAAAATGTATTATTATGTGCATTTCTTACTAATTTATATTATACTAGATTTATAATAGCTTAAGGCTATTATTATTGTTAACTATTCAATTTAGAAGTTTATACAAATACAGTAACCTATCAAAGATGATTACTCTGATGCAAAATGGTATTAAGTAGAAAAGATACATTTTATCACAGATGTCAAGTACATTTTTGGTCATCCAAATTATTTTTAAAAATTGTTCCTAGAAAGAACAGTTTTTATTAATTTTGCAACAGATATTACAATAATATGTTTTTGCTTCGGAAATCTAATGACTACATTAAAGACAGTACACTTTTCAGTGTACACTTAGATTAACCAATCTTGACATAATATATTACTGATTACTACCTAATATTAACATTCTCTTTATGTACTTAGTCCATGTGTGATTTTCAGTTCAAAGACTCGACAAAAAAAAAAATTCTGCTTTTGCATAAATGACTGTCAAGATGGGTGTCTTCCCATAGTCTCATCCAACTGTCCCCTTTCTTCATTCTCATAACTTTAATCCTAAAGCTATTCTACTAACCAGCAAGATCTCACTAAGAATTTGCAATGATTCTTAATTTCAAGGCAAATACAAATTAATCATATGTCTCCAAAGGGGCCAGTTGCAGGCATCTAACCTGAATTAAAAATAGTTCTGAAAGTCTGCTAAAATGGACACAATTAGGCTACACTACTAATATATTAGCTGAATCTGTATACTGTGTAATAACACTGCTTGCTATATGGTCAAGTTAAACTTCTCGTCAGTACATCACAAATCTCATGTTCATATGACTGAATCAACTGGTCAAGTCCAGACAGGTCCACATTGAGAGAAGTGTAATTTTGTTTTAACTTAAAATAAATATTTGTAAAAATGCAGTAGCCTATGTTATACTACTCAGAACCGTGCGTAAATGTTCCCTTGAGTTAAAAAACATAGGTGATCAAGTGTTTTTGACCCCATCCTGACTGTACAGACATTTACCAAAATGTATCTGCAAATAAAATACTTTACACAAAACCAAACAACGTGAAAATTGACATTTACAGCTAATGCTTCATGTATTAAAATATCTCAATGCCTCGACACAGCTCTTGGTACGCGGTCTTGGAGATTGTGGACAGTCAACGCTTTAATATTTCGAGTGGCTATGCAGCTCGAGTAATGTCCGTGGGCGCCCCCATCTCAACTACAGAAAAAGGCAGTCGAAACCTCGTGGTAAGTTTTTATCAGAATACAATTCACTGAAGCATTAAATGTATCGAATCACTGTGAGGAATGTGACATTACACAACTAAATAGCCATTCTATAACTGTCAATCATACTGCAAGTTAGTCTTTTATCCACAACATTCAACCCCTTTCCTCAAACTCAAGCGCCGAGACTTCAGCGAACTCGGTAAAAGCAGTATTACTACCGTGTCCCTCATGTATTCCTTACCTTTTGCAGGAGAGTATAAGTTGCGGGAATGTGGATAAACTAGCAATGAAGCGCATTCTTATGGTAGAAAATCCGAACTGGGCCCTCCATTAGATACGGGCGCAAAGTGCAGAGCAATTGGCGAAGAAAAAGAAAAAGCGAATAGAAACTTTTCGTTGTCTCGGTATGCTACTTCAAAACCGAAGTGACTGAAAATGCTCCGGCTTAACGCCAGTGCAAACAAACGAAAAGGTTTATCTCATATTCCGGACACTACTTTTGGAAAGTTACGCGCTCTATGTATACCTCTCGTCCCTTTCCCTGCTCGCTCTGCCTTTGACTACAACTGTCTTTTTCCACAGACACATCCGTGAAACCAGTATCGAATTGCTCAGCAAATCATAGCAGCGGTTCGTAGCCTGATCGTCAAACCAGGAATGTTCCAGCCCCAGAGCCCAATCCGTTGGATGCGTAGTGGGTAGAGGCAGAGGAGGAGGGGGTAGTGGTATTGCATTTGTGTTAACAAGCTTCTCTACCAAACAAAACTCTTGTACCTCCGCATTAGTGTGACATTGCCTCTCAAAAGTATGGGGAATCTTAATTCTCGAAATGTAGTCATCTGTGAAGTTGGTCCATACTGAACTTTTGGCGAAAAACCTATTGGCTATGTATATTTTCCAAATAAGCCTACATGAAACATATCCATGCTATAATTATTTTTCATTCAACTTCTACAGAGGGGAAAAGCTCTAAAATACTTAAGAACAATAGACTTTAAGCCTCTGGTGTGTAGTGTTTATATCAGTTCTGTGAGCCATACAGATAAAAAGAAACAAAAAAATATATATTAATGTAACAAACCAACACGTAGCAACAGCCATACTGACTCAGACTGATTATTAGATTGATTGATTATTAATTAGAACATTATGTTACAAGTCCCACTGTGTGTGTGTGTGTGTGTGTGTGTGTGTGTGTGTGTGTGTTAAAATTAGTCAAAGACAGAGAGATAAAGTATGAGAAACAGTCATCTGCTTTAGACTTGGAAATATGTCGCCTCACCAAGAAATCGCCTCAGTCCTCAACTGGCTCCAAAATGGCTCAAGCAGGTGCTTGATAGCAACACTCAGTGGATCCTGTGTCTCCTCATTAAACCTTAAAAGTCCTCTCTAATTAATATGTTGCTCAATTATGGTTCTCAATTAAATGCCATATCTGGAATCAAACACGAATGCTGACTGAAAATCATAAATCATTGCCATAAGTGTATCATAAATGGCATATGACTAATACATAACAGTGTTAAAGGATTCTATTTTAATAGAACCATCCTGTTCATCTCTGTTATTTTTTACCAAAATATCCTCCTTTGGCTGCCAAAGACCCAGTGTCGGCAACATCTGGCTTGTGCTGTCTGCTGAAAATATTCTGTGCAAATGTCAGTCCATGCCTTCTGTAGGTGTGCTTGGCGAGCAGGACATTTTTCTGACCTTTCACTGAAGCGCTCTCCACAGGCTCTCCAAATGGCCAGATCTGGTCATTTTGCAGACATCAGGCCAACCATGGTCTCACTTCTGTTTTTTAACTAGTCCAGCACTAACCACAAGGTTTGTAAAGATGTGGAAAGTTGGTCAGTTTTATGGTTCATGCGGTATATGGGTCATGGTTCAGATTTCAACATTTCACATGACCCCGATAAAGGTGTAAAGGGCGTTGGTCTAATACAATTATTGTGTGTGTGTATGTGTGTGTGTGTGTGTGTGTGTGTGTCTGTGTGTGTGTGTGAGGACACTTTTTTCCTTGTTTAAGTCTATATGCCTCACCTACGTCCTCAATTGAGTTACTTCA